>CM053791.1:692881434-693413934 GCA_028749045.1 Cupressus sempervirens | reverse complement strand
GGAATGCCACCCTATTAAAGGATTTACATAAGGCTATTAGGCCCACCCAAATCCATGGGACTTTCAATCACCTTCTCAAAGGCTTCTGCACCTAGCTGTTAAGCTAACCTATCAAAGTAGGATTTTAGTGTCTAATACAATGGTAAGAAAGTATTAGAAAGCTTTTGACCTGATACAGATTGCAACTCAAACCTTGTAGATTTCAGATCACTCCTCAATTCTTCTTCCTTACTTGGCTTTCCTTCCTTGTAGTTCAAACAACTTGTTCACCCTTCAAGATCTATCTCCTTGAGTTCATCAACTCGTTATGCCAATGCACGCTATGATCACTTGATCAATTTAGAGTCACAATTCTCTGTTCTTCCTATGTCTTTCTCTTAACACTTCGCACTTGCCTTTTCTTGGCTTCTTCAAACTTCTCACTTGTGACCACACTCAACTCACCTCTTCTCTTGATCTTAGACCTGTAACTTCTTATGAAGAAGTTCTATTCTTCATTTTCCACTCATCAACTTGAATTGATTTGAGAAAATGATATTGTTTTCCCTCAAAATTGTTTCTTCTAGAAACATTAAGATAAATCCATTTGTATTCGCCTAGAATTAGTTGACATAAAACTCTGTGATACCAACTCGTAATCTTTATCATCCTACTAGATCCAAAAAAATCAATGTAACAAATTTTTCGTTATTGATCTAGCGAATCTTTTGACTTTTCAAGTAATACAACAACTTGGCATCATTGGATTATTGATGCTTGGTACTTACTGTGTTACTCAGCTCCAACTATATTTTACTTGTGCTCAACACCTAAAGAAATTTGCTTGGCACTTACTACATTTTTTTGATGCTCAGCATATCGATACTTTTTCACTTGCCACACAAAGGTTGCTTGACACATTGATTTCTAGATTTGCTCTGCCTGAACTAGGAATTTTCTCGGCTTCAACTAGCTTTCTTAGCACTCACATATGAACTTAGTTTAGCTTTACAAATTGACTTGGTTAAACATCACACTTCTAATGTATTTGAGTGTGTCCAACCTTTGTGTCTTAGAATATTTCATCAATGTACTATTTCATCAATGTCTTAGTTGATCCTTATACTTCATTACAACATTATAACTTCAACCTTTCTCTAGGTGCTCTAGTTACATCTTATTGATTAACTCATCCTTGTCAATCAACTAAGTGATAGTATTTGGATCACTTAAGCAATTTTCATTCTTGCAAGTGGAAAGTTTGACATCAATGACAAAAAAATGATTGAAAACATTCTTTACCAATTCCATCATTCTTCAATCAATGATCTTTTCAATTATTTCCAACATGGTTTTCAAATCTATCTCCAATATTGTGATATGGAATTTTTTTTGACAAAAACCACAAAATAAAAAAATTAAGATACTCTACAAAGTAGGAAAACCTCATTTATAAATAGGTCAAATTTCATAGTTATAGGGAATCTCAAACATAGTACTACAATAAACATGAACTACTAGTGTTCTATTTTTTAGCAATCATAAATCTGATTTTTTTTTTTATAGCTAAAATAGTACCTAAGAGTTGAATATTGTAATCCAATCCCCAAAAAATCCTTTGAGATTGCACCTTTAAACTTGACATATTCCTCTTTAATAGTCGAACCTAATAAAAGAACCTACAAAAACATGTCATTCCTACATCTAGTCCTAAGATAGAAATTTTTATATGCAAGAAGTTCATAAAATACCCTCAAATCCTCATTCCATGGTTCTTTAAGAGTCTTGTAGTGGTTTGGAGGAGGGAGGTTGTACTATTAACATATATGTGTTCTAGCTTGCCAATTTTGTAATGATCATGTAGAGTCAGAGACTAATCAGACACATTTGATATTTTTCATATATTATAGTTATAGTGTAGCTCTTAGGCAACACAATCACTCCTTTCTCTAAGCCTCACCTTATTATAGCTTGTATTTGCACATAGGACAGGCTAATCTCTAGAAAAAATGAACTAAAGAGAAAATAAAGTCAAGCTTTTTTTTTCTAGATTCATAGAAATGTAGTGATTTTTTTCTTTTTTTGTTGTTGTTTTTGACCATAAACTATGGAAATCATGAAGATCAAATGCTGAATTTTTAGAACCATCATGTTTTAAATGTTATAAAAATTGGTCAATTGTACAGTTTGTAGGGAGGATAGCCGCATCTTTTGATCTGATTTAGGATCTATTAGTTAATTAACTTAATCCTATTAATCAGATTTAAATTCCTGATCCAGGTAGTAAATGCGTGGCTATGTATCTTTAACCATTGAAATTACAAGAAGATTTATGCATTAAAAACTCAAGTTTAACAATGTGTCTAATAACAGAAAATAAAGAAAATAACTAAAAAAATGAGAGAAATAAGAAAGAGATAGAAGAGATGCAAACAATTTGATAACGAAGTTCGTCTGGTTTAGACTACGTCTCTGGTCTGCTTCTCAATTTGGGGACTGCTTTATTAATGTCGCTAGGCAAAACATGCCTTCTTACAACATCCAAGCTTCAGCCCTTACAGTCTCTCTCTTTCGCACTTGAAGATAATAACTTTGTGCCTAGAACAATCTCTCACCTACAAGCTCTCTCAAGAATTACAAAACTTCTCCAAATTCTCCCAAGAGCAAATTTTTCCCTCCAAGCTAATTGTCCATCTCTTCTAAATTCCCCTCCTTTTATACATAAAATTTCCCTTATTTGGTCTAAAACCAAATAGCAAAATTTACAACCATATCCCCATTTTAAAATAACAAGTAACTTCATTTTTGACTTTTATAATTATAAGCCTTACAAAAAGAATGATAATAACGCTAACACCTCTATAATTTTAGGGAACATAATGACAAAATATTTTAAGAGCGAGTTTGTATAAAAAAACTTCCATGCAAATTCTAAATTATATTTGGACTTGTTTCCCTAATATAATTTAAAATTCCTCTAAAATTTCTAAAGACATAATGATGACATCATCAATACTTGTTTTTTTTTTTCTCAAACTTTGAACGATGATAACTTTCACATACGTACTCTAATTTTGATGAAACAAAGACCATTGGAAAGCTCTCATTAGGCTCTTCATTTTGAAATCCATTGTTGACCACTTTTCAGATGGTCTGCTATCACCCCTTACCTAACCCTCTAGTCTGCTTGTTGACCTAAACTTTGACCGAGCATAACTTTTGCATATGAGCTCCTTTTTAACCTATCCAAGTTGTATCATATTCCATTCTCTAAGCTCTTTATAGTGATGCTAAATTTGAGAGATTATGAGTTTGTTGAATTTTTGGCCTTCTGGATCCAATTGGATCATTCCTCCCCACTGAGAAGCTTTTGGACCTCCAAAAGTCTACTTTTACGTACATTTTGAATAAGGGCAATGTTGCCCCACTTGCCCAGTATCATCTATATGTCCTACTAGAATTCTAAACATCTAATCCACCACAAACATAAAGACATATGTGATAGCACTATTGACACAATTAACCATAAATCCACTAGTTTCCACTATTACATCCATCACCCACATAGTACCAACTAGTAGAAATCGAAGCAACAAAGATGAAACAATTGATGAAATGGAAAAAATATCAACATTTTGGATCTCTCGTATAGAAACATCATTAGAAAATGAACCTGTCAAATTCTCTTTTACCATTACTAGCTAAAGATTTGATTCTGCTTACACCTGGTCCTCACTAGTTGCTACAGACATGAGAGTTAGTTTACTATTTGCATTCACAATCATTTTCAAATGTCTTGTGTTTACAATCGATCCTGCATTCTTCATGCGATGAGCTCTTATAATATATTCAATTCCATCTTTAAACAAATGATACCCATTATGTTCTTTATAGAAGATAACTTTCCTATCATATAAGTATGGGCTACCCAACACAATCCCACAGATATCAAGTGGAACCACATCAAATTCAACCTCATTTATGAACTTAGATGTTATTGCAGATCTTAACATACATTTCTTAGTAACTTGCAATCTATTATCATTGCACACCCAACCTAATGGATAAGCTCTCTTATGAGGCTTAGTTTCCAATCCCAATTGTTCAACAAATTCTTCTAAAATCAAATTAACTTGGGAACCAATATCTATTAATGTTTCAATTTTAGTATTCTTTGAAATCACCCTTGTATGAAAAATTTCACTCCTTTTACTATGTTCAGGAACAACATGAATTTTAGAAGTAGAAGCACATGAAACATCAGTGGTAGAATCAAAAGTTTTACCTTTCAAATCCATAGCTGATATTGTTGCTTCATCACTAGAATCTGATCCAAGATCCTGAACAATAGCTATAGAATTTTGCTTGCCCTTGTGATCCTTAAACCACTTTGGTTTCAACTTTGGATGCAATTTCCAACACTTCTCTTCTACATGTCCTTTCTTTTGACAATGCAAACAAGTAGGCTTGTCACCTTCCTCTTTCCTCACTGTGGCTGCCTTCTTTCCTTTCTTGATACTGTCAGAGGGAGCAAGTTCCTTCTTTGAATTGAAACTCATGTTTCCTCCACCTACTTCAATATGAGTCTCTTGAACACATACTTGATCAAAGTTAGAAGGACTAAACATCAATATCATATGCTTGAAATATGAATACATTCCACCTATATACTTTAACAAAGTATCTTGTGTATAAAGAGGAATTCCAAGAGTTAATGCCTTCTTTGTCAAAACCTTTGTATACTCTTGTATAGATTGTCCTTTACCTTGCCTTAGATTTTGCCAATCCATAATGTCTTGTTGCATATAACCCAATGGATAAAATTGTTTCTTTAAAGCAGAAGTAAATTCATACCAAGATGAAATGATTTTACTATGTGTAGCAAGATCATCTTGGATTTTACTCTCCCACTAGACTAATGTGGTACCTCCCATTCTAAGAGTATCTAGCTAGATTTTGGAAGAATCATCCAAAATCTTCTGAACCCTGCAGTACACTTCTATCTGCTTAAGCCAATTATCCAATTTCTCTACATCCAATTCACCATTATATACAGGCAAAGTGAACTTAACATCCAATTTTAACAAAGGCACATTAACTTTGTCAACTTTCTTTCAAGAATAAGTAAACAAAGAAGATGAAGAAGATGAATAAGTTGATGAAGACAGGGATGAAGGTTCAGGAGGGTCACTACCACCTCCTACTCCTTTACCTTTTGCATCTTCTGATGAGGATTTTGCTTCCTCCTTCTTCTTAGCTTTATTCGCTTTCCTCAACTATCATTCATGCCTCTCTTGGAGAAGAATCTCGACCAAAGCCTTTAATTTCACAAAAGATCTTTGGAACGCTTCTGCATCAAACTCAAGAACATGTTCATATTCCATCTCTAATCGAGGAAAAGTCCTTCTTTTCCCAATCTCTGGATTGTACTTTTCAAGTTCACCTTCTCCTTGTTTTAATCTCAACCTGGTTAACATTCATCACTTGTAATTTCATTGCAAAACAAGCTCTGATACCAAACTTGATCTGATTTAGGATCTATTAGTTAATCAACTTAATCCTATTAATTAGATTTAAATTCTTGATCCAGGTAGTAAATGCATGGCTATGTATCTTTAACCGTTGAAATTACAAGAAGATTTATGCATTAAACACTCAAGTTTAACAATGTGTTTAATAACATAAAATAAAGAAAATAACTTTAAAAAATGAGAGAAATAAGAAGGAGATAGAAGAGATGCAAACAATTTGATAGCAAAGTTCGTCTGGTTTGGACTACATCTTTGGGTCCGCTTCTCAATTTGGGGACCACTTTATTAATGTCGCCAAGCAAAACACGCCTTCTTACAACATCCAAGCTTCAGCCTTTACAGTCTCTCTCTTTCACACTTGAAGATAATAACTTTGTGCCTAGAATAATCTCTCACCTACAAGCTCTCTCAAGAATTACAAAACTTCTCCAAATTCTCCCAAGAGCATATTTTTCCTTCCAAGCTAATTGTCCATCTCTTCTAAATTCTCCTCCTTTTATACATAAAATTTCCCTTATTTGGCCTAAAACCAAATAACAAAATTTACAACCATATCCCTATTTTAAAATAACAAGTAACTTCATTTTTGGCTTTTATAATTATAAGCCTTACAAAAAAAAATGATAATAAGGCTAACACCTCCATAATTTTAGGGAACATTATGACAAAATATTTTAAGAGGGAGTTTGTATAAAACAACTTCCCATGCGAATTCTAAATTATATTTGGACTTGTTTCCCTAATATAATTTAAAATTCCTCTAAAATTTCTAATGACATAATGATGACATCATCAATACTTGTTTTTTTTCTTCCAAACTTTGAACAATGATAACTTTCACATACATACTCTAATTTTGATGAAACAAAGACCATTGGAAAGCTCTCATCAGGCTCTTCATTTTTAAATCCATTGTTGACCACTTTTGAGATGGTCTGATATTGCCCCTTATCTAGCTCTCTAGTGTGCTTGTTGACTTGAACTTTGACTGATCATAACTTTTGCATATGAGCTCCTTTTTAACCTATTCAAGTTGCATGGGATTCCATTCTCTGAGCTCTTTACAGTGATGCTAAATTTGAGGGATTATGAGACTGTTAAATTTTTGGCCTCCTGGATCCACCTGGATCATCTTTTGCACATTGTCAATCTAAGTTTCTAATTCTTGGCCAAAGAAAAATAAAAATAAAATATCAAATATCAAAAAATGAATGCCCGAGCTTTAGTCTTTCCATGTTTTTGGGCTATTTCGTGGATAAAGGGATTATCCATCACCACATTGGAACCACACAAAGCACGTGGAAGAAATTTTGTTTCTCCATAATGTAAGTTTTTATTGCAAGGGAAAATAGAGCATAGTCATTGTCCCATGACCCAAACATGCATATCTGGTAGAACTGATAAAATTGCTAAAATACCTGAAGAGCAATAATCCATTGAAAAACATGCTTGTTCCTTACTTGATAATTTAGAAAAGTAACAAACAAAAAATGGTTTCATTCTGCATGAATTAGTTTATCCTAAAGTTACATCCTTGAAGCTTATCAAATCATTCAAAGAGTAATCTTATTCTTAATCTTGAAGGGCATATATATTTAATATTTGCTCAATAGCTTATAAAATTAGCACGTGTGGCTTGCTTTCTCAATCTATAATTTATGAATTAAATAGCAGAATCTATAGAAGTTGTGAAAACCAACTTCACAGATTGCCAAAATCACCTACATGCATATAACCTGCTGAAGAGAAACCAAAAAATGGAGGAAAAAGTGGAGCCTAGAAAAACTCAACAAGATGAAAGAAAAACTATCTATCAAGATTGATTGAATGAATGCTTGAAAAAAGAATTACAAGAGTTCAACCTTAAAGGTGAACAAAAGCCCCAAAGCCTAAAAAAGCTAGGTTGCACAATATAATTAATAAAATATTAATTATATGCACCTACAAGATAGCTTGAGAAAACTAGAGTAGTAGGCAACTTATTTAATTAAATCAAAGTGATTTAACTAATAAGTATAAACAATTAATTACTCTAACACCCCCCCTTAAGCGAAGCTCAGGAGGTAAGCTAACCTAGCACAACTAAGAAAGTAGGAAAAGATGAGTCCTGGCAACAAGAACTAATCAGGTACCCAATCACAACAAGGAAAATCTCTGTAAACCAGAGACAAAGGAGAAAACCTAGTGGGAAAAACCCCTCTCCAAAAAGAGATAGCAAAGAATGTTCCAAAAGATAAGAACAAAGAGAAGATCATGAAGAAAACCATTGAAGCAGAAGAAGACGCAAACTCTATCAAAAAGAAACTGTTGATCTAAAGATCCTCCACAGAAATAGAAGGAATGAATCAAGAGTGTTTATATGGTAGGTGATCCATCTCACCAAAATGCATAGGTAGCCAACCGCTGCAATCACCTAGTATATAGGATCAAATATTGAATACATAGCTCACTCCAATGAACCATTGAACCAAGGAAGCAATATAACCCCCCCTTAATGCAGACGAGGTGAGGTGACAGGCAACTGAAAAGATGGGCCAAAAATCTCCTACAACATAAGAACCAAACACATCGAGAGTGAGGTACAGACACCTATAAAGGCACGTGTCACCGACACTGCATGAGGCAAAAATAGGAAGGGGGCACAAAACTGACAAACAACTATCCCCCCCCATGGCACTTTATAAAATAGTGCAAGTACAACAAACCACGATGATGAAAAAGATCCCGAAATGCAAGAGTAGCACTTTATCTCAGTGTGTTTGCATAAAGATGCTTACAAATGATATCAACAATGATCAAAATAGGAAAAAAGTTGATACAAAAGATAGTACAGCCCAAAAGAAGAGATCCCATGCCAAGAAAATGATCCTCGAACCTGAAATACCCAAGATATCCATCATAGAGAAAAAATGCCAAAAATATGATAGAAAGAGAATGGGGTAGAATCTAGAAGAAATTGCATCATTTCTGAAAAGTAGACAGAACCAACTTTCCAAAAATATTACGTTTTCAAAAAATAGAGATGGGACGCACAAGAAATGCTTGCCAGAGTCAAAAATAGAACTTCAAACTTTAACTACAAAAATAGGAAGTTAAATTGCATCAAAACAAAAAAAACTCCTATACCACTGTCTCCATTTCAAAACTAGCTTTTCGATGCTTCTTTCGGATCAGAAAAAAACCTCCGTATGCTCAAGATATGGCCAAAAATTTTGTGAGTAGGTTAAAAAAGGACCTAGAGTGCTGGCAGGGGTGTTGATGCAATGTTGACATCATGCTGATGTCAAAATTTCATGGGCCTAAAAATTGATGGCCATAGGGCTATCATAGCAAAAAAAGGAGGCCACATGGCATCCATGTGGCAGAAATGATAACATGGCTGCTGACATGGCTGCTAACATGGTAGAGGCCATGTTACAAATGCCAACGTGGTACCCCTGGCCACATGATAGCCACGTGTCATGCCAACTATGCAAAAGGCATCCATGCTGGCACTGAAAAGATGGGGCTACGAACTTGCGGAGGCTGTTGGTGGTGGTGGTCGCAGGGGTGGCGGGATCTAGAGGCGCTGCTTGAAGGGTGGCAAGCAGGCCGTGAGATGGTGGCCACAAGGTAGTGGCCGAGCCACGGTGGTGCACTGGCGACAACTACGGGCAGGCCGAGTGTAGGCAGGCCTTCAATAGCGCGCAGGTGGCCGCTAGGCGGAGTAGCCCAAAATAATTTTTTTTGAAAAATTGCAATAAATGCATTCGTACAACCTCCTATGGGGCAAAAAAAACTTGCATGATGCTACGGAAGCCAAAAAAGACAAATTTTATATAGATCTTGACTGTAAATGGCCTTCCGAATCCAATGGTAGCGTCCATTCAAAGTGCTCTGAAAAATTTCTCTTCCTCTCGATTGAAGAAAAGACCTCAAAAAGCTAGGGTTTCTAACTTCAAATCATGGCTTCAAAAATCATTCAATAGAGAAGCAACAGGGAGTCTCTGATACCATGTAGAAGTTGTGAAAACCAACTTCACATATTGCCAAAATCACCTGCATGCAAATAACCTGCTAAATAGAAACCAGAAAATGGAGGAAAAAGCGGACCTTGGAAAAGCTCAACAAGATGAGAGAAAAACTTTCTATCAAGATTGATTGAATGAATGCTTGAAAAAAGAATTACAAGAGTTCAACCTTAAAGGTGAACGAAAGCCCTAAAGCCTAAAAAAGCTAGGTAGCACAATATAATTAATAAAATATTAATTATATGCACCTGCAAGATAGCTTAAGAAAACTAGAGTAATAAGAAACTTATTTAATTAAATCAAAGTGATTTAATTAATAAGTATAAACAATCAATTACTCTAACAAAATCTACTCTATCCAAGTAATCTATGTGACCAAACAAGAGTTGCAAAAAATTTACTACCAAAAAGTAGATCTAGGTTGTCATTCTAAATTTTGAAGATGAAGTTTACAGTTTTGTCAAATCTTGACTACTTAAATTATCAATTTTCAAGGTATCTTCATAGTTATACAATTATCTCCATTGAACATTCTCAACCATTCCCTTGTTGGGAAATATACTCATTTTTTTTAATGTTAAAGATTAACATAAGACTAAAAAAATAGTAGTTAGTTTTTGTCAATAAAAGAATAATAATCAAGGAATACATAATATATTAATATATACGATTTAAGAAATATTAACCATTTTATAATGACAAATATATGCATCTTTATGTAGAAATCAATTAACAAATCATAACAAAATATTCTTTCAATAAAAATTTCCACCAAATGCATTTTTCATTCTTCCAATGCTTATGGCTTCTTGATCAAGGTATGTGCAAGATCATGGTCAACCAAACTATGGCCTTAAGTGGCAATGAAAAACCAGCAAATCAGGGTTATGCAACTTGACACATAATTTTAAAATGGTTCTAAAATTTATATCAAAAAGTTTTAAGAAAATAATTTGTAAGAAATTGAATGTAGTTTCTAAACTACTAGGCCTTTTCTAGAGAAAAAAAAAGATTTGATTGGTCAAAAGTTCAGATTTTAATGCAGTACTACAAAATTTTTAGGGCAAAAATAAAAAGTAGGTGTATTTTTGACCACCTTAATCAAAATAAAATGGTAATATTTTTAAATATAATTATAGATATAAAAAGTAGACTCATGCCTGGATGTGATGCATATTTTTTGGGTATTTCTATTCCAAATAAATAACTAAATATGAATTTTCTACTATAATTTTTTTAGAATAAAAAAAAATCCTATGTCTGACCACCTTAACTAATTGAAAACTTTACCAAATTATTTTTATTTTTTCCTTGTACTAGGTGAAGTAGAGAATGTGATGCAACTTTTGAATTTTAAAAATGTTATACCATTTGAAAGTTTATCTATTTTTCAATCAGTATGTCAATTAGTACTTTACATTCATCTTCATTAAAAATTAACTAATAAATACTTATCGAACTTAGAATTTGATAGCAATTGTATCTATGGAATATTGAGAGTGTTATAAAAAAATCCTTTTTGTTTCATTGAATTTTGATGAAAATAATTTTGTCAAATGGCTACTTGAAGTATGAATGTCAGTGAAACCTTTCTCAAACATGTTTTTTGAATTGACCAAATAGGTTTGGTAAATACCAAGCCTAATCGAGTATCTAATACTAGATCGAATAGCCAATATGAAATTGAGTACCCAAAAAGTGGCAACCAAAATTCTTTCAAGCATTCATAGCCCAACCCAAATTTTTGTAATTTTGGACGAAAACCACCCAAAATTTGGGAAGTGTAGACATTATTATTAACTAGTATTTTAATTATTTTAATAAAAATGGTAGAGCCATTATATTTTATTAATACCTGCTTCAGCGAGGCTCCAGGAGGAAAGACACAGTAAAGAAACTCCCTTCTCAGTCGAAGTACAAATGAACATCGACCCAAAGAATATACAACACCAAAATTAGAATACCACCCTAAGACTAATATAAACATAATACCATGAATCTACACTACAACTAGACATACAAGTGAGAGAATCATGAATACCCAAAAGAGGGTCACCTGATTTTTCAAAAAACTAAACCCCCATGTTGATCAAATAAACCAATATTAACATAACATGAAAACAATGCGTATATATATGTAAACCCCCTATGAGATCATGAATTCAAAGTTCATTCCCCCTTGGCCCATAAGGGACCTAATTTATTGTTAAGTTCTCTAATAAAAGAATCACTATCCCATGCATGACATAGAGTTGGAGAGAAGATTAACACCTTGTTTGGCAAGCCAAACTACTAGTTTGTTTGCTTCCCTAAAGCAATGAGATACTTTAAATTCTTCAAAATGGGAAAGCAAACCCCAAGCTTCCTTAAGAATGTAATGCAAGTGCTAGCTAAAAATAGTCCTTGACATAAGGGTAGAGGTAATGATTTGGGAGTCCCCTTCAATATGAATGCAGTGAATGCCACAAGAAATTTTCAACTTCAAACCTTGGAGAAGAGCTCTAGCTTCTACAACATTATTGGGTCCATCAAGAAATCTAGAGTAGGCTAGCTTGATAATCTAAGAGTCTGACTTTCTCAAGATGAAACCACCTCCAGTTGTGCCCGAGTTTCCTCTAGAGGCCCCATCAAAATTTAATTTAACAAAATGAGAATCTAGGGGGCTCCCATTTCACTTCTTTCCTCTTATCCTTTTTAGATTGATTCCCAATCAAAACTCCCTTAAAGGGGATAGAAATAGATGGACAAGAGTTTAAAATATTATAATCCTTAGAGGAAAATGAGGAGGAAAGATATTTCAACCTTGCAACATATGCTTTAACCATTTTTGATATCGATTTTTCCACCACTTGAAAAAATTGAATTGAGGAACAAGTTTCTTTCTTGAAAGTTCTTTTATTCCTCTCCCACCACAAGCTCCAAGTAACAACTACTAGAAAAATTCTCCAAATTTGAGAAAATAAAGAATCCTTATAGAGGAGTGGCCATTGATGAAGAAGACTGATTAAATCTATTGGAATAGGTCCCTACCAATTAAGCTTTCCCAAGATCCAATAGCATATTTCTTGTGCAAATGGACATGAAATAAATAGGTGATCAGAATCTTCCAAGTGAGAGTTACATAACACACACATAAATCTGTCTACAATCCCCAATCAAAGAAGTTGGTCAATAGTGAGGTTCCTCTTCTACATAGCCAACCAAAGGAAAGGTCCAGCCTTAGGGAGGACTTTTGGATGCCAATAGAGATGGTACAAATGAGAGGGGACCTTGACCTTGGTAGTAAGGACTTTATAACCAATTTTAACTAAATATCTACCATTTGGGGCTGCTGACCAAATTAGTTTGTCACTAGACCCATCAATATGAAGGGGTCAATGATCCAAGATCCTAGATAAATAATCCAACTGATCTTTAGGAATTTCTAGAGAGGAGAAATATTTCCAAACTGATGAAGAACCTTCTGGAGTCTAAGATAGAATAAAACAATCTACTACCCTGATCCCTAAATGTTGCTAAAACCAAGTTTTATAGTTGAGATTAATGCATGGATAAGAGGAGATAAGAGGTAATCCGTTCCATGAGTCATCACAAAAAAATTTTGTACCCCTAGAATTAACAACCCATAAAAGGTCAAGGAGAATAACCTTTCTGCATTTCAGGACAAAATTCCACATAGTTGAGCTAGAGCATGGATTCCTAATTGTAAAAATACAAGCAGGGTCTTTTGAATCCAAATATTTTACTCTAATGATCTTTTCCTATAGGGATGAAGGATTCTCATAGTATTTCCAGGCTAATTTTCCCCCTAAACTCATGTTTCTCTCAACAAGGCTATGGAGACTAACCCCCGCACAATCTTTAGGTAGGCAGATCTTGTCCCATGAAACAAGGGGAACCTGTGCTACCCCATGCATATTACCTTTCTAGATAAAATCCTTAAGGCATTTACGACTCTTTTTTAAAACTACCCTAGGAGCCAAAATAACTAACATGACATAATTCAAAATAGAGGATATAACTAATTTCATAAGAAGAATTCTACCTGCTAGTGAAAGCCATCTGGCCTTCTAGGAGGCAATTCTTTCCCTAATGGAGAGGAAAATGTGATTCCAAAATGAGGTTTCGCATGACCCTTGAAAGAAAGGGATTCCAAAGTATTTTCTAGGAAGTTCAGCAATTTCAAAGCCCAACACTTTTTTGATAGCTAGTTAGGAGGATCTAGGTAGATGAAAAAAGAAACTCTTGAATTTGGAATGATTAATTTTTTGACCTGATAAAGAGCAATATTCATCCAAAGTCCTTTTGATCTCAATAGCTGCTTGAACTGACCCCATTTCATATAAGAGAGAATTATTAGAAAACAAAGTATGAGTAGCTGAAATGATAGAATTATGAAGATTAATACCTGACTGGGAACCTTGTGAGTGTTTATAAGAGATCAATCTGCTCAAAAATTTTGCTAGAATTATAAATAAAAAAGGAAATAATGAATCCCCCTGTCTAATCCCTTGGGATAATGAGAAAAAACCACAAGGGTAACCATTAACCAAGACTAAAAATATGGCCCCCTTGACACATGCCATAATCCATTTAATCCATTTGACATGGAAGCCCAACTTATGCATAATTTGACTAAGAAATGACCAGCTAACCCTGTCGTATATTTTCATCATATCTACTTTAAGAACCATAGATCAATTTCCTTGAACCTTTATAGAATGGAGAACCTCAAGGGCAATAAATGCCCCTTCAACTGTGTCCTTCCTTGGGAAAAAAACACCCTACTAATCAGAGATAATATTTGGAATAAGCTTACCAAGCCTGAGGGAGATAGATTTAGTGATAATCTTGTAAATGGTGTTGCAAAGAGAAATAGACCTGAAGTCTACAAAGATAGAAGGATCTGGCTACTTTGGAATCAAAGTAATGGAAGTATTATTAAAAGTTTTAAACATACAAGATTCTTCTTGGATTCCTCAACTACTTCTAAGATGTATGGACCCATGAATTCCCAACACTTCTAAAAGAATAAAGGAGTAAGGCCATCTAGGCCAGAGATTTATCTGCTTACATAGCAAAAACTAAAGACTTAAATTCTTCTAAGGTAAAAGGTTGCAACAAAAAATAGTTATCCTCTATTGACATTCTAGTCATGTTTGTTATTAGTGACATACACTTATTCAGATTGTGAGTTTATACTGAGCTCATTGTAATAGTGTTTACTGAGCTATGCAATGTTAATCAATTGATTCAGTTTATATGGCAAGTTTCAATTATTCGTCGAGTCACCAGTGTAGACCGAGTTCAAGACTACTTGAAAGTGATCACTATGGACTAAGATTCTATGTCTACCAAGTGCACAATGATATTGAGCATTGATAGTGGATGTTGAGTATTAGAACCTCACTGATTCAATCTTTAGAGCTTGAGTTTCTACACTTTGGCTAACTTTGTAATATTTGTGTAAACTTGTATTGTGGTTGAATTTTTAATTGTGTAATTGGATTGATATATATGTAATGTATTGTATCACATCCAAATCATCATGTAAGGAAGTAATGTATGTTGGAAATATTCAAGACTATGCTAAGTTACTGAGAGGGGAGGGGTGAATCAATAACCATAAACCTTTATCCTATTCAGATCTTAATTGCAATAATCTAGTAATCATTTACTTCATGAAATAAAATCTAACTACATGCATGAGAAACTGAAAATAAAACATTCATGGCACATGAACACAATAATTTGGTGACCCAGAAACCTTCCAAATAGAAAGTAAAACTAGGGTGAGGATGATACCGATAAAACTTCAATATTGTAGCATAAATTTGGCCTGTTAAAGCTTAGAATGATCACTTCTAATGATTTACCTTGTTAGGAGCATTGGGACTGCTAGGTCCACCTTGTTAGAGGTTTTACAAGAATACAACTAAGTATGCACTTGGTAAAGAGATTTGACAAAAGACTGTTAAGTCTACATTGTTAGAGAATTTTGAAGTTGATTCACTTGTTAGGATGAAACAGTGGATCTCTAACTTACAACTAATTTATTGATAGAGATTCTTTGAAGTACTTATCACCTTCATGTGATAGATATGACTTTGCTATTCCTTGGTATGGCCTCACAGTACACTTTGTTTGCTACTGATTGACATTTGCATGCTTTCATTCCATTCACATTATCTCAATTCACATACACGTACACACATCTTCATATGTGGATATGATATAATACATACATACATACATACATACATACATATATATATATATATATCAATCCAATTTACAAAATTACAAAGTCGGCCAATATACAAGTACACCAATATTACAAAGTTAGCTCAAATGAAGACACTTAGGTTCTGAGGACTAACTTGGTGAAGTTATAATACATGGCATCCACTATCATTACTCAACATCATCATGCATTTGGTAGAAGTGGAGGCTCAGTCCATAATAATCATCTCAGAGTAGTCTAAAACTCGGTCTGCACTAGTGACTGGGTAGATACTATGCAACTTGGTCGAAACTAAGTTACTCATTTACCATCATTGCACTTGATAAACACTAATCATCTCATCACTTGGTTAACAATAACTTTTCTTCACATGAACTGATAGCTCGGTAGAAACTACGAAGTTTGGTAACCATTGAACTGCTCGGTAAGAACTTTAAAACTTCACAATGCTTGAATTTACTCGGTAACCACTTAAATGCTCAGTGGGAACTATAAAGCTCGATGGCTACTAAATTGCATGGAAAACACTATAGATTATTCAATGAGCTTGGTAACCATATAGAATTTGAAGAAGTTTTGTCACTAATAACAAAATTGACTTAATGTCAACAATCTCAATCTTTGGCATTAGTGACAAAAACACTTATCAGCCAAACCTTATATACATCATTGTGTGGTACTGGCTTGATATGGTATACAATTTTTTTGAGATTTTTTCAAAATTTTTCTTTGTAAGTATATACTTTCTTTTCCTTTTCTAATGCAAGATTCTCCCCCATACAATATACATAACATACTATATATATATATATATATATATATATATATATATATATATATATATATATATATATATATATATATATATATATATATATATATATATATATATATATATATATATATATATATATATATATATATATATATATGTTGTCTATATTGTATACTCTATTTCTTCATATATACTTTTTTCTTTTCTCGCTTTTTGACAATAATGCCTAAGATTTATTCAAAATTTATTTATATAGAGACACCAATGTAAGAAAGAAACTTAGAATGTACCTTAAGTGTGAGTGCTAGAGTCTTATCCTAGTTCTCTTGCAAAACTTTGCACGTATGTAGAGCAATTTGGACTTCTACAGAGAGTTATATCATGTGATCTACAATTGAGAAGTTGTTGTCATGGATCAAGTTTTTTGAGTAAACAATGTGCTTCTACATTGTATCCATGATGGGAAGGATCATATTCTGAATATCTATCACTACAGATTGGATCCTTCCTTCACCTCTCAACAATTCTTCCTGCATCTCTAACAAAAATCTAATTTTCATATGATCTGCAGAGCTAGAACTCAGGTCAAGTTTCAACTATTATGCACTAGCCTTTAGATCATCATCAATATTTGTTAGTTTTCTCTTTATTTTCTTGGTGAAATCAGTAACATTGCATAGTTTTTCAAAAAGTGATTTTACGTTTATGCAAGAGTTTTCAAGATTAGTCAAGATTGAGGAACACACTACTTGTTGAATAGCAATTTGTTGAGCAATGTGCTCAAGCACCTTTTTATCAAACTTCTTTTCTGCTTTCTCCATTAGTTTTTCTTGACCACTAGAGTCCTCATTGAACTTCTAAATTGCCTCTTCTAATTGAAATAGTATGTGTTGAGAAGTATCAACTTCAACACCTATCACCTTAGTTAAGATATTTTTAGCACTTTCTATGATTCTATATTCGCTGTCTCTTTCCTCTCTCAATTTATTTTGTTTGGATTTGTTAAGAAGGAGTTGGATAGATAACTACATTTGATCTATAGAGGCATTATCAAAATCTAACTTTGGAATTTGAATCTCCTCATCTAGATGAATATCATCCTCTATCTCCTTTCCACTCAATAGTCTCAAACATGGTTGAGCCTTGGGTTCAACTGCCTTTGTATATTCTACCTTAGGATTCAGAATGGAAACAATAGTGGAGATAGAAGGACTAGTAGTAAAAACTAATACAGTACCTACAGATGGAATAGTAACTAGAATACTTATAGAATCCAAAACTGATATACTTATAGATGTATCCAAAGTTGTAGAAGATAAAACTATAGAATCCAAAATTGTAGAACTCAAAACTGTACTTACTACTAAAGAACACAAAATTGTAGAACATGTTATACTCACTACTAATGATGCTAAATCAAGAACTAAAGAAGAGGTAGGCTATAGATTGGTAGATGAAGTGGTAAACACTTCCACTGTTGATGTACTGAGCTATGAGGGAGCAAGGAGTGATTGTACATTTGATGTATCTGCTATGGTCACAATTAAACTTGCTAAAGCAGTCTCTATACTTGATGTACCTACTAATTTTGTTGGAGAATGAGGAAGTGAGGCAATGACTACTCATAAGATCAACCTCCTCATCATCTTCTTTGTCTTCTTCAATGGCTTCTTCCTCTTTATCTTCTTCAATTTCTTCATTATCAAATTGTATTGTCTCAAAGTTTGCTTCTTCTTCCTCATCATCACTGTCATCATCCTTGACTTCTATAGGAAAGTCACTCTATTTATGCAAGTGATAAACATTCTTCCAAATGCCTATAGCATTCTTGACTAAATTCTCTATGTCTTTTAAAAAAATTAAACAAGTATTGAATCTAAGAGTCATCTTTTCTTCATTTTTCTTCATAAACTCTTTTACCTTATCATTGGTAATGCTCAATAACAACTGTCTTAGGGTTTTTTCATAGATATCTCTTGTTGTCTACATGGTTGAGTCCCATCTTGGCTACAATCTCTCTAATAGATATTTAGAGATTTGACATGCTATTTGATCAGGGGAATACTTCCATTTACCCATCTTAGTTAGCACCAATTCCTCAATCTATTGCTTCTCAACCTTCTTCCTAGTTTCATACTTCAATGATTTAATGTTGGTTATGCCTGAACCTACTTCCATTTTCTTTAGCCTTTCTTGGAAGGTGGAAGGAGGCTTACTTAACACAACTTCACTACCTTTCTTTCTGGATCTCCTGGTAAATACTACAATGGATGGCTTGGGTGGCTTGGTGATAATCACCTTGCCTTTCTTTTTCAGTGGCTCTTCTTCCTTTTCAGATTCTTCTTCATCATCATCTTCTCCTTTACCTTCGATCAACAAAAGAGGTGTGTTGGATTTGAGTTTTGCAATTCTCCTCTTTCCTTTGTTAACTGTCTATGGAAGTTTGATTGCAAGCTCTATTCATGTCTTGGCCTCATCATATGTTTCAGAGTATGGTTCCTTTGGATCAATAGGTTCATTTATCAAGGCTTCTGTTATGTCCTTTACTTCATCAATGTTCACCTCATAGGTAATAGGTTTTACACATACTACTCTTGCTATAACTACCTAAATGTAGACTTTTTCATTGTCTACCATGAAGCAAACATCATCTTTGTAATCTTCAACTAATTTTTTGGGAATCTTGAATCATTTATTCATTTTATCCTTGAAGACTTCAAATTAGTTATCCATTATGCTGACAGAATTCTCGCCCATTTTTGCAATATACTAGTTAATCTGATATAAAATAGGCATATCCTTTCTCCATACGACTATACTTTTAGAAGGGAAAAACTTTTGAACATAGAAAAATAGACATGTCAACAATGAACTGAATTTACAAGGATTGTTCTTGGATGTCTTTACACTTTCCATGTTTTTGTTAAATTGTTTCAATGACAAGTTAGAAGATCATATGATAGGTTTTTCTTCACGACTTTGAATGCCAAGTCTACTGCTTCACATAAAACCCTATTTAGATGACTTGAACTATAGATTTTATGAGCTATCACATGTATGTCAAATTTTAGTTATGCATCTGTAACACTACTAATCTTCATGCCTCTACCATCCCACTCAGCTAGGTTTTTGGTGACTTTAGCTTTGGAAAGCATGGGAAGGCTGGTGATGCAATGAATAATCTTCTTAGTGATCAACACTGGTTGCTCAAGTCCTAACTGACCGTTGTGAACTCAACCTAGGATATAGTTGATCCATTTGATTTGAAAACTTTGAGGCAAGTGGGGAATGTAGGTTAAACCCTTATCTTCCAAGTGCTTATGCTCGGGTTTAAGAACACCATTCACACATAGCTCACCTAGGGCTTCATCCATTTCTAGGGTTCCAATTTCTTGAATTGCACACTTAAAATGAGTTTAGATATTTTTAATGAGCAATACCTTAGGAGGGATTTGTGATTGTGCTCCATTTGGATCGAGGGTTTCCACAATTGCTTGTACAAGTTTGAAATTAGGTGTCTTCCATTCAACTCCTTGGAACAAAATTTCTGACCCTTTCTTTGCCTTGCTACTATTGCTTGATGTTTTTGAGGCTACTCAGTAGGTTATGGAAAACTTCAAAGATTATATTGCAAATTTTTCTCAAAATCACTTGATTGCTTTTGCAATTTGCTTGATCGCAATTACACTTTGAGATTTCAGTGAAAAATGAATTCAATTTCCCACCTTTTGATAAAAATATGCCATCAATGCTCAGTAAAAAAGTAGTTGTGATGACATCATTATGTGTGATAGACTATCATTCACTATGTTGTTCTGATTTTTCACAATGCAAAAATTATGGGAAAATTTTGTGAAAAATCATTTGAGCCTTAAAACTTGAAAATTAGGGTTTTGTTCCTTGTATTTTTCAAACCCTTAGATTGCCCTAGTTTTAAAACCCTCAAAATATTTTCATAAAAATGTTTTTAAATGGTATATTATTTTACCCAAGGAAGGGCTTGTGTAGGCATGATTTTATTATAATTATGGGTTTAAACCTTATATTGGTCATGCTTGACTTGCAAATTGTTTAATTATTCTATTAGGAAATACCTCTAATTGCATGAAGTTTTATAATCATTGATCTTGCCAAGATCAATAGGTATCGCATACCTGCAATTTTGAGATGTAAGGTTTTTAAATAATGCAGGCATGCAACTTGGTGACATGTAGCCCTTGCCTTTATAAAATTTTAGTGAACAGTAAAATGAGTCAGAAGTTGTCAGAAACTTTTGCAAGTTTTTTAGTACCTTTCATGCATGTTCTAGATTTCTTGTGATATCATTGGTTGAATTACCAACAGATATATGCCTTTTTCACCAAGCATTGCCAACCGTTGATTTCATTTGAATCAAGGGCTAGCACTTTCCTGCAAGAAGGAGATGCTGGTCAAATAAATAATGCAGGGAAGCAGTTTTTGGATGTGTGGCAAAGTGGGGCCAAATTATAGAAGAATGTTGAGTCATGCCATGTGGTCTGCCACTTGTGCTTAGCTGGAAATACTTATGATGTGGGCGCAAAAAGTGTCAGAAATTAGTGCAATAGTCAGATGAGTTAGAACACGTGGATTGAAAGGAGTCATTTCATTGGTCCAAGTGGATGATGCAAGAGTAGAATGCAGAGTTGTTTCTGATCATTGATCTTGTCTTGATCAATGAACAGTGCTTTCTCACATAAAGAACTTGAGTGAAGTTTTAAAAAAGTAAGAATGCACCATGCGGACACGTGTCCATGGTGATGTCTAAAATTTTTTAACTCAAAAGTTTTGCAGGGTATAAGTACTACCACCATTGATCTTTTGAAGATTGATGACTGATGCAAGCCCACAGTTTGAAGATGCTCGTCAGATAAGAAAAGCAGGAATGTGCTAGCATGACACATGGACTGAATGACGTCAAGCACTTGCTCACTTAGAGGAAGATATGGGACCCACTGGCATGGAAGTTGTCAGAAGCCCAATTTTTTAGAAAGGTTTCTTATTGGTCGGTGTAGCTAACTAGATTTTCTTCAAACACAAATGATCTAATCGTTGATCTCATTTTGATCAATGAATGGTGTTTCCCTGCAATTCTAAGGTGCAAGAAGTTTAAAGAATGCAAGCAAGCGGTATTGTGACACGTAGTCTCATTTTTTTTAAGGCCAAAAAGCTAGTTGCCTTTTAAATCAGACCCATCATATTTGGTGAAAATCTACGGATAGGATTCAAATTTGGTTACAATTTGGAGGTAACAGTTACTAAGAGTAAATATGATTCAGATTTCATTTGTGTGATTTCAATGTATGAAAAGAATCCACTATCTCACCATTAATGAATCACCAAAGCACAGAAAGAACATCAAAACAAGAAAAATTTTCGGAGCCAGGGCACGAAAATTCTTAGTTAGCAATCTAGTAAAAATTGCACAAGAAATCACATAGTGAAGAAGTGTGATTTCTAGCGGGTAAGTACTCTATGATCCTTTGAGAAATTCAAGTATCTATTGTTGTAAAATTTCTAGGGTTTTATTCAAAATGCCTCCCCGAAAAGAATTCATCGGGCAAACGGATTATTTGGAATATTCTGTGCACGATGATTTTCTTGAAAAATTCCCCTTATCAGTACATGAAATAACTAAGGGGAGGGAACTCATTCCAAAACATTTAAGAGTAGTTGTAGTAGAGGCTTTTTATGATAAAGCTAATTGGGTAAGAGATGTCCAGGTTTCCATGGGGGGTCTGGAGTTGTTTAAAAAATGGGTTTTAGAGTGAAAATTGGACACTCCTATGAGCAATGTATGGGAGTTTGATATTGGTAAATTAATAGTCCCCACAATTTTCTTTGATAGTGATTTATTAATGGATTTGGCAAAGAAATATGATCCAATTACAAGGTGGAAAAAAACCATGCTGGAGTAAATCTGTTTGGGGTTTGTCCTAAATTATTTAGTGAGGTTTTCAACCTCAATGCTAACCATGTTGTACATGAAACTATTGACATAGATGACCTACAAGCAAGGTATGATGCACAAAGAATTTACCTAAGAATAGGGCCATTGCAGGAGCATGCTGCTAAAATTGGCACCTTGCCTATGATTACAGCCAGTACCCCAAAGCCATAGCTAAAAAGACATTTTAACCTTAGATCTCAAGCATTATATTTTTCTATTTGCAAGATTTTTGGGATGGATGAAGTTGATCAAATCCCAGGCTCTATTATCCTTGTCATGGCTCAAACTCTTCAATTTGGGATGAGCACTATTATGTATTTTGCTACTTTTGTTGTGAAAGAAATCCACAATGGTTTAGTAGGGATAGCATGGGGAAAAGTAGACAAACCATTCTATTGGTATTCATTAATTATGCATGTGTGGTTATACAAGGGACTCACCTTTTTCTTCAAGGGTATGGAGTTGGAAACAACTAAGGATGGAGAGAAGAACCCAGTGCAGTTGTGGAGTGTAGATATGACTTCAAAAACTACAGATGCCAGTTATGTGAGATTTGATAGATACTTTGCATCAAAGCTTAGGTTGCTTTTGAAAGGGGAAAACCCTAGAATTCCAGAAGCATTGTTGGAATTGGTCAGACCCAAGGACCATGCATAGGGATTATTGGTTAGTCATAACTGGGGGGATATAATCCCTTACAATTTCTCGACAGTAATAAGAGTATATGGCTTTTTGGGAAAGCCTCATGTTCTACCTTTCCATGTCCCTTTGAAGATAAGGATAGCTGAGCTCTTATGGAAGATAGGTACTATAGATGAGAGGGAATTGTCTAAGAAGGGTACCTTTTTTCCAATTGTTACTATGGTACATGATTTTGTCTTTGTCAGGAAAGGGTGGAAGCACCTTAATGTGTTTCTAGATAAATATAATATGGCAGAATCTCATGCCAGATTTATTGATCCTAAGGGATTCTATGACCTCTTAAGAGAGAGGGTGAAAGCTTCTCGCATGGTACAACAAGTTTACTATCCAGAGGATATAATCAAAAATATTTTTACTTTGCAAGAACAAGAATTGAGGAAAGAGAAATGGGTAGTTTTCAATAAGACCCTAGAATTCATTAATGCTTTTGACCCCCAATATGACACATTGAAAGATAAGAAATAATGGGGAGCTAAAATGTAGGCATTAATGAATAATTTTTCCATAATAATCCAAACCATGAATGAGAAGAAAGCTATATATGTTGAGACACATCCAGCCAAGGCTCCAGATTTACAAAGAAGGATAAGTAGTAGAAATGTGGTGGCTCTTGGCTAGTATACCTTGCAGAGAAGGGTGGGTTATGTAATGGTTCAAAATGTGCAACAAGCATCTCTTCATCAGAGGCCAAGACCAAGAAGTCCATTTGCAACCAGCTCTCCAAAAAGGCAAAAATTAGAACAGGGATCTTCTTCTTCTCAGGTAGAATGATACTCTCCAAGCCAGTCCCCAGTCCAAATCAATGATGAAGCAAATTTAAGGGAGTAGCTTAGAAAAATGGGTGGAGAAGGGGATGTGATTGTTACATCTACAGACTTAGAGAGTGGAGAACCACAAGAACCTCCCATCACTTCCTTAGATTTAACTATTGCTGATTTCCAGGGTAAGGAAATTGATCCAATAGTTGCTCAGGCCTCTGAAAGATTTATTAATGATGAAAATTTTGTAAGATCTAGGGCTTTTGCTTAGTTTTTGTGGAGATTAAATATGGGAAATTTTGAGAAAGCATGTGAGAAGATCAAGGCTGAGCAACCAGATAAACTTGATCTAATTATTAAGGAAGAGGTGAAATCAAAATTGTTGAATGACTTTGCTAAATTTACTCGTAAAGCTAGGAGACAAATAGTTAGATAGTCAGGAGTCCTCCTTCTCCCAAAATGGGATATAGAAAATGCCATTGTTTTTTATTCAGTGAGGAAACAGAAGGATGTTCAATTGAGGACTGCTGAAGAAATACTACAGGCTCATAGAGGAGTCAAATTTAGTGATGACCACCAAGCCCTTGTTATATGGTCCATAGAAAAAAAGGAAAATACTAGAATGCATGAGATTCCCACTACGAAACATATAGGTGCATTGATAATATTTAGGGCTGGTGAGATAAGTAGTAAGCAAGTAATTGGGATGGCATTAGAGATGCTAAAATTTGGTGGCATGGTGTCTAGCCAAGAGGAAGAAAAATTTTCCCAGCTCAATGCTAGATTTGAAGAGGTGTTGAAAGCATATGAGGAGAGGGGTATGCAAATACAGTCATTGGAAAATAAAGTAGCTCAAATGGAGAAGATTCTTGGGAAAAGAAAATTAGGAGAGACTAGTAAACCTAGGATTGCATACCCCCCAAGGCCACCTGTTGAGCCTTTTAAATCAACACCAATTATTGAGATACTTGATGCTCCTGAAAGGCCTCAGTTCTATACTGTAGATGATTTTGAAGAGGAGAAGAATAAATTAAATGCAATGCATGTAGAACTTAATAATCAATATGAGGAGAAATTGAGGCAAGGTATCATGTATTTAATAGACAAGATAGAATGGCCCACATTTTTTGATCAATTAGCAAGGATCATAGAAATCAGGGATGAATTGAAGCAAAATGAAGCTATATTCAAACCCATTGTACAGAAGTGGACAGAGAGAAGTTTAGATATCATTGCTATGTGTATATCTATTATTCATCTAACATATCATTAGATAGAAGGAAGTTTTGATTTACTAAATAAGTTGCAAGGTTTTGATGATAAGCAATATTCTTTCTATAGAAGATTAACCAATTGTTATTCCAAGTATTTTGTAGGAAAATTTGATTTATTCCCTTGTGCTCTAAAGTCAGTTGATAAAATAAAGGAAAAGGAAGAATGAAAGAGGGAGTTAGATGAAGCCTTATGTGAGAGAATAAATAAGGTTATAAATGAAATGGACCATTTTTTGTGGGCAATGGCAAATGAAGAGTTAGTAAAAGTACAGTTATTCTATAATACCATCAGAAAAGATTTTGTTGATTTAGAGGCAAATGAAAATTCTTTAGTAACTGTACAAAGAGAAATTCTAAATTTTGAGTGGCTGGAGGACACTATTTTTAATAAATGGAAGGAAGAATTCATGTCTATAGAGAAAACAGAAGGAGATGATGAGGTGGAAGAGGATGACAAAGAAGAAGATACAAAAGTAGAAGCCACCTCTGTTAATGATGATAAAGACAAAGAAGACCCTTAGGTAGTGGGAGGTGACTCATCACTGTCACATTTGATGGCCACCTATCTCGAGGAAATAGAACAATAAAGAAATCCAATCAAAGTATTCTTTCCTTTCCAAAGGAAATAATAGAAGCGGACCCACAAAGGAAAGTTTGATGTATCAGTTTTTCTGTCATTCATAATTTTGTCCTTTTGTTATAGATGTATGTAAAATTCTTTTTGAGGGACACCTACCAGTCACATTTTCCCTTTTCTTGTTGCAACTCATGTCTATATAAATGAGTTTTCAAGGCAATGTGATGGTTCAAATTTTGTACAATTTTAGTCTTTTGAGAGAATACAGTTGGTGCAATAGTGTGTAGTTGTTTTGAGTTTATTTCTAGTTGTACTTTCTAATGATATATTGAAATGATAGAATTAGCAAGATATTCTGGGCTTTTCATTCTATTGGTCTTTGTATTAGTCATCTAAAAGGATAATACAAAAGGGTACTTACATTATATTTGTGTCATCAATTTCTGTCTCCTTCTTATGGGTTTGTTTACTTTCAAGTCATTTTGAATAAGGTTTAATTTGGTTGAATGCAATCTAGATGGGTTGTATGCTGATATCACTATTGCTTTTTATTCAAGGAATTATAGAAATGCTTCAATGGATCAGTAGGGTTTATGAGTTTATAGAAAGGATACTTCATAAGAATGGAAATGGGTGATTACAATTGATTAATTCATTTACAAGTTAATTGAATTAGATCTCCCACCAATAGTCAATTTTCTACCCACTGGATAAGGCACTAGTCATATGAGTTAGAAGTGAACAAGAATGAATTCTACTACTACATATCAAAACAATTTTCGTTCAATTTTGTTCAAAGTTATAAATGCTGGTCAATACTTATTTATATCTATTCTCTGAGTCTTAGGTAGTTGCTATTTTAGGAATATTTGTAAATTCAAGGAGAATGGCGACCAAATTTTTTGATAAGGGATGCATACAAGTTTGAGAACATTAAAAGAAGTAAAGTAAATTGCTCATGTGTTAGTGGGTAATAGATGAGAATTAGAATGAAACTAAAAGAATCTTTACATAGTAGTTTGCATTAAAATCATCCTTAAGTACACCCTCCTTGGTGTAGCAGAGCCAAAAGAGTAGGAAACCATCCTTTGGTTTTGTTGAAGTTGGTTCATAATGATTTATTCATATAGTTGCTACTGGGAATTGGCTAATCCTTAGATTGTGTGAGTCATTTCACTATGATATCGAGTATTTTGTTGCTTAGTAGTTTCAAACACCAACATTTTATTTGCTTGGATCACTCGGTGAATACTTCATGACTTGGTAACCAAACATGTGTGACTAGTTACTCCTGACCTTTCTTGGTAGAGTCCATGACTCAACCTCACTCATTGATAACTGATACTAATCTACTATGATCCCTTTGTATCTTAAATACTGATTTGGACCTTTTCTTTCTTTCAATTTTGGAATTGTTTAGATGTGATCATGATAACATAGTTCCAATTCTTGTTTGGGAATCTAGATGGAAATGGTGGAGTCACCTGCATCTTGAGTGATATGACCATCATTTCTTGGACTAGCTTCCTTGGTGGATTTAGGAAACCATTGCTACCTCATTTTATTTCTAATGTTATCTACTTTTTCTTTCTTTTCATCTTCAACTCTACCTGTATTCATGCAATTATTGGCTAGATGATCAAGTTTTGTACAAGTGTAACATTTTATGGTGGTATCTCTCTTCCTTTTATGATTTTTAACATAGTTCATGCCAATGTGTCCATATTCTCCACAATAGTGACATCTACACCAAGTGTTATAGTCCCAACCAAATATTGCTTTCACAATTTTCTCTATTGGATTGAATGACTTGGTTTTGCAGTATGATGCCTTGTGACCTTGTTTCTTACATTTGTGACATTTTCCTTCAAATTTTGGTTTCTTTTTATATTCATTAGCCTTGTGACCATGCTGATTGTAATTGTAACATTTACCATTGAATTTTTCTTTTCCATTACTCTAACATTTGTTTGATGTGTGACCTATCTTACCACAATGATTGCAAGTCGGTCTTTGATTCCTTTGAGCACCTTTTTTAGAGGATTCACCTTCTTCTTTCTATCCAATTCTTGTTTTACCCTTTTGTCTATAGATATTTTTCTTATTCAATTGATTCAATTGATTCATGTCTGCTTGGGATTTCAACATTCTTTCATTGACTTGTTTTTCAGTATTGAGGTCATTTTTTAGTCTTTCACTGATTTTCTTTTCAGATCTCATCTCACTTCTTGTTCTTTCATTGATTTGTCTTTCAAAGTTCAAATCATTTCTTATTTTTTCATTTTCTAATCTTAGACTCGTGATTTCTTGATTTGCATTAGAAATTTGATCAATAAGGTCTTCATGCTGAAGGGACTTATTTTGAATTTCATTGTTCCTTCCATTCAAGTCTTCTTTGGCCCTATTTCTCTATTCTAAGATTTCACACAATCTTATTGATTAAATTTTTTTTTCTCCTTTGTGCTTTCTTATTTCTTCTTGTAGGGATTCATTCTTCTCTAAGAGTTCTTTGATTGCATTGTTTGCTTCATCTGAATTGCTTGAAGGGAGAAAATCTTCAATCTTTTATTCAATGTACTGGTGATCATTCAGCTTATTTGCAAGTTCCTTCCTTTTTTTTAGGGATTGGGAAAGTTTCTCCTTAGCTTTCTTGAGTTGTGAAATGGCCATTTTTAGATCTAGCTTTTCATTTTCAATTGCTTTATCAAGTCGAAATATCTCCATTGTTCTTGATCTTTCCTCAAGTTGTCAAGCTTTATCCTGAGAACCACAAAGCTCTAATACCAATTGTTGAAAATATTCAAGACTATGCTAAGTTATTGAGAGAGGAGGGGTGAATTAGTAATCATAAATCTTTATCCTATTTAGATCTTAATTGCAATAATCCAATAATCATTTACTTCATGAAATCAAATCTAATTGCATGCATGAGAAACTGAAAATAAAACATTCATGGCACATTAACACAATAATTTGGTGACCCAAAAACCTTCCAAATAGAAAGTAAAATTGGGGTGTGGATGATACCCACAAAACTTCAATATTGCAGCATAAAGTTGGACTGTTAAGGCTTAAAATGATCACTTCTGATGATCTACCCTATTAGGAGCAATTGGGACTACTAGGTCCACCTTGTTGGAGGTTTTACAAATATACAACTAAGTATGCACTTAGTAAAGAGATTTGACAAAAGACTCTTAAGTCTACCTTGTTAGAGGATTTTGAAGCTGGTTCACCTGTTAGGATGAAATAGTGGATCTCTAACTTGCAACTAATTTTCTTATAAAGATTCTTTGAAGTATTGATCACCTTCATGTGATATATATGACTTTGTTGCTCCTTGGTATGGGCTCACAATACACTTTATTTGCTACTAGTTCACATTTGCATGTGCTCTCATTCCATTCACATTGTCTCAATTCACATACATGTACACACATCTTCATATATGGATATGATACAATACATTACATATATATATATATATATATATATATATATATATATATATATATATATATATATATATATATATATATATATATATATATATCAATCCAATTTACAAAATTACAAACTTGGCTAATATACAAGCTAACACTAATATTACAAAGTCAACTCAAATGAAGACACTCAGGTTTTGAAGACTAACTTAGTGAAGTTCTAATACACAACATCCACTGTGATTACTTGGCATTTCCATACATTTAGTAGAAGTGGAGGCTTGGTCCATACTAATCATCTAAGAGTAGTCTCAAACTTGGTCCACACTAGTGGCTCAGTAGATATTGTGCAACTTGGTAGAAACTGAGTTACTTGTTTACCATCACTGCACTCGGTAAACACTAATCATCTCATCACTCGATTAACAATAACTTTGCTTCACATGAACTAATAGCTTAGTAGAAACTATGAAGCTTGGTAACCACTGAACTACTCAGTAAGAATTGTGAAACTTCATAATGCCTGAATTTACTCGATAACCACTAAAATGCTTGGTGGCTACTAAATTGCATGGAAAACACTATAGATTATTCAATGAGCTCGGTAACCATATAGAATTCAAATAAGTGTTGTCATTAATAAAAATCTTGACTTAATGTCAACAATGTAATCATAAAAGAAAAATAGAAGAGTGAATTACAAAGGCTACAGTAGTATAAGAAGTAGCAAAGATTCATCTATCACAACAAGGTGATTTTTACACTAAGAGGAATCTCATTTAGCAAACCAAGTTGCAGATCAGAGATCAACTACTATTTCATTCTAATAGGTGGATCAGTCAAATCCTTTAACAAGGTAGGCCTAATAATCTTATGTAAATCTCTTTACCAAGTGCATACTTCATTGTATGTTTTTAAATCTTTTTGCAAGGTGGACCTAGCAATCCTTATTTCTCCTAACATGGTAGATCATCATAAGTGATCATTGTAAGCCTTAACAGGCCAACTTTATACTGTAGTACTAAAGCTTGTGGATATCATCCCCACCCCAATTTTACTTTCTATTTGGAAGGATTTTGGGTCACCAAATCTTGTGTTAAAGTATTGTGTATGCTTTTATGTTTTTCAGTTTCTCATGCATGTAGTTAGATCAAAATTCACATAAAGGCTTAATTGCTAAAGCATTATAAAAGTTTTAGAAGTTACTGATTCACCCCTCCCCTCTTAGTAACTTAACTTTTCATAATAATTCCAACATCCTCATGAGAGACCAAGTTAGGAATGAAGTCAAGAGAGTTATGGTGAGGAGGAGGAACTACTCCATCTAATAGATTTGAAAGAATCTCTTAGAAGAAACAAATAGCTTTAGACTGAATATCTGGCTCCTTATTAAGTATATTACCTTGACAATCTTTAATTTGAAAAATGGAATTTTTCTTTCACTTGATTTTAGTTGAACCAAAGAAAAAAACTTGTGTTATGATCCCCTTCTCCAAGTCATAAGTCTCTGGATCATTGTCTCTTGTAAGATTCTTCCCTCAATAAAACTTCATCTAGCCTTGTCTAAAGATCCTTTTGTGTATCATAAACTTGTTGGGAGAGACCACACTGAAGGACATGAGCATTCCAATCCTACAATTGAGACTAGAGAGATTACTTTTTAGCAAAAATATTTCCAAAAGTGTTATGACTCCATTCCTTAATTTTTTCCTTCATGAATACCAATTTTTTATGCAGTTGATACATTTTATTAACTATTATTATTACATATGATTATGATTATGATTATTAACTATTATTATATATGATGATTATTATTATTATAACTAAATATAATATAGTAATATATATGACTATTATTGTTCTATAATCTAGTACTATATTATTATTATATTAAAATATACAGTATTATATTACTATTATTAAATATAATATTGTCACATTTGAACCAATCAAATGGGTCCCTAGGGGTCCTGGGGTCCCTAGGGACATATGTTGTCATGTAATACATTGAAAAGGATCAAAGGTTAACTTATGACCAATTTCAACACATTCAAACCAACCAAATGGATCCTTAGGGGTCCTAGGGCCCCTAGGGACATATGTTGTCATGAAATGTGTCAACAGGGGTCATAGGTTAACCTATGACCCCTTTCAATGCATTCAAACCAACCAAATGGGAACATATGTTGTCATGAAATGCATCAAAAGGGGTCATAAGTTATTGTATGACCCCTTTTGATGCATTCAAACCAACGAAATGAGTCCCTAGGGGTCCTAGGACCCCTAGGGACATATGTTGTCATGAAATACGTTGAAAGGGGTCATACGTTAACCTATGACCGATTTCAATGCATTTGAACTAACCAAATGGGTCCTTAAGGGTCCTAAGGCCCTTAAGGACATATGTTGTCATAAAATGCATCAAAAGGGGTCATAGGTTAACCTATGACCTATGACCCCTTTTGACACATTCAAACCAACCAAATGGGTCCCTAGGGGTCCTAGAGCCCCTAGGAACATATGTTGTCATGAAATGAATCAAAAGGGATAATAGCTTAACCTATTACCCCTTTTAACACATTTAAACCAACCAAATGGGTCCCTAGGGGTCTTAGGACCCCTAGGGACATATGTTGTCATGAAATGCATCAAAAGGAGTCATAAGATATCATATGACCTATTTCTATGTATTCAAACCAACAAAATAGGTCTCTAGGGGTCCTAAGGCCCCTAGGGACATATGTTGTCATAAAATGCATCGAAAGGGGTCATAGGTCATCATATGACCCCTTTTGACTCATTCAAACCAACCAAATGGGTCCTTAGGGGTCCTAGGACCCCCCTAAGGACATATGTTGTCATGAAATGCATCAAAAGGGGTCATAGGTTAACTTTAACTCCTTTCGATACATTTGAACAAACCAAATGAGTCCCTAGGGGTCCTAGAGCCCCTAGGGACATATGTTGTCATGAAATTTATCAAAATGGGTCATAGGTTAACCTATGACTGCTTTCAATGCATTCAAACCAACCAAATAGGTCCTTAGGGGTCCTAGGGCCCCTAAGGACATATGTTGTCATGAAATGCATCAAAAGGGATCATAGGTTAACCTATGACCCCTTTCGATGCATTCAAACCAACCAAATAGGTCCCTAGGGGTCCTAGGGCCCCTAGGGGCATATGTTGTCATGAAATGCATTGAAAGGGCTCATAGGTTATCATATGACCCCTTTCAACACATCCAAACCAACCAAATGGGTCCCTAGGGGTCCTAGAACCCCTAGGGACATATGTTGTCATGAAATGCATCAAAAGGGGTCATAAGTCAACCTATGACCTCTTTTGATGCATTTGAACCAACCAAATGGGTCCTTAGGGGTCTTATGGCCCCTAGGGACATATGTTGTCATGAAATGTATCGAAAGGGGTCATAGGTTATCGCATGACCTTTTTCAATGCATTCGAAATAACCAAATAGGTCCTTAGGGGTCTTAGGACACCTAGGAACCTATTTGGTTGGTTTGAATGCGTTGAAAGTGGTTATAAGTTAACCTATGAACCCTTTCAATGCATTCAAACCAACCAAATGGGGGCCCCTAAGGACATATATTGTCATAAAATGCATTGAAAGGGGTCATAGGTTATTGTATGACCCCTTTCAATGCATTTGAACCAACCAAATGGGTCTCCAGTGGTCTTATCGTCCCTAGGAATATAAGGTATCATGAAAAGCATCAGAATGGGTCATAGGTTAACTTATGACCCCTTTCAACATTCCTAGGGATCCAAGGGCCCCTAGGGACATATGTTGTTATGAATTGCATCAAAAGGGGTCATAGGTTAACCTATGATCCCTTTTGATGCATTCGAGCCAACCAAATGGGTCCCTAGGGGTCCTAGGGCTCCTAGGGACATATGTTGTCATAAAATGCATTGAGAGGGGTCATAGGTTATTGTATGACCCCTTTCGATGCATTCAAACCAACCAAATGGGTCCCTAGGGGTCCTACAGACATTTATTGCCATAAAATGTGTCAAAAGGGGTCATAAGTTAACCTATGACCCCTTTTGATGCATTCAAACCAACCAAATGTGTCCTTAGAGGTCCTAGGGGCCCTACGAACATATTTTGTTATGAAATGAATCAAAAAGGGGTCATAGGTTAACCTATGACCCCTTTTGATGCATTTTAACCAACCAAATGGGTCCCTACGAGTCCTAGGGCCCCTAGGGATATATATTATCATGCATTCAAACCAACCAAATGGGTCCCTAGGGGTCCTAGGGCCTCTAGGGACATATGTTGTCATGAAATGCATCAAAAGGGGTCATAGGTCCTTTCGATGCATTTGAACCAACTAAATGGGTCCTTAGGGGTCCTAGGACATATGTTGTCATGAAATTCTTCGAAAGGCATCATAAGTTATTGTATGACCCCTTTTGATGCATTCAAACCAACCTAATGGGTCTCGAGGGGTCCGATGACCCCTAGCGACATATGTTGTCATGAAATGCGTTGAAAGAGGTCATAGGTTGACCTATGACCCCTTTCAATGCATTTGAACCAACCAAATGGTTCTCTAGGGGTCCTAGAGCCCCTAGGGACATATGTTGTCATGAAATGTGTTGAAAGAGTTCATAGGTTATTGTATGATCCCTTTCAATGCATTTGAACCAACCAAATGGGTATTTTATAGGGGTCCTAGGGCCCCTAGTGACATATGTTGTCACAAAATGAGTCAAAAGGGATGATAGATTAACCTATGGCCAATTTTGATGCATTTGAACCAACCAAATGGTTCCCTAGGGGTCCTAGGGCCCCTAGGGACATATGTTGTCATGAAATGCATCAAAATGGGATAGGTTAGCCTATGACCTCTTTCAATGCATTCAAACCAATTAAATTGGTCCCTAAGTGTCTTAGGGCCCCTAGGGACATATGCTATTATAAATTGTGTCAAAAGAGGTCATAGGGGGGTTTTGGTGTAAATAACTATTTACTTATTACACTTAAGTTTACTTAGGTCAATGCATTATTTTATTATTTTTTGGCTTGACAACTAGGAGTTTTTGTACTTTTATGAGTTGTCATGTTGACAACACTGGAGTAAGCAACTTTTACTCAACACTTGGTGTCTACAACACTGGAGTTTGCATAGTTAAATAAGTTGTCAAGTTAACAATATGGTTATTCACACTCTTAATTAAGCACATGGTGTCTACAACATATTTTTACATGCTACACCTTTGTAGGCTTATCCTCTCATTATTGCACTTACTCCTGTGCTTAATGGAGGATAATCCACTTCTAGTGGACATGTGCCTAGTTGTAATACTTATCAGTCTGTTGACTCCTAGGCATTCTAGAAGCATTCTAGAGGCCTTTATATTTAGGCACTCCTAGTGTGTATGTACATGACATAAATTCAATATCATAATATTATTTTGATCACACTCTTCTAATCTATTATTGTGCTTGTGCTTGAGTTCCTTGATCTTGGGTGATTATTTCTTAAGGAAAATTCTTACATGTTAATGGAGCTATACCAAATTCTTACATGGTATCAGAGCTATACCAAATTCATACATGGTATCAGAGTGTCATGTCCCCTTTTTAAATAATTTAAAAAAAAAATCTTTGCTAAGGCAGGCAGGCCCAAGAAAGTGAAGTTTCGGAAAAAGGGGGTTAATCTTTGGAAACCGTTGGACTAATAAATGAAAATTATTATTAAAATATGTTTCATTAACCTCTCTTGGACGTGAGTTACGAGTATGCCCTCTTTTAAGGGGTTTGGAGGCATTTTGGGCTAACTGGAGAACTTGATTTTTGCTCATTCTTTGTTATTTTTCAGAGGCTGCCAAACCTGTGGAGAAGGAGACCCAAGAATGGGAGTTTGCAGGTTTCCAGGGAGACCCAAGAATGGGAGTTTATAGGTTTCTAGGAAGGCTAAGGATGGGAGTTTGAATCCATTCCGTGTGCATGCTCATACAGAGTTTGCCTTTGTGCTGAACAGTGCAGATTTGTGGGTTTTCGGGTGTGTTTTTTGTATGAGTTTGGTGTTTTCAGTTGAGTATTTCATATCAGTTTGGGTTGCTGCTGTATTTCAGACTTTAAGGTGTTAAAATAGATCTGAATATATGTATTGGGATGTGATTAAACTTCTGAGATAGATTATTAGTGTTTTTGTGGTGTTTTCGAACATTTTTGTGTTAATTTCGGGAGCCCGATGAGCATAGTTTTTTTCCTACATTTGTGAACTGTTGTGTAAAGGCTATACAGATCTGGAAATGTCATTTTTTAGGCTGTTATTCTGTTAAAATTTCTGTAAAAATGTCCATTTTCAGATTTATTAATCATTTGCAGCATACCCGATTTGGGGTTTCTTGAAAAATTTGGTGGATCTTTGTGATATTAGTTGTTTGATCTTGAAAATCTGATTAAAAGCATGAAATATCATATAAAACTAGTAAAGGGACATTTCAATGGTATCAGAGCCATGATCTTGCCAGCTTGAGGGGTTGTAGAAGTTTGCATGTCAGTTTTGAGAACTACCCAAATCTTGCATGTCATAATTTATGGTTGCATGTTGCTTCTAATCAGCTGCATGTCAAAATTTATGGTTGCATGCTACTTATAATTATTTTCATGTTAGTTCTTGGTGAATTTGGTGGTTGTAAAAGTTTGCATGTCAGTTTTGACAACTACCCAGATCTTGCATGTTAGTTTTGACAACTACCCAAATCTTGCATGTCAGTTTTGACAATTACCCAAATCTTGCATGTCAGTTTTGACAACTACCCAGATCTTACATGTCATAATTTATGATTGCATGTTGCTTCTAATTAGCTACATGTCAAAATTTATGGTTGCATGCTACTTCTAATCATTTGCATGTTAGTTCTTAGTGAATTTGGTGGTTGCATGTTGCTTCTAATCAGTTACATGTCAAAATCTATGGTTGCATGCTACTTCTAATCATTTGCATGTTAGTTCTTGGTGTTTGAAGAAGTTATCCTATTGGGGTTACACTCTACTTTATTCAAAATGGATAGGTATAATACAGATTCTCAGAGGACACGATCTTGGACAATTGATATCCAAAGTCAAAACAGTAGAAAGGATGGTTATTTAGACATTCGAGATAAACTTATAAAAATAAGCCATGACATGTCTGAACAGTTGGTTGAGCACCACCATATAATGAATGACATGTTGTTCGACCCAGCTAAGGTGGATAAGTTGACTGGATTTCTATTTGGCAGATTTTCTCATAGGGCAGATGACACAATTACCAAGAACTTGCATGAGGAGTTTGAGAAATTAGGTTATAGCCAAGCAAAGGTCTCAGATTCTACTCTGCCACAGGAGTTAGTGGGTTTAGATGATGATTATGAGGATTTTTTTGTGCATGATGGTGAGATACCTAGTAGAGATGAGCAGACATTGAGCATTCATGACTTTGTTGAGAAAGAGTACTAGGCACAGTTAGATGCTTCATCACATGAGGTTGAGGCAGGTAGTACTTCACATGATTTGTCCAGCTAGCTGAAGGTGAACAAAGATAGTATTGTGACTTCATTAGCTCATCATGATAGGATGTGGGATATGATAGAGGATCACATTCAGATGATTCAGTTACAGGGTAGACATAAGGGAGTTCAGGAAAAGTCTCCTTGTGTTGACTTACAAGCAATTAGGGAAGGGATGGGAACGATGAAGTTGAGTTATTTACATCTTCTATCAGATCGTGACCATCTTCTTGGCCTTGTTAGAGACTATTCAGATGCCTTGAGGAGGAAGGAGGAGGAAGTTGACAGGCTTTCTCACGAGCTTGAGGACACTGGAGCTTCTTTGGTGAATACTCCATTGGCATTACAAGTCTGGGAGAGACATGGGGATAAGCATGGCATGGAATTGAGTTTAGTTTCATCTTGCACTCCTAATACTCAGCTTTTTGTGAATGGTAGATCATATGTGGACATTGATAATGTTGCAAGTTCATCTTGCATTCACATCCAGGATCTAGGGATAATTTCAGACAGGTATGTGGAATTAGTTGGTATTGGTCATATTACTCAGGTGAGGATTTTGCTTGAGTTACTAGCTAATTATAGTTTATGAATATGGACTCGAGATTGTTGTATTGGCATTTGGGATTCATTTCACTAGAAATATTTAACATTTTTTGGTAGCAGTGATTGTTTGGGTGCTATCATGGATTTGATTAGCAGATTACATGGTGTTGTCTTTTCTTGTGCTAGTATCTTGTTTGATGTTGGTATTAGTTTTTATACACCGATGTTGGGCTTTGTTCATATATCTAGTTGACCATACTTGCTGGAATGTGTTGATGATATTTCATATTTGGCAGTGTGTATAGATGAGTCCCAAGATTATATTGGCATTGATGACATCCAGGAGGATGCAGTGGGTAGTTTTGAAGACTTAGTTTCCTTGGGTATAGAGGAGTTGGACAGTAATGCTAATGTTTTTGATACTCCGTATGTTGATATGAGCTTTAGATTTGATTCACATGATATGGATGGTAATACTCTAGAGACTAGTAACTTTGAGGATACTCCTTTAGACAGTGCATTAGAGGAGGTTTGTAGGAGACAGTCAAGCTAGTGCCATCATGTGTCTAATCAGTTGAGAGTTAGTGACCGAGACATTGCTATCACTTGCTAGCATTTCGATGATGCTCTTTAGTTGTTAGCAGTTTATGGATGGGGTTCTCCTACTAGTGATGAGCAGGAAGGCAGTTATCTTTCCTTGACAGAGATCCACTCTTTATGGGAGGCTATTCGAATTTTGAGACAAAATTATATGCAGTTGGTAGCTGACAAAGATTATCTTATGGAGTGGGGTAGTACAACATATGATGCATTGTTGGCCAAGGAAGATGAGGCGAGTGAGCTTACTGAGCAGCTTGAGGTGACTTCTGAGATTCTTGAGAGTACACAGTTGGCTTTCAAGGAGTCACGATTTCATTTGGCTAAGGTGACCATGGAGTTAGAGTGACTATAGTCTTTACCTGATTCTATACAGTCACAAGCTGTGGTGTTTCGTGATCCGAGGATGTCCATGGCCAAGATTGTCAAAGACAATGGAGATGGGGATGCATCCATCCTTGATACTAACATTGGCATATCAAGTTCATTCCGACTAGAGTCAGGTTCAGTTGAGTTGGGTGTTGTAGCAAATTGTTGTATGCCTGACATGGTGGTGGCCTCTAGTACTGATGGCATGAAGACTAGAGATGTATCAAAGATCATGTGTGATGTTAGTGAGTTGGCAGTTGGCATGGTTCCTGCTAGTAATACTACTCCCTTGGTGATATCTTCGAAGGTAGTAATCAATTCCAACATGGTTAATGATCAATTGCAGTTATTTTCATCTAGATTACAGTCTAAGCCACTGACTGAGATTGGAAAATTCTATTGGCATTACACTGTGAGGTACGCTCATCAATTTACCTTTGATGACCATGTTGATGAGATGATGATACAAAGATGTACTTTGGTTCCTAGTGCTTATCATCAGTTATGGGACAATTTGATGCCTCAAGATGAGAGTTGTGATGGGCATGAAATGGTGATAGGTTCTACAGTTTATAGCTTGATAATATGTGACTTAGAGCAGGAGTTTGGGAGTGATGCTTTAGTGGGTGTTGTTATTAATTCTACTCCTTTGGCTATTACATCTCCTAACTTAGCTAGTGATCAGTCACAGTGGGTTGTATCACTTGTTCATGGTGAGCTGTTGACTGAGGTTGGTTTCTTTAATCAACATTATATTGTAGGGTATGTACATCAATTAGCATTTGATCCTTGTTTTGAGGAGTTGAGGGCAATCAAATTTGGTTTGGATTCCATTTCTTACTCTTTATCTTGTAATGTCTTTTCACCATCAGCAGTGCACGGGAGTTATGGTTATGAGATAGTGGCCAGTGATTTATAGAGTTGTGTTGACTACAAGAGTTCTACAGTGTGTGGATTCTCCATACTTGGTACAGTTTCATTCGAGAGCGTTTTCCATTCTTGCAGAGTTGGATTGTACATTCCGTATAGGCCAGTGGGATGCGTTGATGGTATTTACTGTGTTGGTAATTTGATTTGTCCACTTTACTTGGGTTTTGATGTTCTAAGAGTTTGTATCTCATGGGTTTTTGACTATGGTAGTGGTGATGTTGGAGTTTGGTTGAGCTATAATTGTTAGTTTGATTATGGATTCCTCTTGGTCATATTGCAGAGGATATTGCAGGAGCCTGTGTTAATTGGTAGTAGTATAGTTCATGACTACATTTGGGATCCAGGTGGATTGATTGGTTTATTGTTCAGCCATTGCTTGAGGACAAGAAATGTTTGGGAGGGGAGGACTTGTCATGTCCCCTTTTAAAATAATTAAAAAATAATAATCTTTACTAAGGCAGGCAGGCCCAAGAAAGTGAAGTTTCGGAAAAAGGGGGTTAATCTTTGGAAACCGTTGGACTAATAAATGAAAATTATTATTAAAATATGTTTCATTAACCTCTCTTGGACGTGAGTTATGAGTATGCCCTCTTTTAAGGGGTTTGGAGGCATTTTGGGCTGACTGGAGAACTTGATTTTTTCTCATTCTTTGTTATTTTTCAGAGGTTGCCAAACCTGTGGAGAAGGAGACCCAAGAACGAAAGTTTGCAGGTTTCCAGGGAGACCCAAGAACGGGAGTTTGCAGGTTTCCAAGAAGGCTAAGGATGGGATTTTGAAGCCATTCCATGTGCATGCTCATATAGAGTTTGAAGTCATTCCATGTGCATGCTCATACAGAGTTTGCCTTTGTGCTGAACAATGCAGATTTGTGGGTTTTCAGGTGTGTTCTTTATATGAGTTTGGTGTTTTCAGTTGAGTATTTCATATCAGTTTGGTTTTTTGCTGTATTTCAGACTTTAAGGTGTTAAAATAGAGCTGAATATATGTATTGGGACATGATTAAACTTCTGAGATAGATTATTAGTGTTTTTGTGGTGTTTCCGGGCATTTTTGTGTTAATTTCAGGAGCCCGATGAGCATAGTTTTTGTCCTACATTTGTGAACTATTGTGTAAAGGCTATATGGATCTAGATATTTCATTTTGTAGGCTATTATGCTGCTGAAATTTTTGTAAAAATGTCCATTTTCAAATTTATTAATAATTTGTGAAGTTGTGAAGCTTTTGGCACTATTTTCAGCATGCCCGATTTGGGGTTTCTTGAGAAATTTGGTGGATCTTTGTGATATTAGTTGTTTGATCTTGAAAATTTGATTAGAGGCATGAAATATCATACAAAACCAGTAAAGGGAAATTTCACAGAGCTTGGGAATTTCTCTTCACATAGCCATTCGAGACCATCTTGTTGCTTCATCTCTTTGAGGACACCTTGACCCAGATCAAGAGTATCACAGTCATTAGGAGCATCTAGAGCCAAAATAGGCCTCACTATTGCATCTGAAATGTTGATTTGGTAAAAATTGACTATAAATTCACCTACCCTAGGCCATAGTCAAATTTGAGAAAAAAAATTACAAACTGGCACCTGAAGGCCTGATTTACAAGAATGATATGATCATTATTTAGATCTGCAATTTTATTTTTACATCAAATTTATTTTTTCTCTGTAGTTTCCATTTTCTTTTTTGTGGAAATTTTCATAATATTTTTTCTTGTTGGGCCTGCAAAGAATTTTTTTGTAGGAACCAGGTGGTGAAACCCCAACCCCTATAGGTGGAATATTCCTTGCACATCATAGGAATATTCCTTTCTTTATTTGGCAACATTTTCTACAATTTTTGGCCATTTTACACATTACTGGCAGTATTGCACAAATTTCGGTGACTGCAGATTGTAAATCTAGCTCAAGCACTAGTGGCCAACTTTATTTCACCTCCTGTTAGCCTTTCTTTTTAAACACCACTTAAGTGGGTCACCCCATGCATGTGGGATAATATATCCCAACCTAGCTAGCATTTAAATTTTTTTGGCCCACTGTAAATAGTCAACAATTGTTTCATAACCCATGGCGCCACGCATTAAGAACTCTAGCATTTTCTTTTTGGACATTGTCCTTGCATCATGCTTTGAGCCCTGCCAATGACCTATTTCTACTGGCCATTCACAAAAATTTTGGAAAACAAAACTAACTCTCAACAATGACACATATTCCATTGAAAACTTTATCCCTACCACGCAACATCTTTGCATCCCACCTCCTAATCAACCATAGCACCTTATGTGGAATCCATCTCAACTGCAATAGGACAATCCACATCACCTTTGATGCAGACAAGTCCCATTCAATGTTGAGTCATGCACCACATAAGATGTCGTACTTTCCCACATCACTAGTGACTCAAAAAGTTGTACATGACACGTAGACCATTTGTACACAGTGACATCATCCTATCATACATATAGTTAGTAATCCATACTGGGATGTTAGCAAGGGGGATTTTTCACTGACATCAATTTTTCATGGCATTAAATTTGATGGCCATCTAATCATCATTCCCAAAAAAAATTGAACTACTATGATGGTCATTTGACCATCAAATTTAACCTTGTAGTTTGCTTCCTAGACCCCTCTCCAGATTCAGTTTTGATTTGACAATTTGACTTTGAGAGGCCATAACTCAATCATCCAAACTCCAAATTAGGTGCAATTTAAAAAAAAATTTGGGTACCATTTTTTGAACTTTTTAATCGTGTTGTTCATTTCTAGTTTTGGTGCATGGATTTGTTAGATTGATTTTTTTTGCAATTGTACTTGTCCAATCCTACATTTTACAACTTGAAACACTCCGTAGGGGCTCATCTGGACACATTTTTAGTTTTTTTTAAAGTTCTTAATTTTTCATCTACTTTCTAGATCTATAATTAGATTATAGGGTTGTTTGGACAAAAATATTACTTTTAGAATTAGGGCCTTTTCTACATTGTATTGCTTTGGTTACTTTTCAAAATTGTTGTACATCTGATCTACAGTGCTTAGTGACAGATTTAAACCTTGAAAGGTAGTTTTAAACAGCAAAATCAAAAGTCCATTTTGTACATTTTGACAAGTGGCCTATTGTACATGCACTACATATAAATCACCAAATCATACATTAGGGAGGTTGATTATTATTATTTTGCATTTTGGGGGGTACATTAATTAGTACATCATGGATGAGGAAGATTTAATTACCTTGACAACACAACTATAAGCAGTAGAGTCAATTGGTTCTCACTTATCTTAGTTAGCATAATGCATTGTCATATGTGAAAGGACTTTCATTGACACTAGTTCCATCATTTGTTATGCTCTCTTTCTACATATGGATATGGAGGTTATGGATTCACTTGATGACATGAAGTCAACTAATTTTTATGGTATTTGGATCTATTTTTGGGAGATGTATGGAGATCCATACATTCCTCCATTCCCAAAAGATCTTTTACCTCTATTTGTAGCTATATCCTCTCTAGATGAGATCACACCTCCTGATGCTCTTGTTGCTATTAGTACTAATCCAGTTCTAGCCATAGATGCTTCCGATTTAGTGTAGCAAGAAACACAGTGTCTTTGTTCTTCAACTTGATGGGATGACTTCCTTCTAGATATTGCAGAGTTGTTCATGGAGTTTTACATTAAAGATGTGAGAGACATCATCAATGATATTTGTCTTCTCTTTGTTGAGGTGAATACTTCATCCATCACCACACTAATAGATCCAGCACAGTAGGGTACACTTTGTCTTCCAGCTCCAGCAACAGGAGATGACTACATAGTAAGTATATTATGTTTTTTTGTGGAGTCACACACAGTATATTTGGGAGACATCATTGGTGATATACATCTTTGATTTGATGAAGGATATCCTACTTCATTTGTTGCAAGGGCTCACTCTGACCCTCTTGTCCATCCTCTACATGATCAGTCTTCATAGGTTGATATGATTATGGATTCTTATGTATAGTAGTTGCAAGAGCTCTCTTTATCATTTGAGGAGATAGTTGGTTCTTTGGGATGGGTTCTACATCCATCTTTGCTAGATTTGCACTTATTTTCAATAGTATTGGGAGGGGCAACCATCAGCATTGACATAGGGATAGTTGAGCAGGTTCTAGAGCCACCATTCATCTTTGTGATTCTTTCTACACATAGGGGAAGCATCTCACCTATACCTCTGCCATTGTTTCTTCCAAAGGGGAGGAACATTATTTAACAGTAATGGATCAACTTCTACATTGGTCAGCATTCTACATTTTGGGGGGGGGGGGGGGGGGGGGGGGGGGGTGGTGAACTACCTTGTCTCCTTCTCTTTTATGGGGAGGGACTTTTTCCTCTTTTTTCCTTCTACTCTTTTGTATATACTTGATGTATATCGTAATGGGGGTGGGAAGGGGGGTCTTGATTACTCCATCCATCCATGCATCCTATCTTTTCATCTTTCTTTTTGGGGTAGGGTTTTTCCCATGAGGTTTTCCCTCTTTCTCCACTTTATGAGAAATTTATTTGCATTTTGTACATGGGTAACTAACATGGCCTAGCAGCGATGACCCATCATGCATTTTCATCCTAGCTTTTTTAAGCTTAATTGCATTCCCTTAAGTTGCACTTAAGGGGGGTGTTGGTGTAAATAAGTATTTATTTATTAAACTTTACTTAAGTTTACTTATGTCAATGCATTATTTTATTATTATTTAGTTTGACACCTAGGAGTTTGCATACTCTTATGAGTTGTCATGTTGACAACACTAGAGTAAGCAACTCTAATTCAGCACATGGTGTCTACAACATAATTTTACATGCTACAACTTTGTAAGCTTTTCCTCTCATCATCACACTTACTCCTATGTTTAATGGAAGATAATCCACTTTTGGTGGACATGTGCCTGGTTGTAAGACTTATCAATGTGTTGACTCCTAGGCATTATAGAAGCATTCTAGAGGCCTTTATATTCAAGCACTCCTAGTTTGTATGTACATGACATGAATTCAATATCATATTGTTATTCTAATCATACTCATATGGTTTGTTCTTGTGCTTGTGCTTGAATTCCTCAATCTTGGATGATAATTCCTTGAGGAAAATTCTTATAGTTATCGTATGACCCCTTTTAATGCATCTGAAACAACCAAATAGGTCCCTAGGGGTCCTAAGGCCCCTAGGGACATATGTTGTCATGAAACTCACATTGAAATTCTTTTTCATTAAACTCATCATCAATGCCCATATATAACTATTAAAAAATGGAGTGTCTATAGCAGTAACCTATTGTAAAATTCAACGGTACAATTTTTTTAATTCAGAATGCTTTTCCTAAATATCAATTCTCTCTCATCTACTAAATAATAATAGTAAAAATTATAATAATAATATTAATATAAATAATAATAATCATATATATCATATACATTACTATATTATATTTAATAATAATCATAATAATAATTATATACAAATATTATATTTAATAAAATACTTATATATAATAATGTCATTTGTACAAATTTGTTCACATTGCCCATACTTTCCAAATTTTGACTTCTCTCCAAAATTTGGGCATCTATTTTGGGTACCTAATATCATATCAGGTATCCTACTTGGGAATGGGAATGGGTATCCAAAATATTGGCATATTTTTTCCAAAATATTCTCTGTCACTTCAAACCCGACACATTTTTTTGGGGGCTATTTTCATGGATTTGGAGAAAAATAATTTTTTGTGGCCCATATGATCGAAAAAGGTTCTATAATGTATAGTTAGGTGTTTGATATTGTTTTCTAAATGGGAAGCAATAGTTGTCGAAAGGCTAAATGTAAAAAGAAGGTATCAAATGAAGACATTGCAGTATATAAGGAAAGGGACAAGGTAAATCATCAAAGGAAGAGACAATGTATCTTAAATGTGAGTCAAGTTGATGATGTATTGATCGAAGGTGAAATCATAGAGTCAAATAATGAATATGTACATTTTGGGAATGAAAATTTACTAATTGATAATGATAATGTCAGGATTGAAAATTTAGAGAGTAAAAATTTGGAGAATGAAATTTGACCAGTTCATAATGTAAATTGCATGATTGACCATGTCGAAAATGACAATGCATAGGAATGTTGCATATCTCTTAATTATAATTGACATGAATGTTCTAGAACACTAAAATGGATTATTAAAATTGATGAAACTATTATTACCAATTTGGAAGGAAAAAAATGAGAAAGAACCATTCGGTTATGGGCTTCAAGACTATATAAGATGTTTTTTGACAAGAAGATAGTGGTGGAGTAATGCCAACTTTTTATGCATTTATTAAAGATGAAAAAATGAGACCTATCCTTTTGTACTACTTTGAGAAGAGCACTTAGTAGATGAGAGAGAATTGATCATCCTCTTCAAAATGAAACATGGGCTTTCGATGGAAGACTTCTACATTTTGATAAGAATCTATCTGATGATCTGAAGGAAGAAATTACACAATTTTGGACTCTAGCACAAGAGTAGCACCCAATGTTAAAGACGTGTTAAAGTTCAGAATTGGCATCAGAGAGCATATTCCACATCCTAAACATTATCTGGAGGTAAGTCAAACTATGTTGTTCAAAGAATTTAAAGAGAGTCATTCAAGATTACATTTATCACAAAGGGCTTTTGAATCTTTGAAGCCATTTTATTGTGTGCCACTTAAAATTTAAAATACATGTTGCAAATATCATGTTGAGTTTTATATGCACCATGAACTATTATGCTCCATCCATTCTACTTTACATAATAAAGAAATGTTGGAGAATTGCGATGCTAGTGGGCTTCCAAAATCTTCAAGAGACTTGTTAGATTAATTTTTATGTCATAGAGTTGATGGTTTTTTCTTTTATAGAAATGCTTGCTTGAATGAGAAGTGTTTAGAATGTGGTGGCTTATCCAAGTTTGACACATGTTTCCATGAGGCATGTACACAAGATCTTGGGAAGACAATAGTAAAAAAATGGTATATGAAATAGTGAAATACACATTGAAGAGTGAGGGTGAGGGCTCTAAATGTGAATTGGCTACAAAAGAAATCAGTGTGGCTAGTTTTATTTCAAATTTCAAGACAATTTTTTTCTACAAGTATGCAAGACATAGTCATAGGTCTTAGTGGTTTGATCAACAATTTAGAATGTGTAAGGAGACTTTTCCTATTGGCACTATTATATCAGTTGTTGACTTTGCTAAGAACTACACTTTACAGCCTCAAAATAAGACACAATATTAGTATTACAACTCAATTCAAATTGCTATTTTTGTCCACATAAAATATAGACATGTCCCAGATAGTGCGAAAGATAATCAGAAGATTATTAAAGAGTACCATTTTATATGAGTGATGAAAAATCTCACTCTCACTAGATTTTGAAACATTTTTTTGAAAATTATTTTGATTTCTTACAAGAGAATGACATTACTATGGATAGATATATCATTTGGTTAGATAATTGCACAAGTCAATTCAAGAATACTCACATGTCTTATTGGTTGTGTAGGATGCACATAGAGAGCAAGGTGCTCATATTTGGAATGTTTTTTAGTCCAACCATGGGAAATGGGAACATGATGGAGTAGGGACATTTATGAAGAGAGCTCTAGTTAAGAAGCAATTGAAGATTTCAAGAGTGGAGCTTCTTAATTCTCATAGCATTGTTGATTGGTGTAGTTCAACATTATCATAGGGGGGGACTCTTGATTCAGTAGTACGCAGGTTCTTTTAGTTGGTTGAGGAAGGCTCCATAGGTGATAGATTAGATTGTGCTATAGTGAGAGACTCATAAAAAATGCATTCATTTTGGAGTTGTGATTCTAGTACATGGACCATTCGGACACAACAACTAGCTTGCTTCTATCCTAGTTGTTTTGATTGTGATTGGGATCACTGTGAGTTGAGTAAGTGGGTGGACACATGGGCTCCACATTATCTTACTTTATTGTCTATCATACCCTCTATCAAAAATGATCACATGGAAAGTTCACTTGAGCATAACTATCTATCAGATCTTCTTTATCCAAGACATATCTTTGCATTAGTTGCACCACAAGGGAATGATGAGAAATCAAATTATTGGTTAGCATATTGTGTAAGAGATTTAAAAAAAGCTTGCACAATAGATCACAGAATGGATTCACATATTCTACTAGTTTAGTGGTGGTTGTTGGAACATGGTTGTGGACATATATGCTTAGAAGGAATGGAATTCTTACATTCGAAGTCTATCAAAAACACAAAACAATTCTCATATATTTATATCTTATTATAGCAACAAATGTGAAGTTGTTGAAGCATCAACGAAGACCAAAAGTAAAAGAACTTTTTACTATTACTAATTATGATCATGAATCCCTATTAGAGACCCTAAATAGAGAGAGGACCCTACTAGAACACTCGACTAGGTATATTTACTTCTTATGTTATTTTGTTCATAATGATTCGGTGAACCGATGATTATCTTGTTTAATACAATAAATTATTAATATTTTTTATGATATTGGAATGTAGGTACATCATGAAGAGTAGCCACGTCTGAAGATAAAAAACTAAATAAGGAATAGAATGAAGAAAAATCTATTCTATTTTTGACACTACTTTTTTTTACACTATGATTTTTGACACTACTATTTTTGACACTACAATTTTTGGTAGTTGTGTATTGATGTAATAATGATGAAACACTTGAGATATTGTAAATTTAAACTAGTTAATTTAATGTAAGAAAGAAAGATGATTTTACTTAATGCAATTTATGTGGAGGGACCTAAAAATGATGATTTTAATACATACTAACACCAAACCTGCAGTGTGTCCAATGTCAAAAACTTGAGAGAGGTAAAAATAATGTTTCTACTAATAACACCTTTTTTTCTAGCCACAAAGAGCCTCCATCATTCGTAGCCACCTCATATCGAAGAGTCTCCAAGGTGCTCTAAGTGCATTTCGAGATTGATCTTCTGAGGGCCATAACTCAAAGCTCATGAGGGCTATCAATGAAATGTTAAATGCTACAGGACAATCATGCCAAGATCTAAAATAACCTATCTCATTTTCATGAGATCACATTTCATTTGGATTCGGCACAACAATCTCTCTCAATGCCAAAACTCACAATGTGCCTCAGTTCATAGGTGCATCATAGCGTAACTTTGAAACCATTGATCTTGGCATTGAATCATTAGTGTCATTAGCTCTAAATGGGCTGGTGAACCTTAGTGACTTCCTTTTTCAATCTATGGAGAGCATCAATCATTTGCAACCACCCTATACTGAAGAGTCTCCAAGGTGCTCTAAGTATGTTTCAAGGTCAATCTTTTGAGGGATGTAACTTGAAGCTCATGAGGGCTATCAACAAAAAATCAAATGCTACAAGATGATCATGCTGAGTTCTAAAATAACCTATCTCATTTTTGAAAGATCACATTCCATTTGGATTCAGCACAACAATCTCGCTCGATGCCAAAACTTGTAATGTGCCTTAGTTCATAAGTGCATCGCACCCTTTTTTTGGCCACAAAGAGCCTCAATCATTCACAACCACCCCATACCAAAGAGTCTCCAAGGTGCTCTAAGTGCATTTCAAGATTGATCTTTTGAGGGTCATAACTTGAAGCTCATAAGGGCTATCAATGAAATATAAAATGCTATAGGATGGTCATGTTGAGGCCTAAAATAATATATCTCATTTTTGAGAGATCACATTCCATTTCAATTGAGCAAAGTGATCTTGCTCAATGCCAAAACTCATAGTGTGCCTCAATTCATAGGTGCATCACAACATAGCTTTGAAATTGTTGATCTTGGCATTGAATCATCAATGTCATTAGATCCAAATGGGAAGGTGAACCCTAGTGATACCCTTGTTCTAGCCATGAAGAGCCTCCATCATTTATGGCCACCCTATACCAAAGAGTCTCCAGGGTGCCCTAAGTGCGTTTCAAGGTTGATCTTCTGAGGGTCATAACTTGGAGCTCATGGGGGATATTGATGAAACATCAAATGCTATAGGATGGTCATACCATAACCTAAAATAACCTATCTCATTTTTAAGAGATCACATTCCATCTGGATTCAGCATAGCAATCTCGCTCGATGCAAAAACTCACAGTGTGCATTAGTTCATAGGTGTATCACAACATAACTTTGAAACCATTGATCTTGGCATCGAATTTCCAGTACCATTAGATCTAGATGGTTAGATGAACCCTAGTGACACCCTTGTTCTAGTTACGAATAGCCTCCATTATTTAGGGCCACTACATAAAAAAGAGTCTCCAAGGTTTTTTAAGTGTGTTTCAAGGTTGATCTTCCAAGGGTCATAACTTGGAGCTCATGGGGGATATCGATGAAGTGTCAAATGCTACACAAGAGTCATGCCAAGGCTTATAATAACCTATCTCATTTCCAAGGTGCTCTAAGTGCATCTGAGCAAGTGAACCATAGTGACATCTTAAGGGAATGCATAGATTATTTCAAATTAAACATATATGATAGCATTTCAAATTAAGAATTTGAATCAAATATAACAAACATGATCAAAATGAATGATATTCCATAAACATGAATAGTACACATGATCCATGATAAATTGAACAATACTATACTAAATTAATATGTATATCATTGTGCACATAAATGAAAAAAATATATATCAAAATTCATGTATCCATAGATAAATTACACAAATATATATCAAAGTTTATATATCCATAGACAAATTATGCAAATATATATCAAAATACATAGATCCATATATAAAATGTGGCTGATCATGCCATCAAAATGTGTATAATATCAATGTTTATGTATACAATGTGGCATATGCCATCTCAAAATGTCTCATGACGCATCCTATGAAAACTATACTATCCTATGCTATTGGGGGATGATCAAAATGTAGCCTCTTCATTGCACTAGGTGGATCGAATGCCTCCTACATAAACAAAAAAGGAAAAACCCAAAGTTAGACTACTAAATTTATATAATTCTTTGTATCTAACATTGAATTACTCAAATTCATAAGGATCTTTCTTTTAATGAAGATTTATAGTATTACACTTTCATCATAAATACATCTTTTGTCAACCTCTTGCACCGGTCAGGAGTCCTCTCATATGTCCTCGACAATGTTTGAACATCATTGATTGTGGCCTATGTATGTTCAAGTATGTTTGTCAGATGGATCTACAACTTAAACTATAACATTATAATTCATAGCATGCTAAATTTATGACATATAATCAAGAATTCAAACTACAACTTTCTTGTGTTGACTCCTTCTCTGGATATAATGGTTGCATTTGCACAAATACAAAACTCTAGAATCCAACCTCCTATGCACTAGGTGTTTCCTATGAGATACAAAATAATAGTTGTAAATATCATGGAAATCAATTTTGAATTTATTTATGAAAATAAGAAAAATAAAAAATAAATGATACTTATACGTACAATGGGGCTCTCACTGCAAATGGAAATGTCAAAGAGTCTATGATGTGGAATCTACCTAGACTTATCACTAGTGGCCACACCCTATACAATAAAAAAAGTAATTACATTTCATTACCACAAATATTTTACAAGAATGCATCAATATTTAATCACTTTAAAAGCACCTAATTACCTTTCCCTTGTCAATGGGTTGTGCCTCAACCCTTGCACTTTGTCCCCCATTGATAGGTGATACTAGCAAGAGAAAAGAAAAATTAGAAACCATATATGCACTTAATATACCATAGATGTCTCAAGGCCAAATGAAATAGCCAAAAGCATGACATTATCAACTTGTTTGAGCTCCTCCTCAGTCATCAACTAAATATGAATGAAGATCACATACATGTATAATTCAGTATGGGTTAAAAATTAAGAGTACTCTATTATAAAGATTAACTTTAAATCACATGTTGTAACAAAAAAATGTACACATGTACTGACAAAAAAGGATTTCATGTCTCGGCATGCCCCTCCTCTGTCACGTTAGGGTGTGTAGGCTTTGTACATGCATCTAGTGTATCCTCCTCAAATACAAACTAATACTCAGAAAGATCATCTATGGGACCTAGACAAATATTCTTGCACGTTATGCAAGTATGGGGCACACAAACATGTGATGATCTCACCGATGATGAAATCACACTAGCATCATCAACATGGGGAGGCAACACTAACCTAGCCTAGGATATCAAAAGGCTACTCAATCTATGGATCGCTCTAATAGTTTGAGAGCTAACCTTTGTAATGATATTAGGATGTTGCATTGGAGGAGGGGGGGAGAGATCAGTAGGGAGGACAAAAGTGTTAGCTTTCTTCCACTAGAAAAAGGGTTTACCCTGAGGATCTCCTCCTCCTACACCCATGTTGGGCCTCATGCTCTAATAGTTCACCTTGAGGCCCAACACAAATTCAACATACAATTTTCTAATGAAATTAAATGGCACCTCTAAATTGTTGTGTGGAGGGATGTCAAAAACCATCCACCAACGATCCCAAAATTTTACATGCATAGCCTCATTTATGCACCATTTAATTGATAGTTTAGACTTTGTGCATTCTACTTGTTTACCCATTAGGCTAATCATATCATATTTAGTTATATTTAGGGCCACAACCTCATCATTGTCCAATCCATCATCAAACATGATATGCATTTGGTCACACTAGTGAAAAGCAACATTCTGTTCATTGGTAAGTATTTCAATATTATTCACTATGGTGTTTAACATGGATAACATGGGAGCTAATGTAGGCATAGTGTTATATGTGGTTTGCAAAATCTTCAGTTCAATGAGATTTTCAAATATCAAATCTTCAATTTGAGGAGGGTTTTGAGGGGTAGGGGATCATTTGGTGGACAATTTTGAGGATGTACTAGATTGTATAGTGAAGGGTTACAAGGAACATTGTTTCCTGCCTCAGTATCATCATTTGGGTCAGCCATACCTATTAATTTGCAAAACATAATTTCTATTAAAAATAACCTAAATTTCAACAATTTCTATTTAAGAAAAAACCTAATTTTTAACAAATTCAATTAAAAATAACTAATTTATAATAATATTCATTCAAAACATTAAAAAATTACCCTTATCGTATACCTGTTCCAAAATCCAATACTTGAATGGAGGTCAACACTCAAGCCAAAAAAATGCAATGTAAAAAGAGCTCTCGAGTTTTTTAAAAAAAAACTATATTATAGGCTTTGGGTATCCAATATAATATCAGATACCTGATATAATATTGGGTGAAATTGGATACCTAATTATTGATTAGATATTCAAAAAGACTTGGTCCTAACTTTTTAACTTTGGTATTAGGATGGGTGGAAGAAAGTAAGAGCAGATTTTGAAACATTTTTAGACATTTTCAAACTCTATTTTTTTGACATAGTCACTTTTTGGCACACCATAATCACACATACCCATCAGTCAAAAATAAAAATAAAAATAAATATTAAAGGCTAAGCAAGGAGACTAATTGGACACACTCAGGGAGTTATTAGTTCCCATACCATTATTAATAAAGCCACGAAAGAAAACATAACTTCAGCTGTTCATGAGGATGAATCTCAATCATCTATTGTGAAGACCAAATAAGGTAGGGTAATGACTGGTTAATGGAAAAATCCCTTCTTAGATCTTTCAAATGATCATGCATTTTGATCAAATTTTTTAAAATAAATTAATTATTTCCCAAGTAGTCAGCATTTTCTAGAATGTTCAGTGGTTGGTGGTCAGTACAGACCACTCATTTTCCATGTGCAACCAACCATTCAGCCGTCCATTTCAATTATCCATGATAAATTTTATAGCTAACTTCTTCCTATAGTCTACTAAACATTAATGATGTATTTCTCTATAAATTAATAGACTGGGCCTGTGATCACCAAAGCCCATTTTGGGTTTCTCTATGGCTCTCTCTTGTTTGCTCTATTCTAAATTTTTTCATGGTATCAGAGCTTATGGTCAATGATCCAAGAGTCCAAAGAGCTATGGCTAAAAGATTATGATGAAAAAGTGTAGAGGATTGCTAATGGTTCTTAAGACTGTTGCTGCAAGAAGGCTGCCCATTACAAAGCTGAATAAAATATTGGTGAATATTAATTTGTTAAGTGAGCTAAAGATCAAAAAGTGATGTAGGGAAGTTGTCTCTGGAAGATTGTTGGTAAGTAGTGAAAAGTATTGGTGTTGTGAGAAGCTTGGATTTTGTGTGTTTTGGAGGGCATGCCTCAAATTACTTATTGTAGCCAAAGGAGAGTTGTGCATTGTTGCTAATTTGAATAAAGATCAAAAAAGTGTTCAAAAGTCTAGAAAGCCAGAAGAATTTGAAGGAGTGTTGATTTGAAGTGTTGGTTGCCCCTTGATCATTAGTGGCTTGTGGAGTACCTCTGTACAAGTGGGAGTGCCAGAGTGTGCATACATGTTTCTTGTAAAAAAAAATTAAAAAATGTGTGAGAGTATTTGACCGAGTTGTTGTGAATAAAGATGAACAACATTTGAATGGTAGTTTGTTGATGGTACAACGTGGTCTTAGAATGGTGCATTGTGAGAAGAACAAATCAAGAGATTGTTATGAGAAAGAGAGAAGCCATGAAAAGAAGGAAGCTAAAGTTGAAGGTAAAAGCTAATTTTGTTATATTAATAGTACTTTATTATGTGTTTTTATTTGAAATATTTGTGGAGTATTATAAATCAGTTGTAGGAGTTAGCATTCATTAGGAAAAGAGATGGCATGCTAGAGTTTTTTGTCATGATGCAAAGACCTGTGTGTGTTGATTGGATAAAAGTGTTGGGATTGAAAGTGAGAATTTGTTTGTCTAATTGTGAAGGATATGATGTTCTTGTAGTGCTCATGTAATAGAAGTTGGTTGCATTGATATCCCCCAACCAAGTGATTAAAATTGAATTAGTGATGATTTTTTAATGGGCTATGTGAATGTATGGGGTGCATTATCGGTTGTGCCCAACACCCCAAAGGTTTTTGGTTTGACATATTGATGAACCATGTATGTGAAAAGGATTCCTATAGAACTAGAGAGTATAGTAGATGGGTACCCATGTATCTTTGTAGATGAATTTCTTTTTATATGGACTCAATAATTAGTTTGATGTAGGTACAAAAAAGAAATACCCAGAGTGATGATAGTTTCCCTATAGTGATGATTCGTGGTCATTAAAACTATTGAGTGATTGGTTTGTGGTAATCCAAAACCACTTGAGTTCTTGAAGTTTGTGGTGATCTTCAGACCACTTGTGTGATGTTTGAGAAGTTTGTGGTGAGCTTAAAACCATTTTGATATTGCATCAATTATGGGTAATCCGTACAAAACCTAAAGTGATTATGATGGAGGAAACAAGATGAGTGAAAGCATTTGATAATTGATTGTAAATGGGTACCTAACAAGGCTTAAGGCCAGGACCCATCATCTCAATATTATGGAGGGATTTCTAAGAAACAAAAAATATGATAATTAATTTATGGGGGGATGTTAGAATAAATTAATTATTTCCCAAACAATCAGCATTTTCCAGAATGTTTAGTAGTTGATGGTCAGCACAGATCACTCATTTTCCATGTGCAGCCAACCATTCAGCCATCCATGATAAATTTCATAGCTAACTTATTCCTACAGTCTACTAAACATTAATGATGTATTTCTCTATAAATTAATGGACTGGGCCTGTGATCACCAGAACCCATTTTGGATTTCTCCATGGCTTTACCTCTTTATGGCTCTCTTTGTTTCCTCTATTCTAATTTTTATCAAAATTATTCTCCCCATCTAGTTCAACAAGACGTTTATCCACTAGCTTTTGCAAACCATGCAGACCATTCAACCCTGATCCTTACCATACTACAAATGTGGTATTGATTCTCTCTCCATTGAAGAAACAAGTTATATTGATAAACATCTCTTGCTCTTCTCTATCGAGAGCATCCTAGCTTATTCTGAGCCTCAATTTGATGTCGTATGGAACTATTGTAGACACTTTGTCTAATTGACACTGCCAATAATTCACACTATAGTTCTTAAGACCACAGCAAGCTTCTATGAACTTTTGAACAAGTTCCTCCAATCCCAACAACAGAGATGGTTGTCTGAATGCATGCCAACAGAAAAGTTGCTGGAAATGAGTGGGATTGATTCCTCTCATTTCATAGGTGGTCGATATTCAAGACATTGTAAGAACACCCAAGTCGCATGTGGTTACAATAATTAGAGCTCCCTGGCCAAGGGTCTCCTTTGTTTGCAACAGAGCTTTTACTTGGTCTGGATGATCCACATCATCTAGAACTACAAGCATTGGAACAAATCTCAAGTGAATTTTAAGAATATGTTTGCCTTGGTCTACATTGTCAAAATCAACATATTTTCCTTTATGGTCGAGGTCCTCCAGAAGCCTTTTTTGTACCTTATGCAATCTCCCTCACCCTGCAACTTTAGAGACATCAAAAATAAAACTTGACCTACCAAAGGTCGTTCATTTCATGTTATAGAGTGCCTTTTCCAAGGTGGTTTTGCCTACGCCACCCTTTTTGTAGATTCCCACAATTTTCATTGGTCCAATAGATTGAAGTGTATTCTCAAAGTCCCAGACAAGTTCAACCAAACCAATGGGACACTTGGTAACTTCTAAGTGATTCTCCTTCAATTATTTTAATACTCAGCCCACCACATTCATCACTACCTACTTTGTGAGAAATATAAAATTCAATTTAAACTCACAATCCTAAACCTAAAAATTTTTGCTCGGCACAAGCTATTTGCCAAGTGCCAGTTATGCTCGGCACATGAAGGTGCCAAGTGGCAATTTTCTCGGCACATGAAGTTGTTGAGTGCCAATTTTTCTTGGCACTTGAAGATGTCGAGTGCCAAGCAACAGGTGTCAAGTTAGCTCGGCACTCAAAGAAATAATACTTGGCAACAATGGATGCCGATTAAGCTCGACTCCAAAAGAAATGCTCAACAAAAATAGATGCCAAGTGAGCTCGGCTCCAACTGAAAAAGAGGATGCGGAGTGTTCTATTCAACTAAAAAATTATAACTTAAGAATTTCCAACGTGAATGCTTTCACCATTAAAACTAGAGAGCCAAAGCTTTAAGCTTTCAAACAAATTACTCAAATGCAACATACAAGGGAAGAGCAATGGATTCAAGTATAACTGCTTGCCTTCTATTCAATCTTTGATTTAAACTATTACAAAATTTGGGAGCATTCGGCTTCAACCAAAAAACTCTAAACTGGTAAAACTTCAAACAACTTTAATAGTTCAAAAACCTTTAAACTTGCAACTCTAATGGCTGCATATGAAGGTGCTTGGAGCAATCACTGCTTCAACAGGACAAAACCAAAAAACAAAAAACTCACAAAATGAATAAAGGTGTCATGTGCAACTGGAGACACTAAAAATACTTCCTTCTATCTCTGCAACAAGTGGATCTGCTAACCACTTTCTTCTTCTTCCTTTTCTCTGCTCTGTTGAACTGAATCTCTGAATAATCTAGCTAAATGAATATGAATGTAGAAACATTCCCTTTTGTCACATTCCATTTTCCCCCTCATTTTTGATTTCAAAAATCTCACCCACCGTATTTATGTTTCTGTTTGTTCTGGACGTCAGAGGTGGTAGGTGAGCATTTGGCTCAAGGGGAAAATGTATGCTTCATTTAATATTCCAACACTCCCCCTTTGTCCCAAGCCAAAAAAACAAGGATCACTGCTGATCCAAGTCAACTACACCAAGACTCTCTCTTAGGTGTATAAAAATTCCAATGCCTAATGGCTTGGTGAAAATGTCTGCTAGCTGCTGCTCAGACTTGAAAAATTCCATCTTGATATCCCCATTCTCCACCAACTCTTTGATGAAGTGATATCTAATCTCTATATGCTTGCTTCTCCCATGGAAGGCTGGATTCTTGGACAATCAAATTGATGAGATGTTGTCACAATAAATTGTGGTTCCATCCTCTTGCCTTTCATTCAAAACTGTCAAGATCCTCCTTAGCCAAATTGCTTGACATGCTACTGCATTCTCTGTAATGTATTTAGCCTCTGCTATAGATTGAGCAACAATAGGTTGCTTCTTGGATGCCCATGAAATTGCACCCAATCCCATATGAAACATGTATCCGAAAGTGCTCTTCCTATCATCTAAACTTCCAATCCAATCACTATCAGTATAACCTACCAACTTGAATTCATTTGATGCAGTATACAAAATTCCAAATCCCTTGGTACCTTTCACATACCTTAGGATCCTCTTTCTTTCTTGAAAATGGGAATCCTTTGATGTTTCCATAAATCTAGAAATCAGACTTACTGCATGCATTAATTCTAGCCGAGTTGCAGTCAAATACATTAAACTTCCAACCATACTCTTGTATAGTGTTGGATCCACTCTCTTGCTAGAGTCTTCCTTGCTCAATTTCAAACCTATTGATGTTGGTGTGGGGGCTACCTTACTATTCTGCATTTTAAATCTCTCCAAGATCTACCCTGCATATTTTTCTTGAGAGATGAAGATGCCATGATGCATTTGTTTTACTTCTATGCCTAGAAAATATTTCAAGAGACCTAGGTCTGTCATTTCAAATTCATTTTTCATGGCCTCTTTGAACTCACCAATTAGAGCCTTGTCATTTATAGTAAAAATTAATTCATCTACATATAAGACAACAATCAATACATTACCATCTATTGCCTTGATGTAAAGAGTGGGCTCACCATTGCTTTTGCTAAAGCCATTGCTCATCAAATATGAGTCAATCCTACTGTACCATGCCGCTGGAGCTTGCTTGAGCCCATAAAGAGTTCTCTTCAATCTATATACTTTATTCACTTCACCTCCAACTTCATAACCAGTTGGCTGCTCCACATACACTTCTTCTTTCAATACACCATTTAGGAAGGCAGACTTCACATCCATTTGAAATACCTTCCACTTGTACTGAGTTGCAATTTCTATGACAGCATGCACTATTTTCATTCTTGCAACCAGGGCATATGTCTCATCATAATCTCTACCATACTGCTATTTGTAGCCCTTGACTACCAGCCTTGCCTTATGCCTATCAATCTTGCCTTCAACATTGCATTTGGTCTTGTAGACCCATTTCACTCCAATCACTTGCTTCTTGGGAGGCAATTCAGTTAGCTCCCATGTCTCATTCCTTTCTATAGCATCTATTTCCTCATTCATGGCCTTACACCATTTCTTCTCCTTAATAGCTTCTTCAAAATATATTGGATCACTATGAGAAAATAATGCAAAATTAACACTCTCATCATAATCTTCATACCTTTCATCTTAGTATATCTCCCTAAGACTCTTGTCTTCCTTGGTAACAGGGAGGAGAGTGTGGGATCAGAATCTTCACTGCTACTGCTTTGTCGACCAGCTTGGTCTTCACTGTTACTCGACACTAACACTCGGTCATGCTTAGAGGAGCTCGGCAATGACTGAGGTTACTTGCCTTTTCTTCTATCTGCTCCTTCTTCTTACTATTCATCAACATCCTCTTCACTCATAATTAGCACTTTACTAGAAGTGCTTGGTGACTCATCAATTGGTCTATACCAAGACTGATTTTCAAGAAATTCTACATCTCTTGAGAGAGTCATCTAGTTGTTCAATGGGTCATACAATCTATATGCCTTTGATTTTGAGTTGTACCCTCTGAAGATGCACTTCACACCTTTTTCATCCAATTTATGCCTTTTCTCTTTAGCCACATGTGCATATGCAACACATCCAAACACCCTTAGGTGTTCAACTGTCCATCTTCCTCATGACCATGCTTCCATTGGAATTTTATCACAGACTACCTTTGTAGGACACCTATTAATTAGGTAAACTGCTATTGCCATAGCCTCTCCCCAAAATTTAGTTGGGAGACCTTTCTCTTTCATCATGCTCCTTGCCATTTCAACAATGGTCCTATTCTTTCTTTCAGCCACTCCATGATGTTGTGGTGTGTAGCTGGCTGTGAGCTCTTTCTTTATACCATGTTTCCTGCAAAAATTTACAAAAGAATTGGAGGTATACTCCCCTCCTCTATCTAATCTAAGGACCTTGATATAGTGTCCACATTCTTTTTCAGCCTGGGCTTTAAATTCTAAAAATTTATCAAATGCTTTAGATTTATTCTTTAAGAAATACACCCATATCGTACAACTGAAATCATCTATAAATGTCATAAAATAAGTACTCCCCCCAATAGAAGTAACTTGCATAGGACTGACTAGGTCAGTATGCACTAACTCTAATGGATATCTAGCCCTCCTAGAATTTCTAGAATTAAAGGGAAGCCTATGTTGCTTACCCAAAATACAAGCCTCACACTTGTCACATGAATTTCCTATACGTGGCAAACCTTCTACCATTCTTTTATTTGATAACAAATTTAAACCAGCATAGCCTAGATGACCATACCTGAGGTGCCATAATCGTGAGGGGCCTTCAATCACACTCCTTAGAGCTGATTGTGTGGGAGGTGTAGCACCAACTTGAGATGAGAAACATGTCTCTATCTTCAAGGGAAACATTCTATTCTTTGTCATCTAAACTGCTGCAAGTAAATTCTTGCTCCCATCCTTTTCATGAATGATACACGTGTCATTCTCCATCAGCACTTTGTATCCATTTTGAATGAGCTAACCAATTCTCATCAAATTGTGCTTCATACCAAGAGTGAAATACACATTTTGTATTTCCTTCTTCTCACCTTTCTTGGTGCGGACCATAATAGATCCTTTGCCCACAACTGGTAGGGTTCCATTGTTACTCATCTTAATTTTTGATTTAAAACTCTTGTCAATGAATGAAAACAAGGTTTCATTACCACTCATGTGGTTGCTACATCCACTGTCAAGGTACCAAACCTCAGGGTTTCCTTCTTCACCAACATTACACATGATGAAGGCAGTGTTTTCACTTCCCATATTCACGTCAGCCACATTTGCTTGTCCTAACTGATCTTTCTTCTTCTTCCAAAATTCATTTGTATAATGCCCATATTTATGATAGTAGTAGCATTCTACATTACTCTTATTTGAGTTATATTTTTTCTTACCTCCTCTTGAGGTATTTTGTGAGCTACTTGCTCCATCTACTCTTCCTGAGCTTTCTGCTGCAGCATTTCTTTGTCCTCCATTTCCTTGGCCTCTACCTTTGGAGTTTCTTCCTGAGCCATTTCTTCCTCTCCCCCTTCCTCTTGGATTTGATTGAGCCTTGAATGCTTGCTCTTGGGAATAAGAAGATTTGGATCTATTGATCCTATGCTCATCGGTTTGAAGTGTGCCCATTAACTCATCCATTGTCAAAACAGTGAGGTCTTTTGCCTCTTCTATGGTCATGACCAAATTGTCATATTTATGAGGTAAACTCCTCAATATCTTTTCCACTATCCTCTGCTCTTGATGGTCTTCTCCATTTGAATTCAATTGGTTAATCACATTGGAGGTCCTTGAACTGAATTCTGCAACTGATTCATTCTCCTTCATTTGAAGGTTCTCAAACTCCCTCCTGATGTTCTATAGCTTTACAGTACGGACTTTATTAGTCCCCTTGAAGTTTTTCTCAAGGATATACCAGGCTTCCTTTGCATAATTTGCTGCTGTAATTTTGGAAATACTGTCTCTGTCATTGCTACTTCAATAAGACTTTCCTTTGGATCTTTCCTCCTTGACTCTTTCAAACGAATCTTCTATGCAGTTGTGAGAGTAGCATACTGAGTTGGTTCTGTTACATCATTCAAACCATTAACTACAAAATCCCACAAATTATGCAACCATAATGGTTTTCATTTTCTTTGCCCTTGTATCATAACTTTTCCCATTGAAGGGTGGTGGCTACTGCCATATCTTTCCTACATCTCCTGCCATGTCAAATATTCCAAGAAAACAAATTCCTTAACTCAATATGGATGTGGGGTCTCAAAGCTCTGATACCATGTGAGAAATATAAAATTCAATTTAAATTCACAACCCTAAACCTAAAAAATTTTGCTCAACACAAGCTATTTGCCGAGTGCCAATTATGCTTGGTACATGAAGGTTCCGAGTGGAAATTTTCTCGGCACTTAAAAAATTTCTCGATACATGAAGGTGCTGAGTGCCAATTTTTCTTAGCACTTGAAGGTGTCGAGTGCTAGGCAACAGGTGCTAAGTTAGCTTGGCACTCAAAGAAATAATACTCGACAAAAATGGATGCCAAGTAAGCTTGGCTCCAAAAGAAATGCTCGAAAACAATAAATGCCGAGTGAGCTTGGCTCCAACTAAGAAAGAGGATGCTGAGTGTTCTGTTCAACTAAAAAATTATAACTTAAAACAACGTGAATGCTTTTACCATTAAAACTAGAGAGCCAAAGCTTTAAGCTTTCAAACAAATTACTCAAATGCAACATACAAGGGAAGAGCAATGGATTCAAGTATGCCTGCTTGCCTTCTATTCAATCTTTGATTTAAACTATTACAAAATCTGGGAGCATTCGACTTCAACCAGAAAACCCTAAAATAACCTTAAACTTGTAAAACTTCAAACAACTTTAATACTTCAAAAACCTTTAAACCTGCAACTCTAATGGTTGCATAGAAAGGTTCTTGGAGCAATCACTGCTTCAATAGGAAAAAACCAAACAACAAAAAACTCACAGAATGAATAGAGGTGTCATGTGCAACTAGAGACACTGAACATACTTCCTTTTGTCTCTACAACAAGTGGATCTGCTGACCACTTTCTTCTTCTTCCTTTTCTCTGCTCTGCTGAACTAAATCTCTGAATAATCTAACTGAATGAATATGAATGTAGAAACATTCCCTTTTGTCACATTCCATTTTCCCCCTCATTTCTAATTTCGAAAATCTCACCCACCATGTTTATTTTTCTATCTGTTTTGGACATCAAAGGTGGTAGGTGAGCGTTTGGCTCAAGGGGCAAATGTATGCTTCATTTAATATTCCAACATGCTTCTCATCACTAAATAATGAACATGTTAAATGAAGAAAATTCAATATAAAATAGATCGACATGCATGGTAAGGAAGATTTGATTTAAATAACCATTAAAGTATGTGCGTAAATACTAAGACACGATATGTATTTTAAAAATCACAGCTATAGTTTAGTAAAAAGTTTGATTTATAATTTCTTCTCTCATTTTCTAGATAAGTAAACTTGTTCAACCTATCAAAATTTATTTTAGATGGCTTCTTATTCTTAAAATACCAGTTGTAGTTGGCTTTTCTGCATGTGTATTTTTAGGTTCCTCACTTATACATTGTAGAATCTAAAACATGCAAGTTCCTAATAAAATAGGGGAAGAAACATAGTAGGATAGGATACAAGGATAACACCAAATTTTATACAGAATTTTACACACTAAAACATAATTTCTCTATTGATCTTCCATGCTAATTACACATTACAGGTTGCTCTCATTCTATTCTGCAACTTATCCACAATATAAATCAATACAAATATATAAATTTATTACTTAGACATGAACTATCCCAATGATGGAGAAACATTTACTTGACTACTTGTATGAAAAGTTGTTGTTTTAATGCATCATAATGCAATCTACTATAGGTTGCCAATTTACTATGTCAAATGAGGCAAAATAATAAATACTCTAGTGTTGAACTACTGAGAGCTAATGTTGACTATGTTGAATGTGAAGTTCAACTATCATGTCTATTCATTTTATATTCTTCTTATTTGTCTCTTCATCTTCTATTGAAGACTATTGTATAAATATAAGGGCAAAGCCCTATGTATGTAAGTTGTAAGCTGCAATGACTAAATAAATGATTAGATATACTCTCATTGTGGACATAGCTACAAGTTGTGGTGAAGCATGATATATCTCTCATCTCTTGTTTCTATTTGACATTTTTATTTTTTCAATTTGCCTCTTGAATTAACAATTAGCATCAGAGCCTATAAGATCAAAGAGAGCAAAGTAGTCAAGTCAATTGTAGAACCAAGCTAAAATAAAGCCATTCAAGAAAATGTTGCAGAGGAGGAGAAAATGGTAGATAATGTTTTGCAAAAGATGAGACTATTATCCGAGTTCATTTCTATCTACATTTATTGGTATACATAATACACCATTCTCGGCAAAAAAGTTAGAGAGATGCAATTATAGATGATTTAAAGAGGAGCAATTGAAATAGCAGACAAAAAAAAGATATTGTTGATAAAGGTTTGAGATTGGGGAGGAGTAAGAAGAGTATCTCCAAGCAGGTATTTCAAAATTGACAAAGGGGGTGTGAGAGGAAGTCACATGAGTATTAATTTTAAAAAAATAGGTATTGCCAAATTGGCCTCTGGAGGCATGTGAGCTTAAAGAGATTAACACCAAGTTTGTATGGAATATGGAGAGACATGGAAGAAATATGCCCTGGAGTGCTTTCCTATTGGATGAGACAAAAGAAATATCTAGATTTCTTAATTCAATTGGCTTTATTATAATATTTTTGAGCATGGAAAAAGTAAATGATACTTCTAGGTAGCTTTTGCCAGAAGCTATGCTGCAGTGGCAGAGAAGAGAAACGCTATAGGAGGCAACATTGTTGAAAATGTAACAGGGAATTTAATGTTATGTTTTAAATGCTTTTAGTTTTTGAAGTTTGTAATAACGTCCTACATGTGGTGGCATACCTAGAGTAGTAGTTCTATAAGCTTTCCAGATATAGCCACCTAGGACCAGGCGTGTGGATCTTAAATTAGAATAGTTTTTTTTTAGTTCGTAGGTGGAGTGTTTAATGATTTTTAGAATCCAATAATAGGTAGTAGGCAGTTTTTGGAATATTCCTGACTTAGAAAATGACTGTCTAATATTGGTAGAAAAAATGTTTCAGATTCTTATCCTTTTCTTGGATAGAAGACGAAAAAAAATGTGGATATTTAAAATGTGGCCTACTGCATTGATTGTCAGATTCCAATAATAGGTAGTAGGTAGTTTCAGATTCTTATCCTTTTCTTGGATAGAAGACAAAAAAAATGTTTCTCGCCCTTTTATTAGAAAAGGAGAGTCAGTTTTAAATAAGTCGGTTGGCTATGTAAGAGAGGCATTTGAATTTGGGTAATAGAGAAAGTTTCAGATTTTGCCTTAGAAAGGATATAGATAATCGACTATGGAGTTTGGCAGCAATTCGATCTTGGTCTCTCTTGTAAAAGTGAAAATATATTTTCTTTGAGGACATTCCAGGTTAAAGATCTTGGTGTGCGGGTGAAGATAAACTATGGAGATTTATATATTCTATTTAATCCAATCTTGAGTTTGGTTTGAGTTCGATCCTAGCTGATTGATGTCATGCCCCTTGAAGTAACTCAGTTGAGTGAGCTTTCCAAGGTGTGGCTTTGCATCATTTTTGGTATCAGAGCTTGAGAGTTGCAGGTTGTGAAGTTATATGTTGAATGCCCTTGATCAAGATTCTTCAATAGGGTCAAGCAAGATGGTGACCAATGCAGAGTTAGTGAAGAAAGTCGAGGAGCAAGAAGAACTTATCCAGAAAGAGAATAGAGAGTTGAAGGAGATAGTGGCAGAACTAGCCAGTAAGTTGGAATATATGCAGAATGTAGTTGAGAAGAAAGAAATGAAAGAAGAAATGGAAGAAGAAGAAGCAAAAAGACAAAGCTATAGCCAAAGACATTCTATATTCCGAACAAAGTGCAAGTGCAAGAATAAGGTATGCAAAGTTATAGTTGACAGTGGTTCCTTTGAAAATATAATCTCAGTAGAAATGGTTGAGAAACTGAATCTTCCAAGAGTACCTCATGATTTACCTTACAGAGCTTATGGGTTAGGAGATCAACAATGGATTGATGTCTTCAAAAAGTCATATGTTTCTTTTAACATTGGACCATATTTTGATACCATTGAATGTGATATTATGCCTTTAAAAGATTGTCACTTGATTTTGGGAAGAGCATGGCAATATGACAAGTCAACCATATATGATTGTAGAGAGAACACATATACTGTCAACAAGAATGGGAAGAAGATGGTTTTGCTTCCATTGAAGGATGATACAACATGGAAGGAATCAAGAAGTATAGGTCTTATTGATAGGATAGCATATCCAATGCATGATGAAGTGAAAGAGGAAGTGAAAGAAGTTTTGGTAGAGGAAAATGAAACTACAGAGAAGGCAGCCATAAAGAGTGTAGATGTATGTGAAGTTGGTACAAAAATCTCAACAATGATAGATGTAAGTTGTCCTTTGGAAGGGAAAGAACCTGAAGAGCAGAAAGAAGATAAATTGCAGCAAGTAAATGTTGATGACAAGAATAAAGAGGAAAGTCCTATGGGATTTGAGTGTGAACAATTTGTGGTTGGAATAGTAACATGTCCTTTGAAAATAGAGAAGAGTACAATGTTGGAAGGTACTCCTATGGAAAAGATTTTGGAGGCAACTGATGAAGCCTTAAATATGCATAATGAAGAAAAATGTCAAGAGGAATGGCATGAAGATGAAGCTAAGGAATGTGTAACAGCAAGTTCTAAAGAAGAATCTGATTTATGGGAAAAATTTGCAGCCATTGTGGGAGAATGGAAAAGGCATGGCAGTAGTGTGGAAACTCAGCTTCAAGAAGAAAGGAAAGAGTGCAATACTGTTATTGTTCTTGAGAAAAGTTGTAATAAGAAAGAGATATTTGAAAGTGAGATTACTATAGAAGATCAAGATGATGATAAATGTTTAATAAAGGAAGAAGAGATAAATACTATTCTTAAAATTCAAGATGTGAAACTGGTTGATAGTCAAGAAGCAGATAAGTTTATGGTTACTATTGATGAAGATAGATATGATGCACATTACATGGTGTATAAGGAAGCTCATATTCAAAAAGAGAACTCAAATAATCTTAATGGTGATGATATGTTTTCTTCTAATAATGTTTATGCAGGGATGCAGATTTCATGTATAGTGAATCATGCAAGAGAATTTTTTGTGACATTTACAACATTAAAGAATCAAAGCTACAATGTGGAGAAGTTGGATATTATCTTTGTTTTTATTGTAGATATGCTCATCCTAGTTAAAATAAATTGGAAATTTTGAAAGAAGAATGAGATTCATTTCTACAACACATCATCTCAAGAGGACTTGAGATTCATTCTACAGGGGAGTATGCTGTAGTGGCAGAGAAGAGAAACGCTATAGGAGGCAACATTGTTGAAAATGTAACAGGGAATTTAATGTTATGTTTTAAATGATTTTAGTTTTTGAAGTTTGTAATAACGTCCTACATGTGGTGGCATACCTAGAGTAGCAGTTCTATAAGCTCTCCAGATATAGCCACCTAGGACCAAGCGTGTGGATCTTAAATTAGAATAGTTTTTTTTAGTTTGTAGATGGAGTGTTTAATGATTTTTAAAATCCAATAATAGGTAGTAGGCAGTTTTTGGAATATTCCTGACTTAGAAAATGACTGTCTAATATTGGTAGAAAAAATGTTTCAGATTCTTATCCTTTTCTTGGATAGAAGACGAAAAAAAATGTGGATATTTAAAATGTGGCCTACTGCATGATTGTCAAATTCCAATAATAGGTAGTAGGCAGTTTTGGATTCTTATCCTTTTCTTGGATAGAAGACGAAAAAAATGTTTCTCACCCTTTTATTAGAAAAGGAGAGTCAGTTTTAAATAAGCCAGTTGGCTATGTAAGAGAGGCATTCGAATTTGGGTAATAGAGAAAGTTTCAGTTTTTGCCTTAGAAAGGATATAGATAATCGACTATGGAGTTTGGCAGCAATTCGATCTTGGTCTCTCTTGTAAAAGTGCAAATATATTTTCTTTGAGGACATTCCGGGTTAAAGATCTTGGTGTGCGGGTGAAGATAAACTATGGAGATTTATATATTCTGTTTAATCCAATCTTGAGTTTGGTTCGAGTTCGATCCCGACTGATTGATGTCGTCCCCTTGAAGTAACTCAGTTGAGTGAGTATTCCTCCTGAGCTTTCCAAGGTGTGGCTCTACATCAAGCTAAAGACATAAATTCTATCCATTTTCATAGTGTTGAGGTAGCTTGTCAATAAGAAAGTATTATGACCAATCCGAGCTTCCCAATTCTTAGGTGGGATGCTAAATTTGGCCCTAATTTTGAAGGGTATTATGTAGTAATTGCAGCTTCAAGTATTACTTCTTAGTGTGATGTTTGGCATCATTTTTCAGATTTTTTTTTTGATATCATGAATAATTTGGTATCATACTGTAGTAGTGTTTTTTTAAATTTGGAAGTAAAAAAATTTTGTTGTTGTTATAAGATCATTTCTTCTATGTGATTGGGGATGTATGTTTTTGTGTCATTGTGAGCTCTAATTCTAGATTAGAGTGTTGACATGATATGTGTTCTCATGGCAAGGTATGCTCTTTAAAGCATGACGTTCTAATTTGTGGAGATCAAGTTGTCATGTTGTGTTCCTAGGTTATGCAAATGTGCAATGAGAGTTTTAACAATTGATCTTGGTTAGTGCTCTTGGTATCAGGTATTTTGGTAGATTGACCATGGAAGTGCTCTTGAACACTAAGAGGCATGGGTAAGACTATAGTTCTCTTGGTTTAGAGAACATTTGTTGATATGGTTTCTCATTGGAGGTTTCAACATGGTACACTTGTGGATGGATGTTAGTTCATTATGGACATAGTGGAGATTGTTCTTGAAGAAGAGTCATTGTGACTTAGTGTTTCTTGGAGAAGTATTCTCACTCCCCATGCTTGGTCTACTCGGCAAGTTTATCTCCTTGTGTCTTTGAGTTCAGAAGATGTTTGATATTGTTCCTAGTTTTGGAATGTTGGGAATTTGATCTTTCTTGTTTATAGGGGATTTTTATCCATGATGTTTGGGTGTTTAAGTGCTCTCATATGGGGAGGTAAAGAAGATCATACTTGACATAGCTAAGCACTTGGTGGTGTTGGTAGAAAGATTAGTTATGGTTTGCATGGGTGTTCCTTCCAAAAAAGGAGTTGGAAGAGGTCATGATATTTTGTAGCATGTTGGTTGCGGTTTGCACATCAACTCTAGTTATTGTTGCACCTATTTATGTGTTGAATGGTAGATTGAGTCAAATTTTGGTTGACATTGCTTATACAATTTGAGTGGTAGTATGAGTTGGATATTTTAGTATAAATCTACTGATGTTGTATAGTTGGTTGGATGTGATTAGCAATTGGCTTGATGATTGTCAATTGACAACATTCTTACCATGGGATTGGTAAGGACAAGAAAAGTTTAAGTGGGAGGTTGTTTAGATGTGAGGTTGCAACATAAGTTGAACTTTAAGTGGGAGATTGTTGGATGTGAAGTCAAATTGTCATGTTTTTTCATTTCATATTTCTCTTATTTGTCTCTTTGTCTTCTATTGAAGACTATTGTATAAATATAAATGTATGTAAGTTGTAAGCTACAATGACTAAATAAATGATTAGCTTTTCTCTTAGTGTAGATGCAACATAGCCACAAGTTGTGACGAACCACGGTATATCTCATCTCTTATCTATATTTGTATGTTCTCAAATTGTCTCTTGAATTAAGATACTATGCATGTATGAATTTATTAAAATTTTGCTGCATGTTCAACCATAGTATAAACTACCATTAACTATATCAAAAGCAATGAACTGAATTAAATTAACTAGGAATTAAGCGGTGACAATGGAGGGTCAGGCATCAGCTCCCTACATATCACTTATATATCTACTCATGTATAGTCATATTTGTCATTTTTCATCATTATTTTACATATACATTTTGGTAATAATTGTTATCACATATTATTAGGTATAGGTGCCTATTTGTGAATACCTTGTCTTTTGTCATTTGCATGTATTTATTAAGTTATGATTTTGTTTTGTGTTGTTTTGTATATTCATTTCATTGTATTAAGACTTACTTTATATATAATTATTAGTTTTTATATATTTACTAATTTATTAGATATATATTAAATAATTATATTAAATATTTTGTGTATATATATAAATAAAAATATATATATATATATATATATATATATATGTATGTATGTATGTATGTATGTATGTATGTATGTATGTATGTATGTATGTATGTATGTATGTATGTATATTTGTATTATATTTTATCTTGATGTTTCTTTAATAGTGTGTGTGTTTTTATTTCTAATTTATTTATTTATTTTTGTACATATATGTTGAATTTCCTCTTTGTTTGATGTTCTTTTAGTTTTCTTTTTTGGGTCTTCTTTTTTGTTTGGCATGTTGCTCTTCTTTTTATTCTTGGTTTGGTCTACAATCTACAATTTTCTTTTTCTTGACTCTCTTGCATAGTGATGATTGATCATGTAGTATGATGAGAAACATTATGCTAAAAAATGTGACATGATCAAACTCAAACTCAAAAAAAAAAAAATAATATAGATTATAGAAATATAATAACACTAAATAAAATATTATATAAAAAAAAAAATTTAAGTACAAACTAAACTAGAAAAAATTAAACCAAATATTTGGTGGGACAAGTTTTTTTAATTTTATCAATTTCAAAACAATATGATATTTTCCAATTACATAAGTGACTTTACATAAATAAATTGAACTAGATTATGTTGAAGCATGACAAGCAAAGCAACTATGTTGAATTTCTAAGTCATTTGTATTTTAGGGTAAGCTTTCATTTTTATATGTCAACTAAAGGAACACACCAAACACTAATACATATAAAGATAAATGAAGCAAAGGGATTATTTTATACTTACCACTAATTCTTAATGATCTTGCCAATGTACAAGGAAGCTGCATGTAGTGCCAACTTCTAGCTTTCAAGCTTTTTTGAGCTATATCTGCATAGGAGGAACACCACACACCCACAATAAACATGCTCAACTAAGACAAAAAGAAAAAAGAAATAGTGATGATTGAAAATACTAGATAGTGTAATTTTCTTGAATGGTTTCATTAATGTTCCCAAAGGTTTCAAAAAATTTCCAAACAGTTTTGAAGATGCTCCCATGTTACATGCTCATAGCCTATGTTGCATGGCCTCAATTGCCTATGCTGTGTGGCCACTACTCATGATTTGCAACCAATTTTTTGAATGGTTTTGGAGATACTCCTATGTTGCATGGTCACAACTCATGTTGCATAGTCTCAGTTACCTGTGTTGTGCGGCCTCTTCCTATGCTGCTGAACCACTTTCCCAAATGGTTTTTGCTCTGATACCATTGTAATATTCCAATCCCAAAGAAGACCAACCTTTCACTATATCTTAACTCAATTTATATTAGGTAGCTGGAGGTGTGGTACAGAGAGGATATTTTTCTACCCTGTAATAGTATCGTTCATATGGTGCAAATTAGTTCATTGTACAAAGTCTTACGATGTGGTCATACCATGTTATTAAAGTTGTACAGTAGTATGGTTGTATGATAGAAGTAAGGGATGGTCGTATAGTCAACAATTTCTAGTCGTACGTTGTGTTGGGTAGTCGTACGAAGGAAAAGAGAGTTAATGTTGTATGGTAGAGGGTGATAACATGTACGATGGTGGAATGGGTTACAATGTTGTATGGAATAGAGACCAAGTTGATCGACGTGTAGTGTGTAGATGGAGGGAAAGTGAATGGTAATGTCAATATTAATTTCAAAATCAAAGTGCATTAAATAGAGCCTAAAAAACAATAGAGATTAGAACACAAATAACCTTCAAATAGTATTTTCCAAAGGATGGTGCTCCGATTTTCCAGATCCAAGCGAAGTATTACATGTAATAATAGAATAAGGTGAGGATTAAATCCCACCAAAATTGCATGGCCCAAATAAGGAAGATCTTTCACTTTCAAAATGGCGAACAATCCAGAACTCCAATAGGAATTCGCAGTACATAGAAATAATCCAAGAGCATACCTAAAGACTACCTACAAGCTATGCTTAAATACTATCAAAGAACTTTTTGAGGGTGTACAAAGATAGCCAACGGTGACACAAACTATGAAAACAAAATAAAAATGGGTTTGAGATATATTAAATCAATTGGCCCAATAAAAAGGTTTAATTAATTATATTTATTTTATGATGGGGATATTATAGTCCTCCCATCCCAAAATTTTCTAGTCCTCAAGAAAATGCAAATCCAGTTGTAGTTATCCTTTAGTAATCAACTTCTTCAGTCCTGAGTCAAGTACTAAGTAGATCTTCCCGTTGAAGAAATGATGTCATCAATAATTTTGTATCTTTCATCACGTACATAGCCATCCATCAACTGACACACAAAAGTGTTCTTGGAGTACTCGACCAATAGATGGGCCCACCAATTATCCAAGGAATGGGGTAAGGTGTTGACTGTCACATTTTTTCTTAGAGTGTTTGGGGTCCAATCATGATAAAAAATGGTCTCCATCTTCTTGATTTTGACTTCCCTCAATCCTTTATTTGACATTCCTCTTAGCAACACCTTCTTGCCACCCATATCGAATGAAAAGTCCATCCTTTTGAAACTTTGGGTGTACTAGTCAAGATTTTCCAACCACTGGATGCCCAAAATGATGTTAGTATCAATCAAATCAATGACAAAGAATTTATCTATCATGGTATAGTTTCCCATGGAAATTTGTAGCCGTGGGATCACATGAGTGCAAGGTAACAAGGTTCCTCCTACAACCTTAACCTCAAATCCCCCATGCTCAACTATGTGCAAGCCTTTACTAGTGACCAAAGATGAATTGATGAAATTGAGTGTGGTGCCATTATCAATCATGATTGGAACTCATTTTCTGTGAAGTGTTCCATGAACCTTGAAGATACCACTTCCAGCCACTATAATGAGGGTAGCAATGGAACCCCCTTTTTGTATTAGGGCATTTATTCTCTCCTGCTGGGTAATTTATTCATTAGTTGTTGCAAGTATTTGTTCTTTGTCATCATCAAACATCACCTCAATGTAATGAATCTTTCCCTTCCCAAGGCAGCGATGACTAGGACCCCATGGTTCTTTGTACATGAAACAAATCTTTTTTCCTTGGAGCTCTTGCCGAGAATCTTCATCAAACTAAGGTTTTGTTTGAATTGGCTCCTTTCCTTTGTCATCTTGTGGGGATGGTGTTGGTGTGGCTGCGTGAGTTTTGGAGGAAGATATGGCCATGTCATACACCTTCTTAAAAGCTTCATTGAGTGTACACAATTTGACCCCTTTGATCTAGCCTCTCAATGGCTCTCTCAGCCCATCCATGAATAACACAATTCGATGTCTTTTAGAGATGTTTGTGACTAATACTGATAGCCTTTGGAACTTAGTGACATAATTGTCTATCATGCCCATTTTCTTTAACTGAGCTAGATCTTTGAATTTTAGCTCAAGATCCTTCCCATTGAAATGATCAATGAGTCTCTTAGTGAACTTGACATAAAAGGTTACCTGGTTGTGTCCAAGAGTGACCAATCCATGATGCCACCACTCATGCACCACTCCTTCTAGATGAAGTGCTACAAATTTGATTGCTTCCTCTTTGGGCATCAGATTGAGTTGGGAATAAGTATCTACCTTTAGAACCCATGACTATGTGGTAATAGCTCCAGATCCATCAAATGGTGACAAATTTACTTTTCTAATCTTTCTCCTAAGGTCATCATTAAAATAACCCCAATTTCCCCTGCCAAAATATCTCATTCTCAAATCAACATAGTCTCTATAAGATATATCATCTTCCATATATGCATTCCTCTAGTCTTCCTAAATTTTTTCTTTCATTTCCTATAAATTGGGCTCTCTTTCTTTGCGTGGTGCTTCTGTCAATGGAAGGAAGATGGGTATCGATGGTCGAGAGGAAGAGGGTTGAAATTTTTCCTTTCCTAAAATTGAGTCATCACTATGCCCATTTTGTTCTCTTGTTGCTTTTCCCTCATATGATTTTTGTAGTGTCTCCTGCATTAGCCTTTGGGTTTCGTTGATTTGTATTTGGTTTCTATTGAGCTCTCTTAAAAGATTCATGAGTTCTACCATAGGATCTTGATGATCTTCCATTCTAGCAATGAGGTTATTTCACCTTCTCCTTTGAGTATAAACTTGCATTCACTTCCATAGGCTAGCAGAATCAAAAGCTCTGATACCACTGTAATGTTCTTGAATGATTTTGGTAATTTTCTCAAAGGTTTTGGAAATTTCTCAAATAGTTTTGAAGATGCTCCTGTGCGATCTTCTCATAGGCTGTGTTGTGTAGCCCTAGTTGCCCATGTTGTGCAGCCACTACTTGTGCTACGTGGCCACTTTCCCAAATGGTTTCAGAGATGCTCCCATGTTGTGTGATCATAGCATGTGCCACATAGTCTTAGTTGCATGTGTTGCATGGCCTCTGCCTACATTGTGTGGCCACTTTCCTGAATAGTTTCTGCTCTGATACCACTATAATATTCCAATCCCAAAGAAGACCAACCTTTCACTATATCCTAACTCCATTTCTTTCAAGTAGCTAGAGGTGTAGTATGGAGAGGATATTGTTGTAACCTGCAATAGTAGAGGCCATATGGTGCAGCTGAGTTGGTCGTACAAAGTATTAGGATGAGGTCATATAGTAGGTAAATTATGGTCATACAGTGTTACTGAGGTCATACGATGGAAGTAAGGGATGATCATATGGTCAATGATTTTTGGTTGTACATTGTGCTAGGTAGCTATACAAAGGAAAAAAGTTAATGTTGTATGGTAGAGGGTGATAAGATGTATGATGGTGGAATAGGTTACAATGACATATAGAATAGAGACCAAGTTGATCGATAAGTACTATGCAGATGGAGGGAAAGTGAATGGTAATGCCAATATTAATTTCAAGATCGAAGTTCATTAAATAGAGCCTAAACAACAATGGAGATTAGAACAAAAATAACCTTCAAATAGTATTTGCCAAAGGGTGGTGCTCCAATTTTTCAAATATGAGAAAAGTATTACATGCAACAATGGAATAGGGTGAGGATTGAATCCCACCAAAATCACACAGGCTGAATAGGGAAGATCTTTCACTTTTGAAATGGAAAACAATCCAGAACTCCAATAGGAATTCATAGCACATAGAAACAATCCAAGAGCATACCTAAAGACTACCTACAAGTTGTGCTTAAATACTGTTAGGAAAATTTCCAAGTGTGTACAAAGATAGTCAACAGAGACACAAACTATGAAAACAAAATAAAAATGGTTTTGAGATAAATTAAATCAATTGGCCCAATAACAAGGTTTAATTAATTATTATTTTTTATGATGGGGATATTATAGAGTAATAATTAAGATTTATTGAGGGCAAAGAAGTATGCAATAGATAGTATAGAGGAACAGTATGTGAGGTGTACCTACCCTTCATTTCATATTTGTCGAAGGCATCTGCATAAAGTCCTCTTCCTTCAATCACCCATCTTGAAGTAAAGGGCTCGACATTATTGAAAATGGGGATAAACTTGATCCCAATTTGCATCATATGTGCTAGCTTAGCCATACACCAAGGGGAACTGGCATAATTCTCCAAAAGAATGGCTATATGCATTGAAGCACTACCCATTGCTTCTTCTAAAGTTACAGGGAAAAAATCCCCAAGCTTTAGTTGTTCTTTATCTAAGAAGACTATGAGTCTAGTGGCATCTAATATTTTGTAAATATAATGGGCTATTATGTGTTTAACATCACTTCCATGATGGCTTATAAAAACATCACATGGCAGGTAGTTCGTTCTAAAAGAGGAATTAGTAGGAGCAGTTGTTGGGATAATTACACCATCAAAGGCATTTCCTATGGACTTAGAATGGCTTGGCATTATGATTAGAAATAATGAAGGGTCTTGATATAAGCCACTTGGATATAAAATACTTAAGAGGTTGAGGTACGGTTTACTATAAATTAAGGGAAATAGAGGAAAGGAAAAATGGGTAAACTTGGCTTGACACATAATCACTTGAGACAATGAAGGGTAATGTAATTGTAGTTGTATATATTATGCAATGAAGATGCAATAGAGTTGTGCATAATGCAAGGAAGGAGCAAGGAATCTACGAAACAAAGAATGCATTTGCTGGGGAAAGAGGAAGGAAACTGTGAAATAGAGAAAGCATTTGGTGGGAAAAGAGGGAGGAAGGGGTGCAGAAGAATCTTCTATCATGTCACCAACTTTGTACACTAAGTGGGCCATTTGAAAATTGCTTAAAAAGATGGGTGAGCTTGTGATCCTTAAAGTAGATAAAATTGTCATTAATGTTTGCTAGGGTGTTTTCAAGGAAGCATCTACCAAAGAATGGCTATTAATTGATTATTAGTCTGTGCCTATATATACACCAGGGAACTAATTTGTTCATTAGACCTTTCAATTAATTTGTATAGAAAACATTCATAAAAGGCTAAGGTTTTCAAAATATTATTTTTAAAACAATTTATGATACTAAATTTCCTTAATTTTGATTAGCCAGTTACCAATTTCCTAGGCTTAATTCAAATTTTTTGAAATTGAAAAAAGTGAAAATTACCCACTCTAATAATGGGAGAGGCTGAATTCAAAATTAAGAAACAAGGAAAAAGTGCTAATAAGATTGCAATAAATGTTTGTGTTAGAAACTTTGGCAGGTTGCATCAACGAGTCCAAAAACTAACAAGATAGAAGTCAAAAGCTATTGCAATAAGTACCATAGGCACGAATTTGAGCAATCTCAAAGGTCCATGATAAACATGGAGGTACATTTATGATATTTTAAAAAATCTTACTTTTTCAGAAAAAATCTCACATCAGTTCTTTTATCAAAGAGTTCTAAAAACATGCTAATGTGGACCACTATCTTTTCACGGAAAATTAGAAAGGCTCTTACACATCACTCCATTTCAACCATATTATTACTAATGACATGAGACTTGTATAGTTTGGTTTAATTAAATTACTAGATTGAATTTGTGTATATAATTTTATTTTATTTTTCTTATATTTGGGAATATAAATTAAAAACAATGTATTTTCTTTTAATTTTTTATTCTAAACTTAATTTTTATTCTAAGTTATTTGACAATAGTTAAATAATTTATTAATTAAAAAGTTTAAAATTAGGTTTTTTTTTTTTTTTTAATTTTTTTTTTAAAATCTGAAATGAATTTTGATTGAGAGTTACATCGTGATTTTATCTTCTGTAGAAGTTGAGAAATTCAACTTCACAAATCCTCAAGAACACCTGCATGCAAATATCCTGCAATGAAGAGAAGCCAAAAAATGAAAAAGCAGAGCTTAGAAGTTCTCAAAAAATGTGAGAGTGAAAATGTATTCTAAGTTATGAAAACAAAATACAAAAGTTTAACCTTTTAAGGTGAACAAAACCCTAAAGGAAAGAAAGCTAGGTTTGCACAATATAATTAATATAAAATATTAATTATATGCACCTAAGAGAGCTAAAGCACTTAGAGTAATAAATAATTTACTCTAACACCCCCCCTTAAGTGAAGCTTAGGAGGAAGCTAACCTAGCAAAGCTATGAAAGCAGGAAAAAAGGGTTCCGGCAGCAAGGCTTGATCAAGTACCCAATACAAGGAAATCTCTGTGAACCGGAGACAAAGTAGAAAACCCAGTGGGAAAAACTCCTCTCCAAAAAGAGATAGAACAAACATGCTGAAAAAATAACAGAAATTTTATGGCTCAAGAGACTCTCTCAAAACCATAAACAACCCCCCTATGAGAGAGAGATGAGAGAGAAAAGTCCCCCCAGAATGATGAAGTCCCTATAGAAATAAATGAACCAATGGAACTCCAATGCGGAAGAAACAAGGGCACAAAACAAGGAAACCATCGAATGACAGGAAGGCCTAACTAATGCTCAAAGGATTAGACATGAGGATCTTGAAAAGGAATCCCCAAAGTAGGTGTGTTGACACTGTCATGAAAGAGGAGATGAATGTCCTCTATGGAATCTGCAACAAGTGCTCTTGAAGGCTCGATGAGTAGAGCTGGAGAGTCTGGCAGAGTTGAAGAAGAAAAGACTTCAACACAATGAGGTGTGGTGATCTCAAGAACAATACAAAGGTTCACACATCCTGACTGCACCAGATGATGCTCTCACAAAAGAGAAGAAGTATGCTTTGATGATGGAGATGGTGGACCAAAGTACGAGAAGATGTAGAGACGGGTGGTATGATCAACTATCCCTGAAGCAATAAGGCCTCCTGTTGCACTGTCTCAAATGTAGACTAAATCTGCAGTTAACTCAATTGTCTTCCCTGATCCACTGTGTGTAATCTGATACATTGAGAGAAGGTTTGCAGAGAGAGATGGAACATACAATACATCATGGAATGTGCCATCCTAAATGTGAACTGAACCTTTCCCATAGACTATTAGAGCAATTTTATTCCCCATGAGAATATGAGGAATCAGAGAAGCCTCAATAGAGGAGAAGACCTCTTGAGAAGATGCCATATGGTGAGAAGCACCGGAATCCAGTATCCAAGGGACCTGGGAAGGGAAGACAATGGAAGCCCGTAATGCATGACCCTGTCCAAAATTTGGTGAAGATGTCAAAGAGGTGGAAGAAGACTGAAAAGCAGACCCCTATGAGGTAGAAGACAATGGGGATGAATTAGAGCTCTTTTGAAGAAGCGCTTGCAAATTCGCAATCTATTTCTCATAGCCATCAAATCTCTTTTGAAAACAATGTGCCTCATTATGAGCTCCTTTCTAACAATAGGAATAAGGAGTCTCAGTCTTATTTTTCTCCTTCTTCTTAGAAGAAGAGGATGGATTAGTAGAGTGCTGAGAAGATGAATCAGATATCTACTTTGGCTTCTACTCCTATGTATCCTTGGAAAGTAATGCTTGTGATGGTGAACCTGTAAGTGAATCCATCTAAGTGAGCTTGGATTGCTCACGAGTTAACCTGTCACAGAAAATCTCAAAAGAGGGCATCTAATGTTTGTTACCCAATGCATCCATAATGGAGTAGAAAGTAGAAGAAAAGATCTGATACTGTCCTTGAAACTTTGAGAGTATCAAAAAAATACACTCATCATCTATTTTGTTTCTACCACATCCCTGCAAAACTGTGTGCAGAGATTTGAACTTCATCAAGAAGTCCTCAATGGTGGGAAAGCTGTCAGGTGTTAAAGAATTCAACTCTACATCAAGTTGAAGTACCCAAAACTCATTCACTTGGCCAAATAAAGTCTAAAATTTGAGCCAATAAGCTCGTGGAGTGGTCAAACCATCCAAATGAAACAGTAGACTATCAGAGATGTTCAGTACAATCAGTCCCATGGCTTCATCCATTTTTATTTTGTACTGAAGAACCTCATAAGGGTGTGTAAGCACTAGCTAGTTCACATTGAGGTAGGAGCATAAGCCTCTTGACATGAGAAGCCTGGTCATCTATGTCTTCCAGGTGTGATAGTTGTGCGATGTGAGCTAGATCACAGAAGGATATGACGTTGAGAGAAAGAAAAGACAAAAGTAGAAGGGTCTGATTCTGAAGAAAATTACAAAATAGAAAATGCTCTCCCCCACAATGAATAAAAAAATATCCCCCAAAACCAAAGAAACAACTATGGAAAAACACAAAAATTGAGAAAAGAACTCAGAATTTGGATGTAGAGAAGAGGAAAACAGAAGCCTCTACTTCAACACCACATTTGGAAGCTCAAACAAACTCAAAATCACACAAAACTAGAACCATTGTCTCCGTCTCTGAGTCAACTTTCTGCTACTTCTTTCAGATCACAAAAATACATCTGTATGCTCAAGTTATGAGCAAAAAATTGATTGTTGCTCCAAAAAAGCACCTTGTTAAAAAATTATAGACACTGGCTTAAATTTGACGGTCGTATGGCCATCACAAGGCCGTCACCAAAAAATAATCTGGTTATCAGGAAGATGACATCACTAGGTCACAAAATGATGTCAACATGACCTGGAGGTGGATGACATCATCTGACAAAAAATTGATGTCACAGACAAAAAATTGACGTCACTGTCAGGAAAGTGACATCACTACTGATGGTACAAACCGTCCATGCGACAACTATTTAGACATTCACATGGCAGGTGATAATGATGGGCTGTGCTGACAGAGCAGGGTGACAGAATCTGATGGAGCGGTAGAGATCTTCGGCAGAGCGAGCTACAGAGGAGAGGCGTCGTCGGATGGGCGGTGGGCTGGATGAGTGGCAGGGGCTATAGAGCAACGGTCGCTCAGAGGTTGCACTGCAACTATGCTGCTGGTGGGGGCGACGCCTGGGTGGTGCAGTGGCGGTCGTTGGGTGGCACGGCGGCGGCCGCCCGGCGGCTCTATTTTTTTTAAAATCGCAATAATTGTGAAATTCGTCCATACAACAATGTCCAAGGGACTTCAAAAATTTTCTAAAATGCCCTGTGTCCAAAAATGAAAAGTTTTATATGAATCCTGACTGCAAACGACCTTTTGGATCCAATGGTGATGTTTGTTTGAGCCCAAAGTGCCCCAAAAATTTGCCTTTCACCCTTTTGAAGAAAAAAACTCTGAAAAAGCTGGGGTTTTTTATTGCAAATTATGGCTTTGAGAATCTTCAGATGAGGAAGCAGCAGGGAGGCTCTGATACCATGTAGAAGTTGAGAAATCCAACTTCACAAATCCTCAAGAATACTTGTATGCAAATATCCTACGATGAAGAGAAGCCAAAAAATGAAAAAGCAAAGCTTAGAAGTTCTCAAAAAATGTGAGAGTGAAAATGTATTCTAAGTTATGAAAACAAAATACAAAAGTTCAACCTTTTAAGGTGAACGAAACCCTAAAGGAAAGAAAGCTAGGTTTGCACAATATAATTAATATAAAATATTAATTATATGCACCTAAGAGAGCCAAAGCACCTAGAGTAATAAATAATTTGCTCTAACATCTTCTACATTTTTTCTAAAAATGACTTCGATTTTTATTCTTTATTAAAGTATATTGTCTATGGAATTTTAAACTTCTTCCTTATGTCTTTCATTTTTTGTTTGACTCTAGCTCCATAAGAGCTCTTGTTTAAAATTTAATTAAAGTTATAAATAGATTGTTTTGTAAATTTCAAAAAATAATAAATCATAATATTCAGCTACTTTCTCAGTTGTATATTCAATTTGTGTTTCTAGCAACTTTTTTGACTTGGTCAATTTCACCTCGATTTTCATTTTTTTGATTTTGGGAATTATTTTGGTAAAATAATTAATTAATTGCTAATTATTTTTACTTTTGATAATAACTTTTGTTATATGATTAAATGAAATTACCAAATGATGTTTTTCCATGTTAATGTTAAAAAATATTTATATGTAGGAAGATCCTCATGTCAGTTGATAATGCATATGATGTTAATAATTATTGATTTGGTTTATCAGTTATATGAAATTGCAAGTGAGTTTTTTTTTTTTTTTGAAATGATTATTGGGGGTATTGATTCACTAATATTTCTAATATGTCTAAGTGGGTTGTAGGAAGAAGGTGAGAACCTGGTTGAGATATAGGAGAAAAGATAAGTTCACATAATCTGTATTGTGCACACACCACACAACCATTATTGTTTGTCTGACTTATCAACGTATGCCTCTCCCTTTACCTCACATGATAGTCACATGCATTAATATAAATGTGATATAGAAAAATCAATCTCCATTGTAAATTTTTGACAAGATGTATGTTAAAATTATAATTATCTTTTTATTATTTCAAGAGTGATTGTTTTTCATCGAATCAATAAAATGTTAATATCATAAATTTATAATCAATAAAAGAATATTTCCTTTTTTTCTTTAAAAAAAACTTTATAATAATAATCATAACATAGAAACCTACATAGTTAGTAAATGCTTACATTGTTAGTAATGGATTACTTTAAAATATAAATGATAAATGAAGCATTTATAGATGATGGGCTCATTATGTCATGGACGATTGGGTATCTATTCTTCAAAATTTCCTATTTCTATTCCCTTATTACAATTTAATGTGTAACTAATACCAGTCATCTACAACATAAGGAGTGCATGATTCATGAATTTCTATTTTACTAATTTATTAAATAATTCATTAGTGATAATGCAAGCATTTACTAACTATGTAAGTTCTTAAGTTATGATTATTATTATAATTTTTTTATAACGAACATAAATGAACCAGAATTTATTCGACAAAAGTTGTGGACCAAAGTTTTGGAAAAAAATTTATTGTTTTATTTTGTAGAAATGTTTATGGAGATTGTACCTATTTTTCTTATGTGGGATGCCTCAAAAGGAAGATTTATGTTCATGAAATATTTGGGGAAGAAGTGATGATGAACGCAATCACAAATCTTTCAAAAAAGTGCAAGAGGATTGGGCACGTTTGTTATAAAAATGTGTGACGCTTGTTGGGATCTACCACATCTAAATTTCTTTCTGTAAAACTTGTAGTCATGGTAATTGATATCTACAAAATAAGATTTGGTATAGATCAATGCTAATCATTGGGTAGTAGAAAAAACTTATAATGCAATAAATTATATTTCGTAATGAAAGATTACAACTTTGTTGGAATAAATAATTGTGGACTGAATGTGAAACATGGAAATTTTGAAAATGTATAGTATACAATCTACCACTTGTGTTTTTTTTAGAAAGAGAGTTGTTGCAATAAGTCTCTTTTTTTTTCTTCTAAGAAGTGTGTATGGATTTCTTTGCATTTTGGCATATCTTTCATAGGTAAAACTTGTTCTAATGTGGAGATCATACAAACATCTAACTCTGGACACTATAGTGAATGCTACCCCTTGTCTTTCTATGCTATGAATATCGATAGTTACTTTATCCAATGTGAGGCCTTGGGATTTATGTATGGTTATGGCCTACGTCACTCTGAGTGGCATCTATCTCTAAGTCCCCAATGAAATGAGAACTACATGTACTTTTAGGGGACCATCTTTGTGTTGACATTACAGTTATCTTTTTTATTAGTGACACACACTTATTCAAATTGTAAATATCTACTGAGCGTGTTGTACAGTTAATAGAGTTAACCAAGCATTTCAATCTCTATCAAGTTTTACAATTGCTACCGAATCCAAGGGACAATATTTAGTTTTCACTGAGAAATTTCTACCATAATGGTGATTAGCAGTGTAAACTGAGCTTCATAAGGTTTACCAAGTTCCTAAATGCAAACTGAGTTGTGCAATGCTTACCGAGTTCGCAGTTATAGCGATGTGAATCCAATGTTGACTGAGCCACTCAATGTTAACCAAGTAATGCAGTTTATACTAAGCTCATAGTGATAGCATTTAGCAAGCTATGTAGTATGAGTCAAGTGATTTAGTCTATATGTTGAGTTTCACAGTATTCACTGAGTTACCAGTGTAGACCAAGTTTAAGACTACTTGGAAGTGATTAGTATGGACCAAGTTTCTACATCTACCAAATGCATGATAATATCAAACATTGATTGTGAATGTCGAGTATCAAAACCTCATTGAGCTAGTCTTCAGAACATGAGTTCCTATAGTTTGGGTTGACTTTGTGTATTTTGTGTAAACTTGTATTGTAGTCAACTTTATTGATTTTTAAATTGGATTGATATATATGTAATGTATTGTATCACATCCAAAATATAGATACGAAGTAAGATATCAAGAAGAGAAGAGTAGAAGTGTGAAATACAAGGCTACAATAGTATAAGGAGCAACAAAGATTTATCTATCACAACAAGGTGATCATTACACTTAAAGGAATCTTATTCAATAGACCAAGTTACAAATTAGAGATTAGCCACTTTTTCATCCTAACAGGTGGATCAATTAAATCCTTTCACAAGGTAGACTTAATAGTATTTTGTAAATCTCTTTACCAAGTGCATACTTTATTATATATTTTTAAATCCTTTTGCAAGGTGGACCTAGCAGTCCTTACTGCTACTAACAGGGCAGATCATCAGAAGTGATCATTGTAAGCCTTAACAAGCCAACTTTATTATGTAATTTGTGGGTATCATCCCCACCCTAGTTGTACTTTCTATTTGGAAGGTTTTTGGGTCACCAAATTGTGTGTCAAAGTGTTATGAATGTTTTGATGTTATTCATGCATACAATTAGATCAAAACACACATGCAGGATTAATTGGTAAATAAGGATTAATTTTTATTAGTTACTAATTCACTCCTCGCCTCTAAGTAACTTAGCCTATCATATATATTTTCAAAAATTGGTATCAGAGCTTTATGGTTCTCAGAGAAAAGTTTAACAATTTGAGCAAAGATTAGAGTATGGAGGTATTCAAAATTGACGAGGCTATTGACAATGAGAAGCTAGATTTGGAATTGGCTATTGGACAACTCAAGAAAGAAAAGGAGTAACTTTCTCAATCCTTGAAAAGAAGAAAAGATATTTCAATCTAGATGAATGACCAACTCTACGTTGAAGAAAGAATTGGAGACTACATTCAGAAAGCAATTCAAATGAAGCCAATGAAGCAATCAAAGAACTATTAGAAAAGAATGGTTCACTTCAAGAAGGAGTAAGAAAATTAAGAAAAGAGCAAGGGATTTAGTCAATAAGATTATGTGAAGTCATGGAAGAGAAAAGAAAGATAAAAGAAGAAATGGAAGGAAAGAACAATGAAATTCAGTACCTATCCCTTCAGCAAACAAACTTCATTAATGAGCTCACCAATGCAAATGAAGAAATCATGAATCTAAATTAGAAAATGAAAGGTTGCAAAATGATCTAAGTGCTAAAAAGAAAACCAATGAGAGGATGATGAAATCTGAAGAAAAAATGAATCAATTGAATGAAAAGTCATTACAAAAAAAAAAGGGAAAAGTAAGAATTGGATATACAATAAAAGGTGAATTATCCAAGCAAGGAGCTCAAAAGAATCAAAAACCTATCTGTATTCATTATGGTAAGATTTGACATACATCAAACAAATGTTGGAGCAATTGGAGAGATAAATTCAATGGAAATTGCTACAATTGTAATCAACATGGTCATAGAGCTAATGAATGCAAAGGGAAACCTAAATTTAAAGGAAAATGTCACAAATGCAAGAAGCATGTGCACAAATCCTTAGAATGCAAAACTAAGATATTGAACCCAATTGAATAGATTGTTAAAGCTATATCTCATTGGGACTATAACACTTGTTGTAGATGTCATTACTGTGGATAATTTGGACACATTGGAATGAATTGTGTAATACATCACATGAGGACAAGAGACACCACCAGAAGATGTTTTATTTGTACAAAATTTGGTCATCTTGCCAAGAAATGCATGAATACTAGAAGAATTGAAGATGAAAAGAAGGCAAAAGCTGATAACATCAAAAAGAAGATGAGACAACAATGGATTCCAAAATCTTCTAAGAATGCAAGTCTGAGTAATAATGAACATGTCACTCAAGTATTTCCACTTGATCTCTCAACGAGAATCGAAACTAGGATTCTGAAGAATATATCTCACATTAGTTCCAGTCAGAATAATGGAACATCCATATCAGCATTCAAGATGCAAAGGGATCACCAACCATTCAAAAATATTAGTCGTCATTGAGTGAGGCTATGTTATAGTCCTTATTGAGTGAGGTCAGGTTGCAAGACCTTGTTGAGAAAGGTTAGGAGTAACTAAGTTTTGTATTTAAACTGAGTCAACTCTACCAAGCATTCAATACAAGAAAAGTGGAGGCTAGTCTATCATTTGAGCAATCAATTGTACTAGACATTTATGTCAATCCAAAGGAAAATTTTGATAAAAGGGAAAAATCAAAGTCTTTTGTCATAGAAATTTTTTTAGAGCTATTTGTATAAAGTGATTTCTGAGCATCTGAATAATGTGAGAAAATCACTGTTGGAGATTATCATGTTCTCTCGAAACCTTACCGAGTGAAATTGCATCCACCAATAACAAAAAAATAAAGGATCAGATATGTTAATTTGAGGCATGGAATGGAAGGCACCAAATTTTAAGTTGAGTCCTGCCATCACAAAAACCCTAGATTCAAACAGAGCTCAATTGTAAATACTAGCAAAGGTACTATTGATTAATGATATTCATTCACATTTCCATTGTGCTATTCAAGATATTGGAACATTAGAAATGGATGAAATCCTGGAGGATCTATGTATCAATGGTGTGTTAAAACCTAAGCATCAACACCTTGAAGTGAAGGGTTTAACTCACATTTTGTACATGCCATGGGATTTTCAAATCAAATGGATAAGATTCATTCTTAGTCATGTGAATAATGGTTAGTTATGGTTAAAACAACCTATTTTGATAACCACAAAGATGATTCATAGGATCATTGGTCTTCCTATGTTGGCAAAAGCTAAAATGTCCAAAACCCTAAGTCGAGTTGAGATTGAAAATGAAACCAAGTGGGATGGAGAGGGAATGAAGATCAGTCCTGTTATAGATATGGAACTAAAGTTTAGGATACATGTCATTATGCACAAAATATATAGCTCAAGTAGACTCAATAGTGTATCATGCAAACAAGTGGATCTCGCATACAAAGTGGTCAAGAATAACATATCACTTGACCTTGCCGAGTTGATGTTGAACTAGTTCAACAATAATATGGAGAGTATATGAACTTCAAAGAACAATCCTTTTAGGTTTAGTTCACTCTTAACTTTTCTATTTTTCTATGTGCAAAATTTCTTCCCATCTAAAGGTATAATCATATGGAGGAAGGATGTACCTATTCTTTATCAAATTATTGAATATATAGCTAGAATGGGAGAAAACTATGTGAGTATTATGGATAGTTACTTTGATGCATTTAAGGACAAGATGAATAATAGATTTAGGATACCAAAGAAACTCATTTATGACTACAAAGATGATGTTTGTTTCATGGTTAATAGTGATAAAGTATATATTCAGGCAAGTAGACTAAGAATTATATGGGTTAAGCCTCTAGGTTATGAGGTTAACATTGATGAAACCAAGGACATTATTGAAGCACTAATTAATGAGTCTGTTGACCCTAAAGCTGCATACTTTGGCACCTATGATGAAGCAAAGGCTAGAATATAACTTGAAATAAAACTCCCTCGGGGAGTCAACAAAGGCAACAAGAGAATTGCAAAATTAAAAACTAGCTCCACTCTTATGTTGATTGAAGGAAAAGGAGATGACATTAAGGATGATGAAGTAGAAGGTGAAGAGAAATTAGAGGATGAAGAGCTAGTAAAGAAGAAAGGTAAGATTATAATAACCATGTCTATCGAACCATCTATTGTTGTGTTCATGAGGAGGGCATCTAGGAAGAAACTTGATGAAGAAGGAGGAGATGTGATCTTTAAAAGACCTCCACCCACCTTTCAAGAAAGGTTGAAGGAAATGGAACTAGGAGCCAGCATAACAAACTTTAGATCACTAAAGTATGTGATTAGGACTATAGAGGAGCAAAAGAAAATAGAAGACATGATAATGTCTAAAATGGGTAAGTGGAAATATTCCCTAGACTAGCTTGTTCAATAGATTTTGAGTGATCTAATGGAGAAGATCAAGTCAAGATGGGAGAATGCTATGAAAACTGCTAAGGACATATATAAGAAAACCTTAAGGCAACTCATGCCAAGTTTGAATGATAAGAAAGTAAAAGAATTATTAAAGAAGAATGAAGAAAAAGCTTACCTTGAGATTCAAAACTTGTCTTATATTGATAAATGACATTGAACATGTGGTAAAGAATGCCACCAACACATGGAAGAACATTTTCAATCTTCACAAGAAAAGTGATTTTATGATTCATGTTAGTGAAAAGGATGAAGATGATGATGAACATGAAATTGATGAGGAAACTAATAATGAAGAAGTTACACAGTATGATAATGTAGATGATGAGGAAGAGGAACAGGGATAGGAAGCTACTAAGGAAGATTTAGTTAATGTTCAAAATATAGAGAAGACTGACCCCAAGAAAATTGCAGCAGCAATCATAGCCTCACTTCCTCATTCTCTGAGTGAAACATGAAAACACCAAGCCTAGAGAAAGCCACTATAGGATTGATTATGTCAAATACTATAAGTATAAAAATTCAATCAATTTTTGCACCTATTCAGCTTAGTACTTCATTGATAGAAGTGACAAGCACTTCATCTACTAAGTAGCGATCACTTCCCTCTACATTAGTTTTGCTTACACCGGGTATTTCAACAATAAGTGTAGTATCTACTTTTTTAGCTAGTCCTACTATCTCTACCATTGTTTTCATTCCTAGCATGCAAATAATAAGTGCAAGGACAGTTGAGACCAAGCCTCATCCATGTACAAAAATTTTGAATAAAGGCAAAGAGAAAGAAGAAGAAATTGATCTTTATGAGGAGATTGTTATTTTGAATTGGGACATCTCCAATCTTAACCCTGATCAAATGCACATATTTGGATAACTTCTTTAGAAGAAAGCTAAGCAGCAAAGGCTTAGAGAAGAAAGAAATAAAGAATTTCAAATAATTGAAGATGCAAAGAATATCCTAACAAAGGTACTGAACACAAAGGTTGAAACTTCTCAACCAATTTTGATTTAGTTAGCAAAGGTGGTCCAAAAATTCAAAAAACATTTGAATGGATAGGAGAAATTATTGTAGAGAGTGGAGAATAAATTTGAGAATAAAGTTTTGGAACAATAAAAAAAAAAATTTATTCATCAAGTAGATCTATCTACTATTCTAAGCTCACTGGAGACCTCTTGCAACAATTTGTCTTCATTATTTGGTAAACTCTATGATACATCAATTTTTACCAAGGAAGTAAGAGATAAAATATCAAAGATAGATGAATATCTATAGGAAAGTACACAAAAATTACAACTTGACCCAAGTTATAGCTCTTCCCACTACTCAAAGATCAAATTCTTAACTAATATGTAGGTAGAATTGCTAAGAGAAGAAACCAGAATAAGAGCTATATTAGTAGACATTCATGGCATGATTCTCCCAAACATGGATGAATTGTAGAAACATATTTCACATGCCAAAATTCTCATCCATGATAACAATTTCTCAATTGTAGATCACATGATAGAACTTTCAACAAAATTTCAAGTTGCATTACACACATGAAAGGTGTTGCAAGAAAATTAGGACAAGACAATGGTGCAGATTTTAAAGGTACATTCAGATTTCTTGTCATATTTTGGCATTACTATCTAGTATATAGCATACATCTTTGGCATTAATGTCAAAAATGGGGAGAAGATGTATATTGTAGATAAGATGTATATCATAAAGGGAAAGTATACATAAAGGGGGAGAAAATGTATATATCAAATGCAAAAAGATGTAAAGTATATTGTATATATGTATGGGGGAACATTATATATGTACAAATACTCAGAGATAGATGCTTCGAGATACATTTTCGATAAAAAAATTTTTGGAAAATCTCAAAAATAGAGTACTCTATCAAGTTGGAGACACAAGGTGATGAATAAACGGTGTTCTTGAGATTCAGTTTTGACTAATAAGTATTTTGTCACTAATACCAAAGGGGGAGATTGTTAACATTACAATCATTTTTGTTATTAGTGACACACACTTATTTAGATTGTAAGTATACATCAAGTGTATTGTATAATTAATAGAGTTAACCAAGCATTTTAGTCTCTACCAAGTTCTACAGTTGCTACCAAATCCAAGGGACAATATTCAATTTGTTCTAAGCAGTGTAAACCAAGCTTCATATAGTTTACCAAGTTCCTTAGTGAAAACTGAGTTGTGCACTTCTTACCAAGTTCATAGTTACAGTGATGTGAATCTAGTATTGACCAAGCCACTTAGTGTTAACCAAGTAATTTAGTTTATACTAAGCTCATAGTGATAGCATTTATCGAACTATGTAATATGAATCAAGTAATTTAGTTTATATGCCAAGTTTTACAGTATTCACTAAGTCACTAGTGCAAACTGAGTTTACGACTACTTGGAAGTGATCAGTGTGAACCAAGCTTCTACATCTATCGAATGCATGGTGATGTCAAGCATTGACTATGGATGTCAAGTATCAGAACCTCATTGAGCTAGCCTTCAAAACTTGAGGTCTTATTGTTTTGGCCAAATTTGTGTATTTTGTGTAAACTTGTATTGTAGCCAACTTTTTTGATTTGTCAATTGGATTGGTATATATGTAATGTATTGTATCACATCCAAAATATAGATACGAAGTAAGATATCAAGTAGAGAAGAGAAAAAGTGCAAAATAGAAGGCTATAGCAGTATAAGGAGCAACAAAGATTTATCTATCACAACAAGGTGATCATTACACTCAAAGGAATCTCATTTAGCAAACTAAGTTGTAGATCAGAGATCAACCACTATTTCATCCTAACAGGTGGATCAATTAAATCCTTTCACAAGGTAGACTTAACAGTCTTTTATAAATCTCTTTACCAGGTGCATACTTTATTGTATGTTTGTAAATCCTTTTGCAAGGTGAATCTAGTAGTCCTTATTGCTCCTAATAGGGCAGATCATCAGAAGTGATCATTGTAAGCCTTAATAGGCCAACTATATACTACAGTACTAAATCTTGTGGGTATCATCCTCACCCTAGTTTTACTTTCTATTTGGAAGGATTTTGGGTCACCAAATTGTGTGTTAAAGTGTTATGAATGTTTTGGTGTTATGCATGCATACAATTATATTAGAACACACATGAAGGATTAATTGGTAAATAAGGATTAAGTTTTATTAGTGACCAATTCACCCCTCCCCTCTTAGTAACTTAGCCTATCATATATATTTCCAACACTTTGTTCCATGTTGGACCACTATAATTATCAAATTGTACTACAATGTACATTGGAATATCAGATGGTTTTGAAGTATGAGTGTATACAATTTCAATAACCTCACCAAGAGCTTTGTTGAAAAGTATTACTTCTATCCATATGTTTTTTGTAATCATGATACATTGCCCTTTACATAGGAGCACATGTTTTTCAAGTTGTTCATCAATTTCCACATTTTCTTCTACATTTCTAGTTCTTTATGCGCAACTCAATTCAATTGGGCAATTCAACAATTTGAGCATGTTTCAATTATGAAATTAAAATAAATGCATTGATCTATCAAATTGTTTATTCTCCATCAATGTGAGGTTTTTATCTATACGTCTCATTAGGAGCTCCCAAATGTGCAACTTTGGTTCAACATTTCATATATATTGAAACACATTGTGAAATTTTCTTATATTGTAAACTCTCCTTGCTAACAGAAAATTGTTTGTAATGTGACTATTATCGTGAATTATTCCCACAATATTTTAGCAATTTGACATGATGCATAAATAGGCATGTCCATTAGTGGAGGTAGTTGTGCAAAGTCTCCAACCAAAATAATAGAGGTAATGCCAAAGCATAGGTATTTCTTATGGGGATATGCTTCACTAAGTCTTTTTATCTATTTTGAGAAGCAACTTTGGGCCAATGAAACTCATTTCATTAATGAGAATATATTTGTGTCATGCCCAAAATATTGGGGCAAAAACACAGATCTTTTTTTTAAAGATAATTAATCCACTAAATTAATACATGTCACTTAAAAAGGTTACGAGAATATTAGAAATGAATTCCAGTTGTGATTCAACAGGATGCAGAGTTGACATCTTTTATAGAGAGTGATATCATAATCTGATCAAAGCATTAGATTCCTTAGTTCTTGGGCCACAGATGAATTGATATGCTCAACTAATTACCTAAGTCACATTTGGTTTTGAGATGATTCAATATATTTCTTTTACAAATTAAAACTAAAGGTGTGTTGAAAAGCATACATAGGTTTCCCTAGCAATACCTTGACACTTCATCTCAGTTTATAACTAATTGTGTGGGATTAAATCATTATATTTAAATAGTTGTAATTTAATCAATCTGACATCTATTTGTATTACATTAAACCCTATACCACTAGCACTTATAAAATGTGACCCTTTAATACAATATTAATCTACCACTTAATTAAATAAATTTAATTAGCTAAAACAATAACAATAACAGTTAAATCTACAATCCTGATCTAATAATGAACATATCTATTATTTAATATAATTTAAATAATCCAAAAATAACATTACTTTATGTCCAAACACTAATTTTAATTAACACATATAAAAACTAACTTAACTAACCTAACTACTTAATTACTATACTAACACTAAATACATAATCAATTTCCACACACATTAAAACATTAACTAATATTACCACAACTAACTATTACTAGCTATTACTAACTAAACCTACAAACTAACCCTAACTTAACATTCCCACCTAACTCTACCTAACTAACTAAAACCCTACGCCCTTACCTTACTCTAACCCTAACTCCCTAAGCCCATGAGCTCTTTCCAAGAACCCTACTTGAGGAGGATGTGCTCCTTCCAAGTCAATGATGTGCATGCATGGGAGGTCAAATTCCTAAGCAAGGAAAGGGGTGGATGATCTATTTTCCTCTTTTAAAACCAAAACAACTTAACTATAACACTTTTTTTTTGTTCCCCAACTCCTAGGTCAATGTGACATCATGTTTCGCATGGGGGAGTGGGGTGTGTTGTTCCCAACATGGGAAAATGGAGATCCACATGGAAGGATGGGATCTAATCAACGTATCTTGAGAAGTGAAAATGTATATGATGGAAACAAATGATCATTCCATTAATTGCTTGGTTACTTTTTTTTACATGATTGCCTTCTCCAAGCTTGTGCCCAACCCTAGCCACATGGGGCTGGGGGGTGGGGGGGGTGTGGGGTTAAGGACAGGTGATATCGTCACTTTGTGGGCATGGCAAAAGGTGTTCTATTTTTGTTGATTGGTCTAAACTTAAGGGTAGGCATTAATGCTTTAAAGTTTTATAGTTGAGATGAGAGATAGGGTAAAGGTAGTATGTTAGGAGTTTTTCACTTACTTTTATTTTTATTTTTATTCATTTTGTAATTGCATAGTTCTTTATAATATGGTATTAAAAAAATAAAAGGAATCCTTTCCAAGAATATTCTCTATTATCAAGAGAATAAAAATTGTTCATACAAAAGGTAGAGAGCATTTTTCTCTATAATTTTTTTTTTTTAATGATCATTTCTCTCACAAGTATTGAGTTGTCTCATACAATTTTAATATGGCATATATTACTAATGTTTTTTTTTTTTTTTTCATTTTTTGGGATGAATTATAGAATAGAGTTTTGATGTTATATTTATGCATTTGAGTAGGAGTATTTTTTTCCAATAGTTACTAAAATGAAAAATGAAGTAACATCCATATAAATCAATTTTCCTCTAACACCTAATCATATTCAAATTGCAAACTTCATGTAATGTTATTGTATCTAATCACAATTGATCATATGCATATGAAATGAATTATAAATAATGCCATAAGAAAGGAATTGCCTTTTTTTTAACACATGTTGGCTAGCCACTACATATTAATTTTATTCAAAACCTAATTCAAGGACTCAATTGGGAAAGAATTAGGGAAGAAAACCCAATATTGTAGTCATTTCAAAAATAAGGGTAATAATGAATTTTACATCATGATCATTATCCTAAGGAGAAGTCTCCATAACAGTTGAATCAAGAACACCAAAACTCTGAATCTAGTTTGGCTCCATATCAAGGTATCGACTATGCAATTCACAAATTTACAACAAGGTAACCATGAAGAATCAAAATTGACCAGGTGATAATTAGATTCAACACATAGACATATTCAAACATCTAATCTCATCCCATGTTTGCACAACATGTTCCTTATCGAGCCAAGACTAGAGAGAAGGTGGATTTTTCCAGGGTAGGAGATGTCAATCACAACACCAAAATAGATGCCCCTTCTGAGGCTAATAATCACAAGAACTTCCATTCTTTCACTCCTTATCTCTCCAAACACAAAATAATTTGTATTGACAATTAGGGGCCCATAACACCCTACTTTATCCCTCTCATCATCATGAGGAGAGACTTTGCACTGATCTAGAGTCCAACAAAGGCCCTCCTCCTATACATGACCATTTTTTCCCTATCCTAGGGTGAGTAATGCCAACACAAACCTTACAATTTTTTCCACAAAAAAAAATGTAAAACATGAAAGGAAAACAATTAAGAAACCCACAATAACCCATCTCTCACATGTTTCATCACACATACAAAATACACACACATGCAAAAGGCCTACTTATGAAAATGAAAACACAATATGAAGAACAAGGCCATGAAGGATTCCTACCTTCACAAATGGTTATGGCAAATGAAATTTTTGAGAAGGGTTAATCTTTCTTCCTCCTTCAATCCTTGCTTGACTCTCTCTAAATATAGAGAATGGGTGAACACCCTTCAACTCACAAATTCTTAACTACAATAACTTCAGACTTAACTAAGGCCTTTTAGGGTCTTCCAACTTGATCCTACCATTAAGACAACTTTTTTGGTGGAGTATAAACTTGGAAAACTCATGGAGAAGTTCAATTTTTGTACTAAAGAGAAAAGGAGATATTTAGGTCATAAAAGTCAATAGAAGGATCTAGAAGGGTGGAAAATGTCCTCAACCCATACACATACCACTTAGGCACTTGGTTTGCATTAATTTTGGCCCCCTAGGGTCATTTTAGGACCTATAAATTGGCTTGAAATATTTAAACTTTCTAAAAACCCTAAGAATGCAAACTTACCACTAAACCCTAATTAGGGTAATTAATCTAGGTTACAACTAATTAGTCTTAGGTTAATAATCTAAACAACCTTAGATTATCAAGTTACTCTACTAACCCCAATTATCATGTTGATACACATAGGAATTCTGAGTGTCAAGTGATGTCATAAATTCACTATTACATAACATTAAAGATTTTATGATTACAAAATGATACACACATTTAGATTATGATACAAGTCAAATAAAAAACAACAAGGTCTACATCTCTTCATTAGACTTGACCTTAGTTTCATAGATTGAGCATAGGATCGATTATCAATTCTCTGTTAGATCCCATGGTTAATAGTCTTGCACACTCAATTCACACATCAGTAGCTCAAGAAAATCACATGCATCTATCTAAAACTCATTTGGATAATTGTATAAATTAAAACATCAAAATTTCATTTAAATAACTGTTATCTCTTTTTTTGCTCTCATATTTAACCATTACAAATTGTCTTATTAAAGTATTATTCATATTCCTAATCTTGAATTCATTTAATATAATACACCATCATTATGCATGCTTATAAAACATCTAATAACATGATTAATAATTTTAAAGTAAAGCATTACATGACATACTATAATATAATAATGTCCAAACCATCAGACAATGTCTCGACGTATCGAGTCATAATGTTTCAAAATAGAAATGTATCAAATGTGCTAAGATGGGTCAAGGAAAGGCCTCACAATTTGATCCCCTTTAAGTCTTCTTGGAATTTTGCTAGAATGCCTAACCTTGCAAGGGTTGCATTTATTTAATAGGAATCTTGAGCTTTTAATGTATGATTGATGCATTAATTTTGAAAGCAAAAACTCCCATAGGGGTGAGTATTAGCAGTGGGTAATTCTATTGAGTGGAATTGTTTCTAAGTGTATTTTTCTATGGAAGCTATCAAGTAGCAATTTTTTGTACTAATGTTCCTTATATAATCATATGTAGTGGTTTGATGGAGGGACATGCATTATGATCAATAATAATGTTGAGAACCCTTGTTTGCTCCTCTGATAATTTGTAGTTAGGATGTGGAGAGTTTGATGGCATGAGTTCAAATTGGTTTGATGTTTTTTCCAAGTTTATGTATTGTGTTGCAATTTCATATAACTATTGAGGTACTGTAATATGATCCCATTTGTAACTGGTATCAAACTCTCTCTTTTTGAGCAAGTCAAGGCCATCTATGGCTTTTTTACTTGTGGGGCCCATTTGAGAAAGTATCTACCATTTATTCATATCTACTAACTTTTTCATATCCATTTCATTATCATTTTTCTTGTCCTCTGAACATATCTCATCATTGGTGTTGTGAATACCATGTCACACTTCATAATTGGTTGCTTGCATTTGCTTCCAATTAGCAATGATTGGTTTCTTGCTAAGGACAATATCAATTTTTATGTGATGGAACTGTTTGTATACTAGTAGCTCACCCAAACAAAATGTTTCAAATTGTTCCAAATCCTCCTCTGGGATGGAATAGAACTTAGGGTACACATTGACAATGTATTTTACATATCTTTATTTCTATTTGCATTTTCTATGACTTTCTGAGAATGAGTAAGATCTTGTATATTCCAATAGTGTTAGTCTTTAAAGTTCAAGCAACCAATGTATGTAGGCTTGCAAGTAGCTTTGATGGACCTGGCTCCCATCAAGTGTTCTATTTATTTGATGGAAAAAAATGTATCCAACATTTAGAGCTGTGAATGGCCAATTGCATATAAAAAGTAGTAGTTTTCAAAAATGTGACATGGTTCTTATGCTCCTATGTCATGCTTAGCCACAAGTTGACCCATGATTTTTTAGAAAGCGATGAGGACTAGTTATTCTACATGTTGTGTTGTCCCTATTTTGTTCAACATTTCAAAGCAAGTCTCTGACATTCTTTCTACTTTTTATGCATAATTGGAAATGTATTTTAGAATAAGTTTTTGTGAAACAAAAAGTTGGCAATCTATGTTGGCTCTTCGTATAAAAACATTTCAGGTTTGTGTATGTTTAACCTTTCATCATTTTTGGCAAGTTCATATTTTTTTGTAGAGTAAAGGATTAATTTCATTTCATTTATTAAATTACCTTTGCTCCCTTTTTAAGATTTTACTTTATGCACATGCATTTCCATTTACTAATTAAATATTAATTATTAAATTTCATTTACCTCTTAGGGTTTCCCTTTTAGGTTTTACGATCTCCTTCTATAACGATTGATCAATTATAAATTCCATTCATCCTTTTAGTTTGATAATATATTCTTCCATATTTTTGGAGCCAAACTCTTGCCTCTTTTTTGTCATTTCTTCTCTGTGAAGCAGGTGTTCTTCAAGTTTTTTGGATTTATATTGCTCAAATCCTTCATGATATTAGAGTCAGATCTGTTGTAGTTTGTTCTTATTTTGAGAAAAAGAAGAATGAGGGCTTGACAAAATAGATTTAATTATTTTCAAGTTTTTTTTTTGTGAAAATATGGGATCTTTGAATTTTGGAGCACTTTGAGGTCAAATAGACCTCATAGTTGGATTCAAAGGATTTCAAAACCCCTATTTTCATATTAAATTTGTCAATTTTGGACAATGTTGATTGGGGAGGAAAATTGTTTTTGCATACTAGGGTTGTACGACCCTGACACGTAGTCTAATGTGATTTTTTCTTTATAAAATTAAATGCACTACCCCTACATCACCATCATGCCTCTATCATCAATGTTCCCTGCCCATGTGCCACTACACCCACCTGTACCTATGCACCACCGGTACATCATTGTGTTGTCTATAAATCGCCCGACCTCCACCACTTAGCCTCTAGTCACATGGGGGGGCCTTAGTCCTTAGCCCCTTTTTTCATATTTTTAGGGTTTACAATTTTTATTTTTTTTATCTAGAGACCTTAGTGGTTTTTTGGCTCTAACTTGAGCAAATAGAGGCATTCTTGGGCAATCGAGATATCCTTAGAAATTTTATTCTTATATGGACGTGATAGTGAAGGTATTTTTTGATTTTTTTTCTAGTTTGGTACCTTTTTTTTTCCTCAAAGTTAGATGAAGCTTTCTACTTTATGGGTGCATAACTTGCTCATTTTAGCTCTATTTTCTGATCTGAAAAAGCATCAAAAAACTCTTCTTGAGTACTTTCCATATCCTCTATTATTTCACCAACATTTTTTACAAGGTATTTGTGATACTCAACTAAATTTGTTTTTCTCTTTTCTCACATACACATTGCTTTTAGCAGTTGGGGTTTATTTTTTGCATTGTGGGGGGCATTTTTTCAATTATTTTATATTACAATTTTAGTATACTAGAAAAATTCAAACACATTCTTAAAAATGGCTGAGACCTCTTCTTGTCTAGTTCTTCTAAACCCACATAACTATCTATTGGTTAACAATTTGTCTTCCTTGATATTTTGGTTTATACCTTGACTCTTGGATGACCCAATGGCTTACGGAAAAAGAATAACTTAACAAAAGAATGGGTCAAATTAGTGATCTATCAAAAACTCCTAAATTGAAAGGTATAGCTCCCTTATGAGTGCAAGATATACAATGAATTTGTCTTTCATGTTTTGGGGGTATTTTCTTAACCAGAGAGTAGAAGAGGAAAAAACCAAGTTACTCAACACTTTAAACAATCTAGGAAAAGAGGGGATTAACTCACAACAAGCAATCTACTCAGACTAACAATGCAAAGAAATGAAAACATGTAAAACTAACTACAATAGTAGGAAGAGATGATGGAATAAGTAATTCCTAGATTACGCACTTAGCTAATGTTTTGACAATATCCAGATTGTCTACTCTTCAACTACTCCACACATTACTTTCGAACTTCCTTATGCAATGAATTAAACTAAAGACACAAACCGCAATGAACAATAGAGAGAACAGAATGCATACAATCTATTGAGGGAAGGCAAGAAAGCCAATTTTGTTCGCATTCATTCAACTTTCAACATTAATACATACATTCCATATACTCCATTCTATCCTAAATGAATATAAAAACTTAAAATGAACTTAGAGTCACATACAGTAGTCCCAACTATAGGGGTTTTCCCAAAGTAAATTTTGCCAATCTTATTAACTTCATCAAATATTAAATTTATAGGCCTTCTCAAAATAGCTGATTACATTGGATGATTGCCTTTGTAGAGCATCTTTGAATAGAAAGGCTAAAAATAGGACAAGCTTGAATCATTGTCCATTAAAGAGATTAGCAAAATGAGAAGAATGGCTAAAATTAGAAAAGAGAAGAAAAAGAATGGTTGATTTTTGGAAAAGCATAAGAACATCATGTCTTCTTAGAAGTAACTAACTTAGCTTTGTAAGCTTTCATGGCTTCCATTACTTTATCCAACTCTTTGACACCTAGAATAAGGATATTTTCATCTTGGATCATCCAGTAGTCATGCATTTTTGTTAGATCATCAATTTTGGCCACCCTTGATTGGAACTTCTCCATTTCTTTCCTTATGACTGCATCATTGCTAAGAGTTCCTGGATCTTGGACACTCAGAAGTTGAGTGGGTCAATAACTTTATTGACAAAGGCCAGGAACTTGGACTTCATTCTCTTAATTTCCATGAGCTTTTCATTAGTTCACACAAAGGATTCTTTGTGCAAGATCTTCAAATATTGAAACAACATTTCAATGAGCTCTTGCACCAAGTTGAGCACATCCTTGAGTTCACTTGTAGATCTCACAAAGCTTTCTATGAAAAACTCTAAGGATTTATTCTAGTTGAATAGTGACTTCTTACCAGTCTTTAGAATCCCATGAGCAATGGCCACATTGGTCTTCATGTCTATCACTTCTTGTATAAGGGCTAATTGCTTTGTCATCTTGTTCATTACATTTTTTATAGGTGTTTGATGATTTGAAGCTACCTCTTTGAGCTTGTGAGTGTCCAACACTAGGCTTCCAAAGTCTTCAACTAATTGGGGACTTTGAGCCTTGATTTGATCTACCCATGCCCAACCTACCTGCTTGAATTGTGTTTCTTGTTGTAACTTGAAGAGTAATTTCTTGTTCTCCTCTACATTTCGGTTAAATTGACTAGAAGAAGCACTTTCTTAGTGAAGACTTTATGCACTCCACTAGCTCTTTGTTTGAGGCCTTCAATATCTCCTTCTCTACTCTAAGCTCTTCTAGCCTATCCTCGATCTTTTCATTAGTTGATTTCCACATGTTCACCATGGAGTTGTTAACAGGAATGCCAAGATCCACTATTTTGATTTGAAAGTCATCTTTTTAGAGCTCATGAAATCTCTCTTCTTTCTGAGGCTCAACAATTATAACTACCATGTGGCTAGTCACTGAATTTGTAGCCAGTGCAACAATTGTCTTATGCTTCTTTGCTTTCTTTGATGGTTGAGAGAAGGTGACTTGTCTTATCAAGTCCTTTGATGGGGTTGCATCCTTGTATCTCTTTGAGCCAAGACTCTATAGAGAGCACGTTGATAGCAAATTGCAATGTGGAGAGGTTAAATAGCTTCCTTTGGATCAATGAAGTTGGCTTTGTTTGGGAAGCAACTAAGAAGGCAACCACCTTGGTCACCACATCCCCTTGTTGAGATGCTTCCTATTCCTAGCCATCCATGGGATTAGTATCACCATCCAAATTAATGACTTGAACAAGGGAAGATGGCTTAGCTACTATTTTTTCTTGTTCCTTCCCCTTATCCTTGTCATCATCCTTCTCTCCAATATTCCCAATGTTCACAAGAGGGATAGCTTTGCAAGTAGGGGTGAGTGGCACATTCTTTTTTGGAGGCTGATCTCTAACTTGGCCAATGCATTGTAATGGACATGTAGATGCTAATGTAGTGGTTGTTGTGGTTGACTAGGCAGTTCTAATTGATCCTCCACCCATAGAACTAGTTCTTCCAATCATCTTCTTTCTTTCTTAGGTCCACTCCACCCATTTATTTGTTCTCTTGATTATCCCCTACATAAGAACCTCCATGGAAAAAATTATTGGATCTACATGTGGGGTAGACAAAATTGGTATGCCCTTGATCTTCCCATAAGAAGTGGGGTGCATGTAGGCTCCATCATCTGCAAGATCAGAAACATCAAAAAAGTCGTTATACAATTTGATTTCATTAATATTTTTTCATGACCAAAATCTCTCTCGAGTTTGGTACTCATTAAGACACCCAAACCAAAAATCTTCAATATCTGGGATATGCCTATAGGCATATCCCAACTTTAGATGATCCCTTAAAAAATTCACTAGATCATATTGAGGTCTGAGCACCTCATAATCTAATAATCTTTCTCTCAAAAATCTTTACCAAATTTAGAACATTTAATCTAGAGGCACATGAATACAGACCTACCACTATAAGGAATAGAATCCCAAGAATCTTCTCCACATTTGAACACAGGGTGTTCACCTCTAGGATTTGTCGACATGACTCAACTAGACCTACCTTTTCCTCTAAATATCTAGGAAACCTCTTGGGAAAATCATCATAGGCTCATGTTTACAAATACGAGAAACTCAAGAACTAGATGAATAAGCATCCAAACTGGCTTATAGCCAAAATTACCTTTGGTGAGAACCTCCTTTTTAGGCATCCTTACAACTCTTAGCATAGCCTCAACATCACATCATTAACAACTACATATCCCTCATAGCTCCTTTGTAGTTACAAATGTGGGTAGCATTCATAGACCTTGGTGCATTCATCATAATTTGGGATGCTAGGGAGACCAAGATACAAGTGGTGGGTTGCCAAAGAATAGACTAAAAAGGAAGATATATAGAATTTCTTGAATTCTTTGGCTAACCACAACCACAAGGTGAGCTCATCATAGATGATTTGTGCCTAGTTGATCTACATATTCTCTACATAGATTGCTTGTACTAGAAAGAAGTAGTGCTCAGTGAACTCCAAAATATCCTCTCTTCCTTTCAATCTGAGGAAAAGTTCAAGGATTTTCGCAATCTCTTGCGTCATATTTGTGCCAAATAAAGTCATTGGCATCTTGATTTTCTTTGAGAAAATATTCTAGAACCAAGTCCTTTTCATGTCTTCTCCTTTGAGGGTCTTCTTCTCATTGAACATGGATGTAGAGGAGCCAAAATTGATGTCACAATATTGCTCTTTTATGAGGATTCCAAATGTAGACTACATTAGTTCCTTGTTAATTGATATGAGAATGGACTAATTAGGAAACAAAATCTTCTTTGTTTCCAAGTTGTCTCTCTCTATGCACTCCTTCACCAACCCAAGTGCATGAACTACCATCAAAAAGTTGGTTGGTTCTACCAATCTTCTCTCTTTGAGTTTCGGATTGATTGAGTGAATGTGTTGGTGATTTAGCCTCCTATGTAAATTATCCAAATCGTAGAACTTGAAGGATGTATCTATAAAATCTTTTAACTCACTCTCCAAGACAATTAATCTATCATAATCAGTAGCTCTGAGTGCGATTCACTATGATTTCATAGGATGCAGTTCTCAATAAATAGTCACTAAATATACTTGTAGAAACTAATTGCATGCAATTATGATGAAATAGCTTTAGAAATTAGAACATTGGCACCACACGAATGAAATTAAGTTCAGCCAATGATTATAATGATAGGATTTGCATTTAATTCCATAAGTAAGGACTATTTAAACTTTCCATTTATTTGCACATAAAATTCTAAGTTCCTAAAAGCAATCTTAATTTACTTAAAATAAAGTGATATGACTAAAAGTCGTCAAACAACACAAATATGTAGCTTTGCAAGAGGTCTCTCACATTTAATTAGAATCCAAAATATAGATAATCTTAACAATATGAACATGTGTAGGAGAGAGAGAAATGTTGAGATAATGGGTGTTGCACACATTGCATAATATTGTTATATTGTATTATTAGCACCTAGATAGATGTGCAACATGTAAAGATTTCCATGGGATATAGTTGATGAGTTGTACTATAACATTGTGATATTATTTCATGTAATTATTTAATATTGGGGAAAAGACTTAAATTTCCAATATTAAATGTGGGGTCAATGGGTTAGGTAGCACATGGTTTTAACACGTGGTTTATGTAATACCACTTGGTGGTTTTGTGGGACTTGCTACTATATAAGAAACTACAAGAGTAGTTTTTGTAGTGGTAAGATAGAAGACAAAAAGGGAAAGAGTCAAGCAGGACAAGGCTTGATAAGTTAGCCAAGGGAGCATTTGTGAAGGTTGGAAGAATGGCATGGGATGTGTGGATTCATGTTCATTCACATGGATTTCTTGGAGGTGGATATGGATTTGAAGGCTTCCATGGTTATATTACAATGGTGTCTTTGCTGAATAATACATGGTGATGGATTCTTTTGGACACTCGGCATTTTTTTTCCCTCAATGAGGGTTTCCCAAGGTATATCTTATGTTACATTTATGTGGGTATGTTGTCTATTCTCTTGCATGTGGATTTCAATTGCATATTTATTTTAAATCTATTATGGGTTATGTGGAAATAGATATATTCTTAGTTGCAAGTTTCCTTACAAGTGGTATCAGAGCAATGGTTGTGTGGTTGTAACTCTAGATTAAATCCATGGGAATGCATGAGAGGATAAAAGAAAGGGCATGATATATGAGTTATTGATTGCAGATCTGATAGTTTTGAGTTTATTGTTATGATGGGACATTAGTAAATTTTGGGCATGTGAAATCTTTGGACAAAAGGGTTTTTTGGATGTTTCATTTAAATGAGGTTTATAGGGGTGGTTTGTAGTAATGACCTCCTAGATAAAAATAGACCTCACCGTTGGATTTGGGTTGATGTTTCCATAAATTTTGATAAATAATATACCCTAGTTTGGCCATGTTCAGAATAAATGAATATTTTTTTTAGTTTCAGCCCATGATGGCTGTCAAATTTAATCCCATCAGAATTATTGTCACAAAAAAAATGTAGTGAAAATGGTAAAAAGACTGTCTTAGTAAAATGACCATAACTTTTTCTTGGGCTATCAAATTTTAGACTTCTTATAGGCATTGGAAATCTAATTTAGAGCACTACAACTTGGTATAGGTTTGGTTCTATGATTTTGACATTTTGTTAGGTTTTAAGATCCTAAAATTTAGATGTTTATTTTGAGCACAAACTAGGACATAACTTGGGCATATGGAGTTAGATTTTGGGCTTTGAGCAGTCAATGAAAAGCTCTTGGAAAGATCTACACATTGGTTCAGATTTAGTGTAGGTTTGGCATGGTTTATTTGGTGATATATTAATCAGAACAATTTATGGTATATATTGACTATGGTAGCATTATGAGTTTATGACATTATATGTTTGGAGTTTTAAAATTTGATTTCATTTGTATACTCAGTTTATATTTTAGATTAGTTTCATGATGATATGGTTATCAATATTTGATTTGGATATGTATGATGACATGTTGGGTCTACAAGTTGCATAGTGTTGTAAGTAGTCTATACTTACAGGTTGCATTTATGACTTGGTTATGTGTTATCTTTGCCCATTGATATTTCATTATTGATGCATATTTAGATTGGTGGCTTGGATTTGGTTTGTCTATACCCTAAGTCACATGATTTTCTATTTTTTCTTCATGTAGAAGGGATGAGATGTTGTTGCTAGGTATAGTCATGGTGGAGGATTGTGGTTGACTATTTTATGCTGATAGTTTAGACATATTGAGAATTAGATGTTGGGTTCATGGATGTGATCATGGTTCCATAGATTTTGGCCTGACATGATTGGATAAATAGGTACATTCTTGATGTTCATTGATTTGGATTCCTAATTTGGTTATGGTGGTATATCCTCTTGGTTGAGGATCATGGTTATTCAGTTTCTTTTGAGGATCTCATGATGTACACTTTGAATTCTTTGATGGTTTGATGCCTTGGTTGATTCTCATGGTTAGAGGATGGTTTTTTCATCATGATGTCATAGATAGCTTGGATACATGGTTTAGTGGGATCTTGTGATAGTAACAAGGTGGCAATGCAGGATTAGCTTTTGGTTTTTTTTGTATCTTCATGGTTTCACTTGGTATTGACACTTTGGTTGTGTATATAGACATGGAGGATCTTCAAGTAAGAGATGGATTTTATGATGCCATAGGTGACTTGGTAACACGATTTAGTGATTTTTATTTGAAATTGATATATTTATTGAGTGTTTATAGATATTGGAGGTTTGTCTTAGATCCTATTGTTGTAGAAGCTTGTTTGACATTTGCATGGTGCACTTGTTATCTTTATTGTTTTAATGTGCAGCCTAATCAAACTTAGAGGTTTATTTGGTATGGTTCCCCTCTAGATTATTTCTATGAGGGTTTGGGAGTAGCACCCTCAAGATAAGGTCAAGGGGTAGTGCCCCTGTGGGTTCCTGGGGCATTTTAGGGTTAGTGCCCCTAAAGCCAAAAATGACCTTATATTGTGAAAGACATCAAGTACTATTTTTCTATTATTCTAGCCCTAATTTTGCAAGTAGAAAAAAGCTTCTATAAAAGGCTTAGGGTTTGAGATTTTCATAGTATGTGATGCAAAAAAATTCTTGTGGTGGTATTGAGTTGTAAGGGATTATAGATTGTAATAATGTTGTAATCACTAGATCATAATAATATTGGACTTGTTGTTGGTGGATGTAGCCCAAAGATTGGGTGAACCACATTAAATCTTGGTCTCTTGTGTTCTCTTATGTGTGATCTATTATTTTTTGATATTTTCTTATATTCACATGTAACTATTATTTTTATCTAAGGTTAATTCTAACATGTGGTATCAAAGCCAAATGGTCATCATTTTTTTTTAGTGATCCTCTACAAGAAGGTCTCATGATTGAGTGAGAGAAATGGTAGATGAGGGTAAGTTGAGGGTTGACAAGTTTAATGTGTAGAACTTTCAATTATGGAAGATGTGAATGGAGGACTATCTCTATTAGAAGGCTTTATGGAAGTCATTGGAAGGAAAAACTAAAAACTAGGGAGCTCTAACAAATGAGGAATGAGATATTTTAGACAAAAAGGCACTTGGAAGCATTCAGTTATGCTTGGAACCATTAGTGACATTTAACATTACAAAAGTTAAGATGACAGAAGAGTTGATGGAAACCTTAGCAAAATTGTATGAAAAGCCCTCTGCTTCAACTAAGGTATTTATCATGAAGCATTTATTTAATATGAAAATGATATAAGGTGGATCTATTGCATATCATTTAAATGAGTTTAATACTATTACTAGTTAATCTTTTGTGGGTATTAATTTTGATGAAGAAATTAGGGCTCTCTTGATTTTGTGTCCTTTGCCTGAAAGCTGGAATAGCTTGGTAATGGTTGTGAGTAAATTTTTTTTTTGGATCTAATACTCTAAAATATGATGATGTGATCGATGTAATTTTGAGTGAAGAAACTTATAGAAAAACTTCAAGTGGATCTACATCAGAAAGTGCTTTGAACACACAAAGTAGAGGTAGAATGACTAAGAGAGGAAATAATTATTGAAATAGTGAAAAATCAAGAGGAAAGTCAAAGGGGAAGAGGTCTCAATCTAGAGGATTGAGAGATTGTTGGTACTATAGTAAAATAGGGCATAAGAAGAAAGATTGTTGGACTTGAAAGAACAATGAAGGAGATAAACTAGAAGGGAACAAGGAGGCAAATATGGTAAGTAAAAAAATTGAAGAGGATGCTTTGCTTCTATATTTAGAAAGTATTGATGATTCATGGGTTTTAGATTCTGGTGCTTTATTTCATGCTACACATCATAGAGGTTATGTCATTGATTATGTCCAAGGGGATTTTGGGCTTGTTTATTTGGGGGATAATGAACACTATCAGATTGTTGGAAAGGAAAAAGTTAAGATTAAGTTGTAGAATGGGAATCATTGGCTACTACATGAGATAAGACATGTTCCAAGGCTGAGTAAGAATTTAATTTCAGTAGGACAACTCAGTGATGAGAGTTGTGTAGTTGCTTTTAATAATAAAAATTGGAAAGTTTCAAAAAGTTCCCTTGTAGTGGAAAAAGGTGTGAAAGTAGGCACCTTATATCTTTGTACAGGTTATATTGTTCCTTCTACTTTGATTGTTTAAGAGAAAAATGGATGTTCAAGAACAACTACTACAATTGAGCAAGGAGAAAAAATATCTATTGTAGATTTTGAAACACTATCGTAGCACAAAAAACTTGGGCACATGAGTGAGAAAGGTATGAAAGTACTTCATTCAAAGAAATTTTTACTAGGTCTTAAATTTGTCAATATGGATTTCTATGAACATTGTGTGTATGAAAAATAAAAGAGAGTGAGTTTTGTGAAGACTAAGAAGGAAAATAAAAGTGAGAAATAAGAGCTTTTGCATACAGATGTATGGGGACCAACTCAGGTATCTTCCATTGGTGGCTCTCATTATTATATTACATTTATTGATTATGCAACTAGAAAAGTATGGGTTTATTTCCTTAGACAAAAAATTGATGTATTTCAAACTTTTAAAAATAGAAATGCTTGGTTGAAAATAAGACTGGAAAGAAATTAAAATGTCTCATATTTGATCATGGTGGTGAGTATTATTGTCATGAATTTGAATATTATTTCTCCTCTAATGGTATTCGTAGACAAAAAACTATTCCAAGGACTCCATAGGAATATGGAGTGGTTGAACACATGAACATGACTATAATGGAGTGTACAAGAAGCATGAGTTTGCATGCAAGGTTACCCTTAAACCTGTGGGAAGAGGCTATTAATATTATTGTATATTTGATTAATATAGGTCCCTCCACTCCTTTGGGATATTATATTCCAGAGGAAGCATAGACTGGTAAGAAGGTGAGTTATTCTTTTCTCAAAACCTTCAGTTGTGAAGCATTTTCTCATATAGATTCTGAAAATAGGACCAAGTTGAAAGCTAAGTAAAAAAAAAGTGTATTTGTTGGATATGACATTAATGAATTTGGTTGTAGGCTTTGGGATTTTTAAAATCATAAAATTGTAAGAAGCAAGGATGTCATATTCGATGAGAAAGTGTTGTAAAAAGATCTATTACAAAAAATATGAGAAGAAAGAAAATGATTATGTAGTGTTGGATGATACTCCAAAAGTTGATGTTCTCACAATTTCTCATGATCTGGAACAACTACAACAACTAATACCACACACCCCAGTGAATGTTATATAGTCAACAAGGCTAAGTAGACCTCTAGAAATGTTTTTTCCTTCCTTGTATTCTATTTTAATTATTGATGCTAGTAAACTTGAATGTTATGATGAAGTAGTGTAGGTGTATACAAAGATTCAGTGGGAGTCTCCAATGAAAGAAGAAATGGACTCTTCACTAAAAAATAAGACATTGAATTTACACAAGTTGCCTGCAGGTAAAAAGGATTTATAGAATAAATGGGTTTATAGGTTAAAAGAAGAGGATGGAGGTAAGAAATGATTTAAAGCTAGGTTAGTGGTAAAAGGATTTAGATAGAAAAAAATCATTTATTTTGATGAGATATTTTCCTTTTTTGTTAAAATGACTTCTATTAACACTATTTTAAGTATTGTGGCTACTGAATATTTGTATTTAAAGTAGCTCAATATTAAAACAACCTTCCTTCATGGTGATTTGGATGAAGAGATATATATGGCATAGCCATAGGGATTTGAGGTCAAAGGTAAGGAGGACTTAGTGTGCAGATTGAAGAAAAGTTTATATGGATTGAAGCAAGCACCTCGGCAATGGTATCTAAAATTTGACAGGTTTATGTATGAGAATGGATAGAATAGGTGTCATTTAGATCATTATATTTATTTTAAGAGGTTGGATGATGAAAACTACATTATTTTATATTTATATGTTGATGATATGCTTGTAGCTAGGTCTAACATGGATCACATTAAGGGGCAAAAATGCTAGTTAGCACATGCATTTTCTATGAACAATTTAGGGGCAATAGAACAAATCTTTGGTATGAATATTTGTAGAGATAAAAAGAAAAATAAATTGACTTTATCTTAGGCTTATTAGATTGAGAAGGTGTTGCAATGTTTCTTTATGAAGAATGCTAAAGTTGTCAGCACACCTTTACTTGGTCATTTAAAGTTGACTAAGGAGATATGTCCCAAGACACAAGTAGAGGAGGATAAGATGTCCAAGGTACCTTATGCTTCAGCTATAGGAAGATTAATGTATGTTATGGTATGTGCTAGGCTAGATATTGCACATGTAGTGGTAGTTATTTGCAAATATATGAGTCATATAAGAATTGAGCATTCAGTTAAATGGATTCTCAAATATTTGAGAGGAACAACTAGTAAGTATCTACATTTTGGGGGCTCTAATACTAATTTATAGGTCTATGTTGACTCAAATTTGGCAGGGGATATTCATACCAGATGGAGCACTATAGTTTATGTATTTACTGTTGGTGGGGTAGCTGTGAGCTAGGTTTCTAGGTTGTAGAAGGTTAATGCTTTATCCATTATAGAGGTAGAGTATGTTGTTGCAACAGAGGTAACCAAGGAGATGATATGGCTTTAGTTCTTCATGGAAGAATTGGGACACCCTTAGAAGGATAATTATTTATTTGTGGATAGCTAGAGTTCCATTCATCTTGCAAAGAATTCAGCTCTACATTCAAAGACAAAACACATACGATTGTAGTGCCATTTCATTCGGTCAATTTTGGATGATGGACAGTTAAAGCTAGAGAAGATACATAAAAATGATAATCCAGGAGATATGTTTACCAATATAGTAACAAGGGAGAAGCTGAACTCCTCTTCATCTTTAGTTGGTCTTCTAGACTGAACAAAAGAAATGAACAATAGAGTCTATGGTGGTTTGATATTCTAGTGGGAGCTACATGTTTAGCAGTGTTATGATTAGTCTTCAAGTGGGAGATTATTATTGTGGAGTCTGATTAGTCTCCAAGTGGTATATTATTGTGATGTGGAACCTATTCAAACTTAAAGTTGTAAGGGACTATAGATTGTAATCAGGTTTTAATCACTATATCATAATAATATTAGACTTTTTGTTGGTGGACGTAGCCCAGGGATTGTGTGAACCACATTAAATCTTGGTGTCTTGTGTTCTCTTATTTTTTGATATTGGTTATATTTGCATGTAACTATTATTTTTGTCTAAGGTTAATCCTAATATTCATGGTGTGTGAAGATGGTTAGATCTTGAGGATTTATGGGGTTCTTGGTTATCTTCATGGTGTGTGGAGATGGTTCTTCATGGTATGTGGAGATGGTTTTTTTCATGGTGTGTGGAAATGGTTGCATCTTGAGGACTAATGAGGTTCTTTGTAAAGGTGTAGTTTATGCTTTCATTTGACATGTTATTCTTTGTGTTAGGATGGTTTCATTATTATGTCATGATATATTCTTGTATGTGTTTAGAGTTTTAACATGTTATAGTATGTTCATATGGAGCATGTTATCTCTTTGGTTAAGATGGTTAGATCATGTTGTCATGTTTATGTTCTTGAGTCCATGGTTGAAATTTCAACATTCATCTTGGTTTATTTTCTTGGTATTTAGTAAATTGATCATAAGCTAGATACTTCATAATATTTCTATGTTGCATTTGGAGTTGGCATGGATTGATTGGTTACAGGTGCTCATGGATACTTAGAGACAGTGGTGATGTTGATTTCTCTTGGACTAGAGAAGTGTTTGTTTTTACTATTGATGGTTTTAGCAGAAAGTCTTAGGGGAAGTCACTTGATATGGACTTGAGAGGATATTTTTCTTAGATGAGTCTTGGTTGGAGACTTGGATATCTTGATAAGAATTCTCATTCCCGAACCTTGGTCTACTCTAAGGTTTTCTACTTGAGAGGTATAGCCCATTTGTTCTCTTAGATGCATTATGTTTATGCTTGTCTTTCATGGATATGGATCTTGAGCTATGGTAAATGAGTTATTTCTATAGGGTTCATTTGAGAGATAGTTTAGCATTGGTTATCTCCTTTTTTCATATGTTGTTATTTTGGTTGAGTTTGGGAGATGGTTTTATATTGGGCATATTCCTTAGATTAGGAATGGTTTATGAGTTTGATCTTCTTGTGAGAGGCTTACATCCATGATTAGTTATATCGTATGGTTTGGGTGTTGTTGAGGCTTCTTGTTGGGGTTTTATGTAAGATATCATAATTTCACAATTTATGTCTAGAGATGCATCATGATATAGGTTATGATTTGCATGGTTTCTCTTTGGTCTTGGTTATCTTCCTAGATGTTTAGTTGTACTTACATTGGACTTGAGATTAGTTGCAATTTGTGATCATTGGTTTGTGCTCATGTATGTCATGTGAGAGATGGCATGGTTATTCCTTTATCTCTTTCCTTTGTTGGTTATGGAGAACTTGGGAGAGCATTGGAGATTGGTTATGAGAGTTGTTCTTGCAAGTTATTGGTTAATGTATTCTGGATGTCCTTGATACTACATGGATTCACTTCTTTGAGATGTTGTGAGTGGATTGGTTATAGATTTGACATTATCTTTTACAATGGGAGCTTCTTTGTATATATGTGGTAGGTATTCCTCTTGAGGCTTGTGATTGTAGGTTATAGATTAGATATGTTGGTGATGTGATATTTGCTTGGTATACCTTTGGAGGTATGGATAGTTGGATGGGTTTGTCACTTACTGTGGGTGTTATTTCAGCTATGGATATTTTGACAACTACAGATACATGTGATTACCTTTGGATCAAGTGTTTGTGCTTGACATTTTAGTTAGTACAATATTTTATGATCTTCTAATGTGACAGGTTGGGTGGCTTTCTATTTGGATGGCTTCTATGTGTGTTCGATGGAAGTGGCATAAGAGGAGGTGAGATCATTCACATTTCAGATGATGGATACTTTAATTTTGTTATAGATACCAGGATGTAGCACTTGGCATACTTTGATCCATGATAGTGGATTTGCTAGGAGGGACTATTCCCTTGTTCATTTATGTGGCTACATATTGACCCTATGCAATGTATACAATAAGTGGGAGATTGTTGAAATAATGGGTGTTGCACACATTGCATAATATTTTTATATTATATTGTTTTATTTTATTATGTAATGTTACAGCTAGATGGACATGCAACATGTATAGATACCCATGGAAATACTTGATAAGTTGTATTCTAATATTGTGATATTATTTTAAAAAATTATTTAATATTGGGGAAAAGAATTAAATTTTTAATATTAAATTTGGATTCAATGGGTTAGGTAGCTCATGGTTTTAGCAAATGGTCTATGTAATACCACTTGGTGGTTTTGTGTGACTTGCTACTATATATGTTGCCACAAGGGTAGTTGTTGTAGAGGTAAGATAGAAGGAAAAAAGGGAAAGAGCCAAGTGGTACAAGGCTTGATAGGTTAGCCAAGGGAGCATTTGTGAAGGTTGGAAGCATGGCATGGATGTGTGGATTCATGCTTATTCACATGGATTTCTTGGTGGTGTCTATGCCTTTGAAGGCTTCCATGGTTGTATTGCAATGGTGTTTTTGTTGAATAATACATGGTGATGGATGCTTTTGGAGGTTGGGGTTTTTTCCTCAATAAGGTTTCCGAGGGTATATCTTGTGTTACATTTTTTTTGGGTATGTTGTTTATTCTCTTGCATGTGGATTTTAATTGCATATTTATTTTACATCTACTATGGGTTATGTGGAAATGATTATATTCTTGGTTTCAAGTTTTCTTACAAGAAACACATAGCTCTTTTGCAAACCAATTTTCCTTTTATTTAGAATTGTAGCACAAGAAATAATCTATTTGCTAGCTTGTGCACTTCGTTCTTCCACTTTCCACCTAAGGCTTTTAACACTAATTTTCCTTCATAATGGGTTCACATCTCCAATACTTGCTTCTCCATAATTTCCCTCTGAGCATCTCTGAAGGATATTCATATCTTAGGATAACTTGAATTTCTATTTTCAAAGCCCCTCAAAAAGTAGCCCTTTTGGTTTCCTTTGGGTAGAAAACTTCTTTCTTAGCAGCATTTTATAGAATGAAGCACTACAAACAACATTCAACCTTATACTTCAATCTGATGGCCTCAAAGTTAAATCTCAAACATGCCTAAGTATTGGTTATGAGCCTTTAAATAATTCTTTCAACATTATTCTCACACTATTTGATCATTTAAACTGAGATTAGGCTCAAGTTCATACAACCTTGGAAATAAATTGAAATGACATCATTTCCATAAACATGTAGCAGAAAAACCATAAAGCCATTTTTCCTAGTAATACTTGATCTTATCTCCATAGATCTAAATGAGACTTACCTTGGCATCTATCCACAGCTTTGCAGGCCTTTAGGTGTCAAAAAAATCATATTCTTAGCTTCTTACTCATTATCATGGCTTTATTCACCAGATTTGCACTTTATGTAGTTTGCACAAGGGGGAAATCAGCTTGAAAGATCAGAATTTGTAGGATATGAATGGTAGAGAAATATTACAAATAATAAAATGTAGAACACTTACTTATCATCAAGAGGATGTGATATCACACCCTAACCATGCCTAAATAACCAAATCCTTATGCACCTGGAAAGATTAGGTAAAGGTAATGCAAAGGGAGATCTAGAAAACAAAGATAGCATAGTACTTCAAGAAAGATGAGAGGTAAGTGTCCTAAAACTTAGACACTTCTCTCTTTAGGACACACTCACTTTAACCAGTGACCTCAAGCTTAAAAGGGGAAGACTGAAACTTGGAAACACTATTACATAAGAAATATTTTATGCAACGACTTCTTCGTTCAAAGGGTTTGTGGTCTTGTTTAGATACAGTGCAATCAATTTTTTAGAATCAATATAAGAATGTGTAGCACATGAATAAGATGGAAAAACCCATGGGTCTAATTCCTTTAATTTTTTTAGAAAGCTTATAGTTTCATCTTGATGAGTGTGCTACTCCTCAAGAAATGTGGGACAAGTTCGAGGACTTGTTTGGTACCATCAACTAGGTTAGAGCACTTTAGATTGAGGAAAAGCTTACTTCACTTGTACTAGATGTTTTTCTCTCTATTCAAGACTTTTTGGTGAGTTTCAAATAGTAGAGAACATTGTTATATGGGTGTGAGAAAGTGAAGATAGATAAGGAGTGCATCTATTTGATTGTGTCAAAGCTTTGAGAAAACTTTTAGATTTTCTCTTCTAACTTCCATTCCACTATGGATTCTTTGGGTCCTAGATTTACCATGCCCACTTTTGAGATTTTTTATGATCAATTGACTAGAGACTAGTCCAAGATTATACAATTGGATACTATCACAAGACCAAAGACCTGGGCATTGGTTTTTCAAACATCTATAGGGAAGCCAAATCCCAAGATATATTCAACAAGCAATGAGAGTTCCTCCAAGCCTATTCCTAAATTAGATGCTCAAAAATCCACTCTGGAGGGTAAATATTCTAATTCTGGTGAGTCTTCCTCCAAGACTAAGAATTTTACACGTGATCCTTCTAGTTTTTTGCGTCAAGGAAGTGTTAAGAATTGTGTCTCAACCTTGCAAAAATTTTCCAAAAGACTATTTTTCACATGTTTATGAGTTGGAAAAAGGTGTATGATTTGTTGAAAATGTGTCTTGTCCCTAGTACAATATAGGAGGGCTATTTTTAGACTATAAATAGCTCATTATATGACTTTTATGGTGGTCTAAACTAGAGGATAAGTTATTCTTGGAGTTACAAATGACAAGTGGGTAACATGTGGCATGGTTGTTTTGCCCATGGTTTTGGCCCATGGTTTTGTAAAATCACAAATGGTTTCTAGGTTGTAAATCACTATAAAAGGAGGTCTTCAGGAATTGTTTGGATCATTGAGTTATGTTTGCAAGGTTGGGTGCCAGAAGGAGTCTCTTTGATTCTGAGTCTACGTTTGAGTTATGGTGATGTGCTCCTATAAAGAATTGCATTACAAGTGTATTGTAAGCTTCTTGATTTGAGAATACATTATGCAGGTTTTGGAGGGTTTAGTTTTTATCTCAAAAGGGTTTCCCCAAAGTAATCATTGTGTTATGCTTTCATTGCTATTTTGATTATGTTATTATGCATTTCTTTAGATCTTTGCAATAGTTAGTTGAATTTTCATAATTGTCCTCTCAAGATTAGTGTAGGATGTGATTTCATGTACCTTTTCTTCCTTACAAGGACATCCATTTCATAGGTGTTGGAAAGTTCTTGAGGCTTTAGAAGAGGACATGTAGTATCATAGTATTTCTTCTTTAAAGCCACCAACTCCTCCTTCAGGGGAAGGACATCCTCTTTCTGCATGAGCATTATCATCTACAACTACTTGGATTCTTGATTCAGGAGCTTCCCACCACATGATACACTCACCTAATTTGTTTACCTCACTTGCTTATAGTATTACTACATAGATTGCAATTGGTGACTCCACACAAATTTCATTTTCAGGTTTAGGCACTATCTCTTTTGAGGTGTGATTCACTACAAGATGTTCTCTTGGTTCTGATCATTTATATGAACCTCTTGTCTATATTTTAGATTTTTCATTCTAGCTCTCGTAAGATAGTTGAGTTCTCACTAAATGATGTGGTTATTCAAGACCTCCATGATCCTGGATTATTTGTTGCTACTAAGAGTGTTGATCTTTAGTCTCACTTATATTAGTTTGATGGCTTTGAGAGCTCTGATTATACAGGTGTTTCTCTTATTTCTCATGTAGAGATAGTAAGGAAGCTTTAGCATGAGAATTTTGTCAATGGAAAATACAAATGAGTACATAGTAACTAGTGATTGGGCTACCTCAGATCTCTTGTAGTGATGGTGTTTGTCATAGTTGTGCACTTGGAAAACATCACAGAGACCCATTTTCGATAGATAGATCCACATGTGCTAAGGAACCATTAGATTTGATAAATAGTGATCCTATTTTAGTCCCCACTCCATCTTTTTCAAGTTCTCAATATGTGCTTACCTTCATAGATAATTTCTCTAGACACACATGGGCACACTTTTTAAAGTATAAATATGATGTCTTTGAATTTTTTTGAATCTTTAAGACATTTTTGGAGAAGTAGTTTGGTCTTTCCATCAGGCATATATGAACTAAAAATGGCAAGAAATATGTAAATTAGTATTTCAAAGACTTTTGCACTAAGCATGGTTTATAGGATTAGTTCTCATTTCCCCATACCCCTCAGCAGAATGGGGTTGCAAAGTGAAAGAATAGGACATCGTAAGAGATAGCCAATTGTATAATATAGTCTTGAGCTATGAGTTCTTCATTTTGGTTTGAGGCTATCAATTGTGCCAACTATATTCAAAATATGATGCCTCACAAGGCATTGTGACATTTGACTCTTGAGGAGGCTTGGACTCATGTCAAGTCTGATGTTTCTACATTCTTCATTTTTTGTAATGAAGCTTGTGAATTTATTCTAGATGCTCAAAGAAAAGCCATGGAGAGGAAGAGTTGACCACTCATATTTATGAGCTATTGTGAGGATGTGAAGGCATATAGGTTGTTTGATCCTTGTTCCAGAGATGTCTTGTTTTGGTGAGATGTCCAATTTGATGAGTGTTATCCTCATATGGAGTCTATGTCACTAGTTTCTCCCTCACTACATATCACTTCCTCTAATCCTCCATAAAATTATGTATCCTCTAAGGAATATCTTGATGTTGATCCCCCTTCACTAGCTCCACTAATAATTCAATGAGTGCCCAAGTGGGCAGATGATATTGTTGATGTAGTAGGACCTATGGCAGGTGATCCTTTAGATTTTTGTCACACTTGTGCTTAGACTTCTAGTATTGGACTATTGAGTCATGTCATTTTAAATTATCCAAAGATTTTTTCCATAGGATACATGACACTTAGAGTGGGATAGGGCTATGGATAAGGAGTGCTCTTCTTTGATGAATAACCATACATGGGATCTTTGTCCTCTTCCAAAAAAAAGAAAGTTGGTTCGGTGCAGATGGGTTTACCATACCAAATATGTTGTAGATAGTTCTATTAATAGGTATAAGGAACATCTTTTTGTGAAGGTATTTTCATAGGTTGAGGGTATTGACTACTTCAAGACCTTTTCTTATTTTTCTAAGATGAATTCTATTCACCTTGAACTCTATCTCACAATTTCTCAGGGATGGAGAATTTTTTAGATTGATGTAAAGAGAGCCTTTTTGCATGAATACCTATATGAGGAGATATATATGGAGAAGCCTCATGGTTTTGTGCAAGACTCTTATTTGGTATGCAAGATTCAAAGGTCTTTATATGGTCTCAAAATAACTCCTTGAGCTTGGTATGAGAAGATGGATTCCTTCTTACTTGCTTCACAGTTTAGTCGGTGTCATTCTATGTTGTATACAATGGATTAATTGTGTATTATCTTTGATGTTACACTATCATCACCAGTCAATGTATACCAATCTCACTCATGTATTGGAGATATTTTTTTGTGTGTACTGAGCATTCTAAAGTTTTCCTAGTTCAGAAGACATTATCTATCAAGTTTACTCAGGTGCCAAAAAAAAGTTTGTGGAAGTTGAGTGTTAAATGAGCTCTCTCAATTAATGAAGGAAATGTTGGATGGAACCAATTTTATCCAAACTCACTTAATTACCAAAGGAACTTTGTGAGTATGCAATGTTGATTGAGTTTACTTGGTTAACACAAAAAAAATCATTTTTGAGTTAGTGTCTACTAAGTAGAGTCGGCTAACAAAAAATTTTCTTGTTTTGGCATATTGAGTTCAATTGAATTATCTGTTGGTTCTAATGTGACTAAGGAGATAAATATTGATTATTCTAAGTTATATTCTAGCCAACTTGACAATATAAAAGATATAAATATAAGGTCAAGTTGATATTTAGAAAGTGTAAATGCGTGGAAGATAATTGAAGATTTGATGATACTAAGAGGAAGTGAAATAGATGGATAAGAAAAATATCCTTGTGCAGCTAAAAAGATATATTTGATCAGGAAGGATCAAGGATACAAGCCAAAATTGAGATCTATAATCAGTAATTTAGCTGCATCCAAATTAGGTCATGTCATTGTTACTCTCTAACCATTGTAGTAGTGATCTAAATCTCCTAACATAGTTGGCTTAATAGTTATTTGTAAATCCTCTAACAAGGTGACATTTCTATTGAATTGTCCAAAGACCTTTTACAAGGACACTCCTAAAAGGATGATTAAATCCTCTAACAAGGTCACACCTAACAGTGTGTTTTGTAACCTTTAACAAGGTTGGCTCCTAGCAAGGCTCACTTCAAAAGAGTGAAAATTGGTAACTATTTGCAATTGGTGGATTTTCCCAAATTGGGTTTCCATGTTAAACATTGGTGTCAAATGTGTTCATGTTATTTCTCTTATGTGTTTGCCACTAAGTTAAAGTAACATTAATCATAGATAACATCTTAAGATTTTCATATTAAGTATTTTCCAAGCATTTTCAATGTTTATCGAGTTACAACATTTTTCTATGTGTTTGTCGAGCATCAGTAGAGTTCAATTTTGAGAGTTTATTTTGTACTAACATCTAAGGGACCTAAGATTTATTTTAGTGGTAATTGATTCACCCTCCCCTCTTAGTTACTCCTCTTATATTTACAATAATTTTTGATCCTATAGTTTACATTCAGCATCATAGGGCAGCTTTATTGATACTTTATTTATATAGATGACCTCATCATTACAAGTAGTTCATCCTCTATGATTTAGAGTGTTCAATGATATTTGAGAGAGAAGTTTGAGATGATAGACCTTGAGCTTCTACACTATTTTTTGGGCCTATAGGTTATTCAGTGTTTGAATAGGATTTTCATACTCTAGAAAAAGTATGCTCTTGATATTCTTTAGAGATTCAACATGCTTCATTGCAAGCTTTCTCCCCCACATTTTTAGTCGGGTGTTATTTTGTCTACCACTTGCACTACTCCTTTAGTGGACTCCACTTTATACAACTAGCTTATGGGTAGTTGTTAATTTCATAATTATTTTGACATATGAGTGACAATATACTTAATTCATTTACTTAGTTCATGTCAAACAAGAAATACATGTCAAGCATAAGGTGTCAAATAGTATATGTCAAGTGATAGATATTTAGTATGTGTCAAGTAACTTGTAAGTGTTGAATCACTCAAATATTGAGTAGATAGTATGTGCTAAACTATTTAGTTGACAAGTGATAAGTGGGTGCTAATTAATTTAGAGGTTGAGTTACAACATTGAAGTTGCAATTGATGCTAAGCATAGGGGACTTCAAGTGCTAAGTTATACAATTTGGACATAGTTGTTTGTAATGGAACAAACTTCTATGTAAACCATTTTTAGGCTAACTTAAAGATTTTTTGTGATCTTTGATGATAAGGACAAATCTTAATTATGAATCTCTATGCATTACATGCATCTAATTAGAAAATGGGAAGGATTAGGCAACAATATGGGTGAATCACATCATTGATTCATACATAAACCTAAGTCACCTAGGTCTTCTTAAGGAGGACAAATCCTAAACTTTTCATGAAAGCTTAAGGAGAATTGAAGAGAACTTTGCATGTGCAAACAGAGCATTCATGGTGACTAAGTTATGATTTGAGATACATTGTAGAATTAGTTAGAGGAGAATAGAGGAAAGGAATTAGAAGACAACAAAGATGCATCTAATCAGGAAGGATCAAGTACACATCATAAAAGAGGTAATCTAACATCAAGCAATAGAGTGCTAACTGAAGGATCATTGTGGAAATATTCTAATAGGTGAATTAGTTAAATCTCTTAATAGCATAGTCTTAATAGGCTATTGTAAATCCTTTAATAGGGTACTTACTTCATTGTAAGTTAAGGTCATTTTACCAGGCACACTTCTAACAAGGTAAGATTTAACAATCTTGTAAGCCTCTAACAGGGTAGACCTTTCACAAGGTAGATCATTTTTAATGATCAAAATATGTAACCTTCATTGGATACACTTTATTACTATAGTAATGAAGATTTGTGGGTGTTATCTCCACCCTAATTTTACCTTCTCCTTGGAGGGTTTCTGGGTAACCAACTATCTTGTGTCATACATGTGTTGAATGTTTTATTTTCATGGTATGGATGTATATGCTTAATTTGGTATTTCAATTTATATGAATAGATTGTGAGATGTATGTGTGGTGAATATTTCAACTGTCGATTCACCCCCCAACCCCCCCCTCGAAGAGTTTACTTTCCTATTGTATTTCCAATAATTGGTATTAGAGATTTGATCTTTGAAAGTAAAGTTTTGCAACTTCAAGAAAAGGTCTTATTAATGGAAGTCTACAAGTAGGGAAAGGTTATTAAGAACCAAACAATTGAAATACAACTTGCCCTACATCAACTGAATGAAGCAAGATATGAGTTAAAGAGATCATTGAAAAGGAAGGAAATAGATATTGAAAAGAATGACACAAATTACCAAGAGATTGACACTACTAAATTGCTTATAGATGGAAACACCAATGAATTTGATGCAACAGTTGTAGATCTAAAGGAAAAGAATAGAACCCTAACTGAAGAGGTTAGAAATCTTAAGAGAGAACAAGAAGTCCAATCAATATTTCTATGTAAGGTGATTGAGGAGAACAAGAAAATTGAAGAGGAAAAATCCATGATTGAAGATGACAAAAGGATTTTGACCAACAACCTAGAAGAGAAAACATCAGAGATAAATAGAATTGTTAACATGCAATTGGAAATGTTGAGTCAAATGATGATTGCAAATCATGAATTGATTGCAAAGGATATTGAGATCACAACACTGAAGTTGCAAAATGAACAATTGAGAAATGATCTGAAAAGATAACAAGAGTTTGCTAAAAGTTTCAACAAACCTAGTGAAGCCATCAAGTATTTTGAGCAATTGATGAGATCCCCTAGATCCAACAGTGACACTTCTGGATTGAGTCATACTAGTACTAAAGAAGGAGAATCATCCTAAAGTGGTGAAGAAAGAAGTAATAAAGGTAAGAATTCTAAACCTACTTTTCATAATTGTGGTAAGATAGGTCATATTGCTAATGTTTACAGGAGCAAGTCTACAAATCAAAATCCTAATCAAAAGTTCATGGGTCATTGCTACAAATGCAACAAACAAGGACATTTATCACATGAATGTAGAACCAAGACCATAAGAACACAAATATTTGAAGGATATTTCTATAACTATCAGAAGTATGGACATAGAGCATATGAGTACAGATCCAAGCCTAAATGGTCATCAAAAAAGTGGAAAAAGGTAAAGCATAATGGAAACTCTTATATTTTGGATTATAATACTAGGTATAGTTGTCACTATTGTCAACAATATGGACATATTGCTGAAAATTGCATAAGAACACATTTTAGAAGTGACTACAAAAGATGGTTGAGTCAAACCACATGTTTTCTGGTCACATAAGTAGGAATTGTCCAACAAGGTCAAAGGAACTAAGCAATAAGTTCATCAAAGGAAAAGGAAAGGTAGATGTTGAGAATTTTAGAGATTAGATGAACAAGACATGGAAGAGAAAGGAAGATTGCAACACATCAAGTTCAGATGGGATCATTTCACCCAATGTGTCAGATGATCACACCACCTCCAAGTAAGAAATTAAGAGGTATGTGTGGGACTAATATTTAAAATACATATTATACATCAGTTCCAAGGATTTAGTACTGAAAATATTATATTTGCATGAATAAATATGTAAACTGTTGTTAGGAACCTAGAAGAAATCTTTAAGTTTTGTTAGTTTTCATGTTACTGCCAAGCATGAAAAGTTATACTATGGTTGTTGAGTGAAATGTAAGTTGATGTCAACCTATCAAAGGTGATAGTGTTTACTAAGCTCATAGTGGTTACCAAGCAAAAAGGAAACTTCATGAAAGTGAAGTGAGTTGAAATCTCTATTGAAGGAAAGCTTACAGTTGTGTAAGAACTAATCATTAAATGTAAGGTTTTAGGTCTATATGATCGATTTCTACTCATTTGAAATCATTAAAATTTGAAGAAGAGCATGAAGAGAGAAAGGATAATTGAAGAGATCATTCCAAGTGTTGCAAATAGGATTCAACAGTTGGTTGACATCATCTTAACATAATTACAAAAGGTATTTATTGTGTACCAAGCTACGCAATTTGAACTTTTTTTGCAAACCCTATGTTTTCATAATGGCATCTAGTTCTTTAGATCCTAAGGTTTAAGAGGGTAAAGAAGTTTTGAATGTACAATTGATAAGAAAAGAGATCAAATGGAAAAACTTTAGAGCCATTCTTGATATTTCTTATAATCAAGATCCATCTGGTGCACTATCGATGATACCACCTCAAGTTTTAATGATTCATAATGTGAGATTTTTCTACACATGCAAGGTAAATAGCATAGGTGACATGGAGATTAGGGAAACCTATGGGAAATTATGCAAAAATAGAGCATTAAAAGATGAATTCAAAATTGCAGAGAGAAAATGTTAACTGATGCCTTAGATTTCCCCAATGTCTTCAAGACTGAATAGATAAAGATAGTTATGAGCATAATTTATGATAATTATATATGGTTATATAATGGTTTGGTAAAGATCATAAAGAAAATTTTACATAGAGTAATAGGGTATCCAACCCTTGATCGACCTAAAACCATGAGGAATGAAGCTAAAGAAGTTATTGAGAAGAATACAAGGACAATGTGGAACACACAAGGAATGAAAATTGACACTATCTCAGATCACATTATTGCTTTTGCGGTGAGGATTATAACACATAAGTTTTAACAATCCAAAAAGCTCAACAATTTACCTAGTATTTTTGTTGACATGGGCTACAAGATAGTTAAGAAGGATCATACCTATGACCTTGTTGAGTTGTAGATACAACTATTGTTAGAGAATCTAGGAGCAATAAGGAAAACCAAGAGTGCACAATGTAAATTTGGTTCAATTCTTGTATGTATATTCTTTTATGTACATAATGCATTCCCTACTTTTGGTAAAGTTGCATGGAAAACCAATAGATCTATTGCAATGCAAATAGGTGAAGTTATTTAGCAACATGGAAACAATTTTGAGTCTATAATGACAAGCTACTTTGAAGATTTCAAGTAGTCAATGAAGAAAAGGTTGAGGATACTAGTTTCACTAGTTGAGACACATTTCAATGATGTTTTCTTTCTAATTGACATTGATTTTATAAATGTTCAAGCTATTATTCCAAGGGTAAGGTGGCTAAGGCCACTAGGCTATGAGATCAATGTGGATGAAGCCTCTGCAGAAATTGCAACATACTTGCAAAAGATGTAGATGTTAAGGCTACTGCCTTTGGAAATTATGATGTGGCTAAATCTAAGATAACAATGGATTTGAAGATTTCCTCAATCATAAGAAAGAAAAATAAGATTGTCAAGAAGCTTAAGGATAAATTTGATAAAGGAGCATGGGAAAATGAAGAAGAGGAATATATTCCTTCTCAAGCACCATTGGCCTTAACTCAATGTCAAGGGGAAGATCAAGTAGAAGAGGTAGAAATTGAAGAAGGTTTTGAGGGAGAAGAAGTCAATGAAGCACCTGAGAGAAAGAAGAGGAAAGATAAATCCCCAATAGTTATAGAACCAAGGAAGGTTGTAAAACCTTATCCTACAATTCCCACTACTAGAGCAAGCACAAAATCTACTATAAAAAAGGTTCAAGATGAAGAAAAGCCAAAAGAGAAGAGGGATAGATCAACTAGTAAAGAAGAGGAGCTTGAGAAAATACCAAAGAGAAAGTATATAGCTCTAGCTAAATTTGATGAAGAGAAGACATAATTTGATGAAAATAGCCAATTCAAAGTAGTAAGTCATAGTTCTTTCTTACATTTAGACAATGTGTGTGAAAACATAAGGAATAATGCTAATTTATCTGGTCTCACACATATTGAGTTTGACAAACTTGGAAAAGTTGAGATGTACCAAGTAGAGGAGTCAATATATGCCATGATGGAAACATTCAAACAAACTCCAATTGAGATTTCCAATTCTCTACCAAAGTAATTATCTAATAGAGTTGAGCAAAAGTGGCAATATAGTCTCAATATAGAAATACACATCAGAGAAACTATGTTTGCACAAGTGATGTCAAAATTGGATAGGGAAACAATGACAAAGGCAATAAAGAAGCACACTAGGAAATTTGCACCTAAATACAGGGCATTCAACATATTGCAAAATAATATTGAGGATGTTTTACAAAAGACCACCCAGTTGTGGAAGTCATTATATGGTTTGACAACACCCAAGGCAATAATGCAAACACCTATTGAGGTAGGTGAGGACAAAGATGAACAAAAACAAGAAACTGAGGTTACCATAGTGCACATTGAGATAGTTGAACATGAGGAAGGCACTACCACTAAGATAGTTGCACATGAGGAAGGCATTGAGACGCATGAAGATACATAGGCATCAGCTAAGGATGAGCAATAGACAGAATATAGTGTACTAGATATACAACTATCGAGTTCCAGTCCCCAACATGAGTTGAATATAGACATTGATACTATAAATATAAAGGATGTTTCTAATAATTGTCCCTTAGAAAATCAATCCCCTTACAGAGGAATACTTGAAAAAGATATTGGTAGAATCCAGTATGTAGGCCAAACTTTGTGAAAATCCTATACTTGTAAGTGTTGATGAGATTGAGAAGGCAGACAATGCATTTGCAGGGGAGGAAGTTGAGACACAAGAGACATTTATAGCCCCTCCTCAATTCACATTGATGCAACCTACATTACCCCTTTTAGTATATCAAATGAAAGAGCCATCCATGACACACATCAACAAATTGATACACACTATGTCTATACCAAAAGTTGCAATAGATGCACAAGAAACAACACAAGTTCCAACAAGATAGGTAGATACTCCTACACCTACAACACAAGATCAAGGTGCAATTGAGAATGTAGAGAATGAAAATGATAGGACTAAAGAGATATATTTGGCTACAAAACTAAGGAGAAACTATCAATACAAACATTAGTGACTTTTCCAGAACTACTACTCCTCCTAGTCAAGATCTTCATAGGTCGAGTATAGAGATTATTCCCCTACAATCATCAAGGCCTAGTCAAAGCACATCCAAGGTAGATGAAGTTACATCATTTGTTGATGTGAACTTGGATGAAGTGATTGAGTTTCCCAAGTTTGATTTTGAAACCATCTTTATTGAACAAATGAAAATACTACAGGATGCTTTTGCAAAGAAGAAAAACCAAGAACTACTTAGATAGGAGGATAGGTAGAAGCAAGCTTTTCTAGATATCAAGGATATTTTTCTTGATGCATTTAGCTTGCCAACACCAAAAGCAATAAAACCTATCAGAAAGTAGTTAACCATCATAGTTGAGAAGATTGATGACACAAACTTGGATTCAAATGTGAAATTACTTGAATGGTCTGAGATAAAATTTCAAAATAATGTTGATGAAAAGATATCAAGTGTTATTGCACTATTATAGGTTGAGTCAACAACCAAAACTGACAGTGTGAAAAAGGTACTAGAGAATATTTTCTCCTTGTACACCAAATTGTGTAATCCCACACTCTTCACATAGCAAATCAAGAGACACATACTAAGTTTGGAGAGTCATATGAAGTCATCTAGCATAACTCTACTAAAATCTCCACCATAGAGTAAGAAACATTTCAGGAATCACCTAAACTCCCATAGTCAATTAGCAATGTTACATGTAGATAAAGAAAACATAAGGGCTAACTAGTCAACATCCAATCTATTCTGACTCCACATATTGAGATATTGCACAAGGAACTAGCCTTTGATGAAACACTCATGAAGAAAGATCTGCATCTTTCTACTCATAAAGGCTTAGTACACCCATTTTTCAAGCTAGCCATCTAAATCAAATCATTGGAGGTAGCTTGTGACAATTGGGATGTTGCTTTGAAAATTATTCTTGAGGTCCACAAAACATTTTTGGACAAATACACTCTAAGTGTATAACCCTTTGAAATAAGTGTCCAAATGGTAAGAAAAATGAGGAAATAAGTATGGGGGAGATATTGTAGCAGATAATATTTTTGAGGGAGCTACTATTTTTGGGAAAGGGGGAGTCAATTAAAGAAAAAGAGTACATAGATAAGTTTATGCAAATCTACTCAGTAGGAGGAGTGATTTTGGTTCAGATACAAAACATAAAAATCAACTCAAGGGAAGTTATTGAATTTTGAGGTATGACTAATGAGTCATTAGTTTTTTGCAAAATTTTGAAGTTTTGAAATTTTGTATGTAAATGGATATTATCAAAGTTATGTTTGAAAGACTAAAGGTGATTCATGCATGACCATGTATTTTTCCACTCATGTCAAAGGGGGAGATTATTAATCTTAAGTTGGTTTGCATATGATTAATAATATACTTTAGTCATTTACATAGTTCATGCCAAACAAGCAATACATGTCGAGCATAAGTTGTCAAATAGTATATGCCAAGTGATAGATATTTTTTGTGTGTCAAGTAACTAGTAAGTGTTGAGTCACTCAAGTGTCGAGTGATAGTACATGCCAAGCTATTCACATGCCAAGTGATTAGTAGATGTTGAGTCATTCAAAGGCCGAGTTACAACATTTAAGTTGTAGTTGATGTCAAGCATCAGGGACTTCAAGTGTTGAGTTGTTTAGTTTTTACATTGTTGTTTGTAATGGCACAAACTTCTATGTAAACCATTTTTGGGCCAACTTAAAAAAAAATTTGCAATCTTTGATGATAAGGATGAATGTTAATTTTGAATCCCTATGCATTACATGCATCTAATCAAAAATAGGGAAGAATTAAGAAACAATATGGATGAATCACAATCATTGATTCATACCTAACCCTAAGTCATCTAGGTATTCTTAAGGAGAACAAACCCTAAAAAATTTATGAATTCTTAAGGAGAATTGAAGAGAAGTTTACAGTGTAAACAGAGCATTCATGGCAACTAAGGAGTTATGATTTGAGTTACATTGAAGAATTAGTTAGAGGAGAGTAGAGGAAAGGAATAAAAAGATAACATAGATGCATCTAATTAGGAAGGATCAAGTACACATTTAAAAAAGAGGTGATCTAACATCAAGCAATAGAGTGTTAATTGAAGGATCATTGCTGAAATATTCTAACAAGTGAATTAGTTAAATCTCTTAATAGGGTAGTCTTAATAGGCTATTGTAAATCCTTGAACAAGGTGCTTACTTCAGTTTAAGTTAAAGTCATTTTACTAGGCACACTTCTAATAGGGTGTTGAAATCCTTTAATAGTGTAAGATCTAACAATCTTGTAAGTCTTTAATAGGGCAAACCTTTCACAGGGTAGATCATGTTTCATGATCAAAACATTGTAACCTTCATTGAATACACTTTATCACTGCAATAGTGAAGATTTGTGGGTGTCATCCCCACCCCAATTTTACCTTCTCCTTGTAGGGTTTCTGGGTAACCAAATATTTTGTGTCATACATGTGTTGAATGTTTTATTTTCATGTTATGGATTCATATTCTTAATTTGGTATTTCAGTCTAAATACATAGATTTTCAGATGGATGTGTGGGGAATGTTATTTTGGTTGAAATTTTCAAGTGCTGATTCAACCCCCTCCCCCCTCTCCAAGTTTACTTTTCTATTGTATTTCCAATAGTAGTTTGTTGTACATGACACATACATTTCTTGATATTTTCTTTGCAATTGGACTTGTCCCTAGATTCTCACATGATCCACATAAGAGTCATTGGTAAGCTCCTAAACATATCTTGAGGTACATTTGGGGTACTACATGTTATGGAATTCACTACACATTAGGGGATCCTCACATTGTTGGTTATACAAACTCAAATTAGGTTGTTGATATCGATGATCGTAAGTCTACTTCTAGACTTATTTTCTATCTTGGTTGTGGTCCTATCAAATGGTCCTGCAAAAATAACTATACTCATGCATAATCATTCACAAAGATAGAGTACAAGGTAGTTGTGCTAGCTAGTGAAGAGGTTTTATGGCTTTAACAGTTGATGATAAAGTTTGTATTTCCTCTTCATAGTCCCTATTAGAGTAAAGCATTAATTTAATTTAATTTATTAAATTCAATTTATTCCCTTCTTAAGATTTCACTTTATGCACATTTTACATTATTATTTAATAATTAATTAGCAATTATTAAATAACATTTACCTTTTAGGTTACCCTTTTACCTTTTAGGTTACCCTTTTCAAGTTTCGGTCTCCTTCTATATGGATAGATCATTTGTAATTATCTTTGTCTTTTTCATTTTCAAGAATACAATTTGCATATTTTCAAAGCAAACCCTTGCCTCTTCTTGTCTTTTTCTTTTATGATAGGTTTTTTAAATGCAAGTATTCTTTGGGCTTTGTGGATTTGTATTGATCAAATCCTTCATGGTATCAAAGCCAAATCTGTTGTAGCTTGTTCAATATCTAGAGAAAAAGGAGAACAAGGGGTTGAAAGATTAGATCTAGAGTTTTTTGGGTATTTCTTGTGAAAATGGGGGGTTATAGATTTTTAGAGCAATTTGAGGCTAAACGGACCTTGCAATTGGATCCATAAGGCATCAAAACCCCTATTTTCATATAAAGTTCATCCATTTTGGACAACATTAATCTAGAAGGAAAAAATATTTTTCCTAGAAGGGTCATACGACCTTTGCACATGTCTTGAGGTGATTTTTTCAAAAAAAAAAAGGGAAAAAGGGCCACAGGCCAATTTTCAACCTATTGAACCCTTTTTCCAACATGCAAATCACCTTTCAGAAACACTGGGGTTTTTCCAGCCCCTGCCAAAGGATTCTAGCCTATATCAATTTTCTCGATGCCAATTTACAGTCTCTGACCACAGTTAAATCCATGGTCGCCACTCCTCCCAAGCATCACCTTTGCTCCACCTCTGCATCGCTCTACCCACATAGACATAACTGCACCACCACTCACCGGTGGTGATTTTGAAAAAAAAAAAAAAAAAAAATTGTATTGCTTTTGGGGGCATTGTTAGTTTTTTCAATATATCTTGAGCATTTTGGGGGTCTTTTTTCAATCCAAAAGAAGCACTAGAAAGATGGTTTTGAGACAAAGATGATGGAGTAGGATTTTATTGGATCTTTTTCCAGTTTGATACCTATTTTGGTGCTTGATGACTTCTATCATCTGGGAGGCATAACTTCTTCATTATAGCTCTATTTTCCATTCTGGAAAAAAAGCACTAGAAAGCTCTTCTCAAGTACTTTCCAGATTCTCTATCATTTTAGTAGTATTTTCCACCATGTTTTGGTGATTCATTTTTTAGGCTTTTTTTCGTCAATCATTCACACATTCTTTCTATAAGTTGGGGTTTGGTTATTTGCATTGTGTGGGTTGTTTTTATATTATTTTATGTTATTATATTGGTGTATCTAAAAAACATCAAAAATCCATTCTAAAAAAGTGGCCAAGACCTCTTCTTGTCTAAAAATTTTGACCCCTCACAACTACCACACTTGGAAGACCTCAATGATTTAGCTTCTCCGTTCAAAATGGTTGTGGTCATGTTTAGATGTTGCGTAGCTTATTTTTTAGAGGCCTTATGAGATCATGCAGCACTGAAACAAGATGGATGAGGCAATTAGATTGATTGAATTATAGGTATCAGATAGTCTACAGTTTCATTTGGATGGGTGCAATACTCATCTAGCTATGTGGACCAAGCTTCATGGCTTGTTTGGTACTATGAATGAGTTTAGGGAACTTCAGATAGAGGTTGAGCTTACCTCTCTTGTACCAGATTCCTTTCTAACTATTGATGACTTCTTGATGAAGTTTAATTAATAGAGATCCATGTTGCAAGGTTGTGGAAAGATGAAGACTAATGCTAAGAGCATCTATCTGATTCTCTCAAATCTTTGAGGGAATTTTCATATTTTTACTTCCACCTTCTATTCCACCAAAGATGCTTTGGGGAATAGATTTTCTACGTGTAATTTTGATGTCTTTAGTGATCAATTGACTAGAGAGCAATCAAAGCTTACATAGTTGGATACTATAACTAGTTCTAAAATGAACGCATTGGTAGCTCAGACATCTATAGGAAAACTAAAGCATAAGTTAGATTCAGTAGGCAGTGAGAGTTCCTCCAATCATTCTCTCAAATCATATGCTCGAAAGCCCTCTCAAAAGGATAATTCTTCTAAGTCTGGTGAGTCCTCCTCCAAGATTAAGAAGTACATAGGAAAACCTTGCAATTTTTGTGATAAGTAAGGAGATCCAGTTTCCAAGTGTTGGAAACATCTTCAGGCATTAGAGGAGGCCATGCAACATTCCAATATTTCTTCTCTAAAGCCTCCACCTCCACCTATATGAAAAGGACATGCTCTTTTTGCATGAGCATTTCCTACTATAGCTTCTTGGATTCTTGATTCTAGAGCTTCCCATCATATGACACACTCAACTATTTTGGTTACCTCACTTTCTCAGAGTGTTACTACATAGATTAGAGTTGGTGATTCTTCTCATCTTTCAATCACAAGTTCAGGAACTATCTCTTTGGAAGGTGATTCACTACATGATGTTCTCTTGGTTTTGGCCATTTCTACAAACCTTTTGTCTATCTTTTAGATTTGTCATTCAGGCTCTAGAAAGATAGTTGAGTTCTCACCACATGATGTGGTTATTTGGGACATCCATGATCCTAATTTGGTTATTGCTATAGGGAGTGTTGATTTTAAGTCTCACTTATATTAGTTCAATGGCTTTAAGAGCTCTGATTCTATAGGTGTTTCTTTCAGTGCTCATGTAGACACAATCAATAAGATTTGGCATGAGAATCTTGTCCATGTCAACTACAAATATCTACAGTAGATGAGTACACGGGAGCTAATGATTGGGTTACCTCAGATATCTTGTACAAACGATGTGTGTCAAGGTTGTGCATTTGGAAAACATCACAAAAATTATTTTCTAATAGGTAGATCCACATGTGTTAAGGCACCTGTTGTCACATAGGTTTGCACCCTTGTCCAAGGCCTATGCGCGAGGACAACCTAATGAAACATGGAAACAACCTCCAAGTTGTGGGACTTGAACTATGAGGTTGAGTCTCTGGAGAAGGCCGGCTTCCTCTTACTGTCAGGGCGCACCTATCTATTCTCAGAAGGGAAAGGGAGAAAGAGAGCGTCAAAGCAAATCTACCTAGTCTAATCTAAGGTGGTGATGCACCAAAACAGAGTGTTCAGACTCATTCCTGCCCATATATATGCTACAAAACCAGAATAACATACAAAAGTCATACACATCCAGACTTATATCGATCAGTAATCACATACAGATCAGAAGGAACCAATCGAATGACACTAGGAAAAGGAGATTTCACTTATGTATTATTCGATAGGCCAAAGATAGATACAGTATGCAGATCATTGATCTCAACAATACACTAATGGGAGGCAAAGTGATGCACATTCACACTGATGGCTGAAAGAGATGATACAGGCTATTACATGGCTCAGAGATAAAGGGGTTTTACACTGCAAGCCTGCAAGCAGTAGCAGAGAAAATCAGGAAGAATCGACCTTCAGAATAGATCACGAAACTGCCTTTATAGATCAGGCACAACTAAATATTTCCGCGTTACATTCACTTCTTACCTACTGGCATTAACTTCCTGTCTTGAGAATCCAATCGGGGATCTGGATTGAAATCCTGGCCTGCATATCGAGAAATCTCATTTCTTCTGAGAAGAGCCTGGAGAAGATAGAAACAGAACCACAACATTCCCTGACATGGTAGATGGATCGACGGGATGGGCGGAGTTTCCTTATGTCCTGCATTCATTCCTGGTAGGTCGAAAATGATCGCGAAGATCAGATCGTAAGATACGTCGATCACCTCTGCATTTTGGTTCATGAATCATCCAAGCCTATCAGTCGACACGACTCCTTATAAGCCGACTAGGCCACGCGGGCCAATTGTAATCCTTTGTCTTGCCACTTGGAGAGTCCTTCCGCAGTTGACCATCTTCATCGAACTAACCGCGCCACCTTATCACCTAACCACTGGCCGTCAGCTAATTGCCACGTTGAAAACTGAAATGCGAGGACATGTGTCTTCCGAGCGCTAACTCGCTATTGTAAAATTTGCACAGTTCCTCCATGGCGAGATAGCGTCGACCCTAGATTCCCACAGATCTGATGGTGGAGAATCGACCCCTCAATGCGTTGATCACATTAAGAAACTCGGCCCCACGACGCGTCTGTGTTCTGACTCAGCACACTTGGTTGTTTCTGATTCATCGTAGAATCTCTTTCTTGTGACTGGGCCCCATCTGAATCGGTGCCACCTCGATGATGCATCCGACGAGACCTGACCCCACTAACATGTGTCAGTCGGGCGCGATGTCGCCATGTAAAAAAATCCTGCAGCTTCACTAAGGCGACATGGCGCCTACCGTTGATCTCTTTAAATCTGACGGCAGAGAACCTAACCTTCTGTAACCCTTCGTTCCTATTGATTTTCCAAGCCCACCAACACGTGGCATCCCCCTGTTGGTTCGTCAATCACCCTACCCTATCTGCTTCTGACGGCATGAAATGTAGCCCTGCCAGGACATGTGGCGCACGGGCGCTATGTCGATGATGCTAAAGTTCGGGCAGCTCCTGATGGCGAGATAGCACCAGCCGTAGATCTCCTCAAATCTGACGGTGGAGATCACAAACCTTGACTGTGCCAACCGTACTGACAGGGACTCCAGCCTGGTTACACGCGGCGGTTCCTCACTGGCCCATCGGGACACCACTAGGCAATCTTGCGACTTGGCCTCACAGGGTGACCACGTGTCGACCGGGCGCCATGTCGCTATGGGAAAATCGAGGTTAAATTTCCATAGCGCCATAGTGCCCAACCGATGACGTGTCCCCATCTGTGCATGCTTCTTTTTGATTCGCTGCCGTGATACGGGCTCCGCCAACTGGGCAGATAAGGTACGCAATGGGGCCCAATATTTGTCTGAAGTTCTTGCCGTTTATTTTCTTCGGCCCGCCAAACTTTACCCGATCGTCACTATATTTTTTGGCAACGTGACCCGCCACTGACGTGAGCATCTCCCCCGGGCGTTATGTCGCCATGGAGATTTTTCGGTTGGCATGTGATAGCGCCATAGCGCCTGCGGCACCGGAAAACTTTCTCGACCCGCCCTCCATTATAGCCTCCCACTGGGCCCACCAAACATGTGTCGTTCGAGCACGATGTCGCCAACACTACCTCCCGTGCAACTTTCGATGACAAGATCGCACCGACCGTCGATCTATCTAAAATCTGACGGTCACAGAACCTTGGCGAGTCGGAGCATTAAAATAACAATTTTTTGGCTAACCGTTGAACAGGCCGTGGATTTGAATTTAAACCTTTTGGCGGCAAAACCAGAGGTAACACTTCTGGCGACTTGTAGGGGGCATGAGCCTGCTCAATGCATGACCAGTGCCTAAGAATGATCCGTTGGGCTATGGAGTCGAAAGAGGACCAGGAGGCACAAGTTGAGAGCTACAAGAACCCTAACCCTTAAAGAGGAAATCAAAACATTAAAAAACCCTTAAGGTTCTAACTCTGCTTCTATGACTGGAAACAAAAAAACAAAAAATGGGACCTCCTCAGCAGCATGAGACATGTCAAAGATGACTCACAAAGAGAGCCATGTGCTCATGCACTTATTGCAAAATAGAAACAAGCAGGAAGCAACTAGATTAACTATGTATATAGATTCACAACCCTTTAGAAATAGGGCTTCAGATAGATCCCATTGACTGGAATGGGTAGAACTTCACCACTTGGCCTGCTTAGTTGGAATGCGTTGGCCTGTTTGCAACTGGAAATCAGATAAGGGCCACTCCATAATGGGTCGAATTTGGAGTGCCTTCCTGGTTTTGCTCAGTCTGAGTCCCACTTGAGAACTAAATCTCCCTCTCTGAAGATTCTGGCCCTTGCCTTTTTGTCAAAATTCTTCTTCATCTGTTGCTGGTGAATCTCTAGAGTTTTCATGGCTTTGTTTCTCTTTTCTTCCAACTCAATTAGTTTTGCCATTCTTACTGTCATGGCATCATTTTCAACCAGTTCTAGCTGATGAGCCAACTCCAAGGATGGAACTCCAATGAGATTGGGAGTCTAGCTTCCCTACCATATACTAGCGCAAAAGGTGAATTCCCAATAGATCTCTTGGGTGTTATCATATCAGCCCATAGAGCAGTCCTTAATTTCTTGTGCCAGGTCCTCTGATTGTCTTCTATTGTCCTCTTCATAATTTTGATCAGATTCTTGTTGGAAGATTCAGCCAAACCATTACCCTGAGGATAGTAGTTTGATGATGTGCTCAGGTAGATATTGTGATTCATAGCCCATGCACAAATTTGGGTTCCAACAAAAGACTTGGCATTATCTGAGATGATAGTAGAAGGAGCACCAAATCTAGATATAATTCCATCAAGGAATTCAACAATAGATGGCTCTGTGGCATCCTTCAAGGCAACTACCTCTGTCCACCTAGTGAAATAATCAGTAGCAGCCAAGATCCATTTATGACCTGCACTAGATGGAGGATTAATGGGGCCTATAAAATCCAACCCCCACTGAGTGAAGGGCTGATCCACCTGAATAGGATGAAGAGGAAGAGCTACAAATCTCTATTTGCCTGAGAAAAAAGCACATTTCTCACATTTCCTCACATACCTATAACAATCATGGAACAGAGATGGCCAATAATATCCAGCCCTCATGATTTTCATAGCGGTTGTTCTTGCAGAGAAGTGGCCACCATCAGGGCCATCATGGAGTTCTCTAATCACCCTTTCAGCCTGATTCACTTCAACACATCTCAACAGGGTCCCATTAAAATCCCTCCTGAATAGGATATTGTCACTCACAACATAGGGAATGGATTGTAGTCTATATTGTCTTCTTTTAGTTCTGTCCAATCCCTGAGGGTATCCATTCCCTAATAAGAAATTCTTCATGTCATTTATCCAACTCCTTGGACCATCAGCGTACCTTTCCTCCTGCTACTCTGCTATCACCATGGCAACTTCTTCATCTGAATTCTGATCTGATAACATTTCTTTACATAATCCTCTTCCTCTTACCAATTTGGTAATCTGAATGTCAACATCATATTCCATTACCCTAGTGATCCATCCAGCTCTCTTCTCACTGACATCTTTGTTTAACAGGAAGTCTTTTACACTTGCATGGGGTACCAACAAATGGATCCTATTATGGGATAAGAGGTGCCTGAACTTCTTCAAGGCTCTAATGACTGCAAGGGCTTGCTTCTCAATGAAGCTATACTTATCTTCATATTCCTTAAGCCCTTCACTAAAGAAGGCTATGGGCTGCTCCTCATTCTTGTCATTTGTTTGGGTCAAGACAGTAGAGATACTTGACTCACCACCTAAAGTGTAGAGGATGAAATCTTTCTCAAATTTTGGGTTCATGAGGGTAGGGGCCGATGCTATGGCTGCCTTGATCTTTCCAAAACTCTCCTTCCCCTCCTTGGTCCATGAGAAGACCATATCTTTCTTGAGCATGGTTGTAAGGGGTTTCACCATGGTGGCAAGATTAGGAATAAACCTTCTTACAAAATTTATCCTACCAAGGAAACTTTGTAGCCCTTTCTTGTGTTTAGGTAGAGGAAGGGCAAGTATTGCTTTTGTCCTTTCTGGATCAACGGTCAATCCATCCTTAGATACAATGTGTCCCAATAGTTTTCCCTGGTTTTTAGCAAAGACACATTTGGCTGGGTTGAGAGATACCCCAAACTCTCTACATCTTAGAAATACCTATCTCAAATGATCAAGATGATCTTCCACATTCTTGGAATACACAGTTATATCATCAAGGTATACCAAGACAAACTTGTCAATTAATCTTCTGAAAGCTACCTCCACTGCCTTTTGAAATGTGGCACCTACATTTGTTAACCCAAATGGCATTTTGCAATAAGCATAGGTGCCCCATTTAGTAGTAAATGTTGTCTTGTATCTATCAGACTCTTTAACCAGCACTTGGTTATAACCAGAAAACCCATCAAGAAAAGAGAATCTCCTTGACCCACTGACCTTGGACAGAATTTGCTCCATAGAAGGGAGAGGATGGTGATCTTTAAGGGAAGCCTGATTGAGATCCCTAAAGTCCACACATAATCTGATTTCTCCATTCTTCTTCCTCACAGGGACAAGGTTAGCTATCCATGATGAGTGTTTGATAGGAAAAATTATGTTAGCCTCAATTAGTTTGGATAGTTCTTTCCTCATTAAAGGTTCAATCTTGGGATTCACTGGCCTCTGTTTTTGCCTTACTGGTTTGACCCTATCAACTAAATCTATGGTATGCTGAAACAAACTAGGGTCAAACCCTTTTAAATCATCATATGTCCAAGCAAATACATCACTAAATTCTTGACATAGATGAATGAAATCTTCTTGCTCAGCTTTAGAACATACCTTCCCCATGTTAAGAGATTTTCCATCAGCAATAGTAACTGGGGCATGGTCATCCTTTTCTGCAACTAGATTCATCCCTTTGCCTCTTGTTTGATCATCAGGATTAAAGATGCCCTCCAAGGTAATGAGACCCTTGGGTAGCTTGTTGGAACTGAGATGAATGATCTGATCACCATATTGATCTTGTAGTCTTAGCTGACTTCTTTCTAAAAATTTTGCTTCATTATGCAAGAAGCTCACAATTTGCTCATCAGACTCGAACACTTGCCAATGAGTATTATTATTAGGAACAGCAGGCCTCACCACTACCCTTATTTGTTGTTTCTTTTCTTCCTCAAGATTCCCTGGCACATCATAAGATGCACCCACTGCTGCAAGTCTATCAGCATGTTTATTTTCTTTCCTAGGAATGCTCTGAATGTTAAATGCATTGAAACCTTCGAGCAAATCCCAAACTCTATGTTTATAAGACTTGACCAGGCCATTTTTGGTGATATTCTAATTTCTCACTTGGTTCACTACCAACTCACTGTCCCCATATACTTTCAAGGCTTGAATTCCCCTCTTTTGGGCAAGTAGGAGACCTTGGATCAAGGATTCATACTCGGCCACATTATTGGTACAACTGAATTGGAACCTAAAGGAGAAGTAGTATCTTATTTGTGTAGGAGAGATCAACATAACACCAGCCCCTGATCCATTTTTATTCCTTGAGCCATCAAAGTACATTCTCCATACTCCATTTATGTCGTCATTAGTCCTAACAAGGTCAGGAACTTGAACCTCCTTCTCTATTATGCAATATGTACTAAGGCCTGTCTCAAGGGTTTCCGACATAGGTTCAAACTAACATGTATCTGCCCACTCATCCAAGAAGAAATCAGGAATCTCTGCTATGGAAGTGACAGGCTTGTTTACTATGTTATTTTTGTTCACCTTTAGGATAGGGCAATTCATATTGATGAAGTTGGGAGTGTAGGGTTCAGTGTGGTGAAGGGCTTGAGGTTTTGCTCTTATTGAAGCATTGGCCCCATATCTGGTCTTAAATGATATGTAAGACCAATCAGTAGCTATGAATCCACCAATTTGAGTAGTGAAGTCTCTCGAAAGATAGATGGCAAAATAGGGCTTAACCTCAGCCATAGATATGTCTTGAATCATAGTACAACCAAGGCATGCATGTAGGGCCATTTCCACACTTCTAAGGATGCCTACGGTTTTGACAGTACTCCCATCTAGTTGTAACACATCCCTAACAATGGGCTCATATTTCATCCCTAAAGCATCAGCAATACACCTAGGCAATACTGAGCTGCTAGCCCCTGAATCTATCATGCAATTATGGACTAATTTTCCCCCTATAATCAGAGAAACATAAAATGGAGGAGGTCTAACCTTTTTATTTTCCTCCACATCTCCTGCTGGTTGTACTAAACTAGTGGCACTCTCCATGGTAGATGACTGATCCTTGGGCTCAATCCTTTCCAATTCTTGCTACAGCATCTTCCTCTGCATTGGTATGGTAGCAACAGCATCCCACATGGAAATTTTTACATTGGTCTTCTTCATTTGCTCTACCACACTCAATGGTGCACTAAGGATTTTGGTAGAAACTTTGGGGGCTGCACATATAAGAGGTTGAGATGGGACAACAAAAGGATCACTTGCGTCCTCATTTCTCGGACCTTGCTTTTGCTGTTGTGAGGTGTTTGTCTACTCATTTGTTGTCTGTGTGTTAGGTATAACACTTGAAGTTGAGGCCTGTTTAGGAGAAGGAGGAGCAACATGTTCCATAGCTCTCTTCTTGCTTCTTGTGTTATGAGCAACGGAGTCCTGGTTTACATTACAATGTTCCTCCATTTGGTGATTCATAAAAGAGCAATCACCCTGCCTCTAAACATATGAGGCTTCCTTGGGATGATCTTCTTTGTGTGATTGCTTTACTGTGGACTCCTAGACAGTTAGGGCCAAATAAGATTCTGCTTTCTGACACAAGCAGTAGGTATAAGAATAGTTACATGAGGGACAAAAATCTTGGTCTTGGGCCAAGTTATTTTGAGGGACTATAGCTCTATTCTGATTTGAGCTTGAAGCAGAAGCATGACTATTCTGCCTATTCTGATCAAAAGAGCTATTCCACTGATTAGGAGGCCTACCACCACTTGGAGCCTGATATTGCAATTGGGGAGGCTTGCCACCCTGGGCCTGTTGTCTTTCTAGGGCCACCACCTTGTTACTCATCTTTTGTATTAGAAAAAAACTATCCTCTAGTTTCTTCCCTTGGTCCTTCAACTCTCTCCCCTGCTCTTGTAATTTTTTATCCAGGGTCTTTTCTCTTTTATCTGCGTTCAATACTAGACCTTAGAGCATTTCCTTGAGTTCATCTATTCCGTTTGAGGATGTGGAAGCTTGGGGAACTGGAGTAAGGGCTTGCAATGTAGAGATTGTAGGGAGAGGGGCTATTGTTGGTTGGTGGTTGGGAACATCAGGAAAGAAAGGCATAGGAGGCATTGGGGCCAACTTTCCTCCTTGTATTAGAATGTTCTCATCTTTTATGGCTATCTCATAAGCATTAGGTAATGTATCTCCTCCCATAGTTTGGATTGTAGTGGCAATATCACTGTTAAAAGCTCTAAGGTAATGCAAGAAAGCATTACCAGGGGTAGGTTTCACTATAGTAGGTACTCTATCCCATGTCTTTTGGAATCTGTAATTAAAATCAGTCATACATTCATGGGGGGCTCTTTTTATTGTAGTCAGGTGCTCTAATAGTGACAAATGGTCACTTTTATCCTCAAAATGTTTGCATAATCCTGCTCCTAGTCCATTCCAATCAGTTATGGAACCATGAGCTAAGCCTCTATACCACTGTAATGCTTTTCCTTTTAGAGATGAGGCTAGAAGTCTGACAGCAACATCATCTTCCGTAATACCATGAATATTGCAGACATTCGCTACCTCTTGGATATGCTCTAAGGGGGAAATAGAAGTTTCACCAGTAAAATTAGGTATGCTTTTTAGTGCAGCTACTGGTATATCATGTCTTTGGGCTAACAACAGAGGACTTCCACCATTAAAGGTGGAAAAAGGATGAACTCTTGGTTGTGCCATATAAACAAGTGTTCTATTGATGAGTGTTGATGGCAATCTAGGCTGAGTTCAGATAGTAGGAGGAGTAGAGATAGATCTCACAGGTATGTTGATTGTTACTCCACCTCTAACTGGTGATAATGAAGCTCTACCCCTCCTTCTTCTAGGACTTGAAAGTGAGAGTTCTTGATATTGAAAATTACCTCTAGAAGACGCCCTTGTTTTAGCTCTGGGCATGAATTTTTGCAACTTTAGCCTGAAACCAAATTTGTTGATGCTCAGAGTCGCCTAGTACTTGATGAATCAGCCTCTTAAAGGCTTGAATACTGAAGCTAGCACTACTTCTTCAGCATTAATCTCAGAAACTCTTTCTTCTTTTGACACCAGTAGACATGAAATCTTCTGATATAGGTCCCACCGAGCATGCCAAAAACTGTTGTCACATAGCTTTGCACCCTTGTCCAAGGCCTATGCGCGAGGACAACCTAATGAAACATGGAAACAACCTCCAAGCTGTGGGACTTGAACTACAAGGTTGAGTCTCCAGAGAAGGCTGGCTTCCTCTTATTGTCAGGGCGCACCTATCTATTCTCAGAAGGGAAAGGGAGAAAGAGAGCGTCAAAGCAAATCTACCTAGTCTAATCTAAGGCGGTGATGCACCAAAACAGAGTGTTTAGACTCATTCCTGCCCATATATATGCTACAAAACCAGAATAACATACAAAATTCATACACATCCAGACTTATATTGATCAGTAATCACATACAGATCAGAAGGAACCAACCGAATGACACTAGGAAAAGGAGATTTCACTTATGTATTATTCGATAGGCCAAAGATAGATACAGTATGTAGATCGTTGATCTCAACAATACACCAATGGGAGGCAAAGTGATGCACATTCACACTGATGGCTGAAAGAGATGATACAGGCTATTACATGGCTCAGAGATAAAGGGGTTTTACACTGCAAGTCTGCAAGCAGTAGCAGAGAAAATCAGGAAGAATCGACCTTCAGAACAGATCACAAAACTGCCTTTATAGATCAAGCACAACTAAAGATTTCCGCGTTACATTCACTTCTTACCTACTGGCATTAACTTCCTGTCTTGAGAATCCAATCGGGGATCTGGATTGAAATCCTAGCCTGCATATCGAGAAATCTCATTTCTTCTGAGAAGAGCCTGGAGAAGATAGAAATGGCGCCACAACATTCCCTGACATGGTAGATGGATCGACCGGATGGGTGGAGTGTCCTTATGTCCTGCATTCATTCCTGGTAGGTCAAAAATGATCGCGAAGATCAGATCGCAAGATACGTCGATCGCCTCTGCATTTTGGTTCATGAATCATCCAAGCCTATCAGTCGACACAACTCCTTATAAGCTAACTAGGCCACACGGGCCAATTGTAATCCTTTGTCTTGCCACTTGGAGAGTCCTTCCATAGTTGACCATCTTTATCGAACTAACCGCGCCACCTTATCACCTAACCGCTGATCGTCAGCTAATTGCCATGTTGAAAACCAAAATGCGAGGACACATGTCTTCCGAGCGCTAACTCGCTATTGTAAAATCTACGCAGTTCCTCCATGGCGAGATAGTGTCGAACCTAGATTCTCGCAGATCTAATGGTGGAGAATCGACCCCTCAATGCGCTAATCGCATTAAGAAACTCGGCCCCACGACGCGTCTGTGTTCTGACTCGGCACACTTGGTTGTTTCTGATTCGTCGCAGAATCTCTTTCCTATGACTGGGCCCCATCCGAATCGATGCCACCTCGATGATGCATCCGGTGAGACCTGACCCCACCGACACGTGTCAGTCGGGTGCGATGTCGCCATGTAAAAAAAATCCTACAGCTTCACTAAGGCGACATGGCGCCTACCGTTGATCTCTTTAAATCTGACGGCAGAGAACCTGACCTTCTGTAACCCTTTGTTCCTATTGATTCGTCAGGCCCGCCAACACGTGGCATCCCCCTGTTGGTTTGTCAGTCACCCTACCCTATCTGCTTCTGACGGCATGAAACGCAGCCCCGCCAGGACACGTGGCGCACGGGCGCTATGTCGCTGATGCTAAAGTTCGGGCAGCTCCTGATGGCGAGATAGCGCCAGCCGTAGATCTCCTCAAATATGATGGTGGAGATCGCAAACCCTTACTGTGCCAACCGTACTGATAGGGACTCCAGCCTGGTTACACGCAGTGATTCCTCACTAGCCCATCGGGACACCACTAGGCAATCTTGCGACTTGGCCTCACAGGGTGACCACGTGTCGACCGGGCGCCATGTCGCTATGGGAAAATTGAGGTTAAATTTCCATAGCACCATAGCGCCCAACCGATGACATGTCCCCATCTGTGCATGCTTCTTTTTGATTCACTATCGTGACACAGGCTCCGCCAACTGGGCAGATAAGGTACGCAATGGGGCCCAATATTTGTCTGAAGTTCTCACCGTTTATTTTCTCCGACCTGCCAAACTTTACCCGATCGTCGCTATATTTTTTGGCAACGTGACCCGCTGCCGATGTGAGCATCTTCGCCGGGCGCTATGTCGCCATGGATATTTTTCGGTTGGCGTGCGATAGCGCCATAGCGCCTACGGCACCGAAAAACTTTCCCGACCCGCCCTCCGTTATAGCCTCCCGCCAGGCCCACCAAACACATGTCGTTCAGGCGCGATGTCGCCAACACTACCTCCCGTGCAACTTTCGGTGACGAGATCGCGTCGACCATCGATCTATCTAAAATTTGACGATCATAGAACCTTGGCGAGTCGGGGCATTAAAATAACAATTTTTTGGCTAACCGTTGAACAGGCCGCGGATTTGAATTTAAACCTTTTGGCGGAAAAACCAGAGGTAACAGCACCATTGGAGTTGATACATAGTGATCTTATGTCATTTCCCACTCCATCTTTTTTAGGTGCTCGATATGTGCCCACCTTCATAGATGACTTCTCTAGATGCACATGGGTGTACTTTATGAAGTAAAAGTTTGATGTCTTTGATTCCTTTTCAATCTTTAAGACATTTTTTGAGAAGCAGTTTGGTCTTTTTGCTAGGTTTATATGCACTAACAATAGGGAGGGGGATATCTGAATCAATCTTTCAGAGATTTTTGCATTGAATATGTTTTACAACATTAGTTCTTTGTTCCCTATACACCTCAATAGAATGGGGCTGTAGAGAGAAAGAACATTCCATTATGGAAGATGGCCAATTGTATGATTCAATCTAGATCTATGAGTTATTCATTCTGAGCTGAAATTATCAATTGATTCATTCTGAGCTAAAATTATCAATTGTGCCAACTATATTCATAATCGGTTGCCTCACAAGGTATTACAACACATAACTCCTGAGGAGGCTTGGACTCATGTCAAGCCCAATGTTTCCACATTTTTTATTTTAGGTAGTAAGCCTTGGGCATTTATTCTAGATGCTCAGTGAAAATCCATGGAGAAGAAGAGTTGACCACTCTCTTTTTTTGCTACTATGAGGATGTAAAGGCATACAAGTTATTTGATCCTGATTCAAGGGATGTCTTGTTTCAACAAGATGTTTAGTTTGATGAGCATTATCCTTCGATGGATCTTCCACCTCTAGCTTCTTCCTTACTACCCAATACTTCCTCTACTCCTCTACAAGATTATGCATCCTTTGAGGAAGATATACATATTGATCCCCCTTCACCACCTAGACCAGATGTTTCATGAGTGCCCAAATGGGCTCATGATACTATTGATGTAGTTGGACCTTTGGTAGGTGATCCTATAGATGTTCATCGCACTCATGCTCAAACTATAGGTAGTGGCCTTTTGAGTCATGCCATTTTAGATAATCCTTAGATTTTTTCACAGATGAAACAACACTTAGAGTAGGATAGGGCTATGGATGAGGACTACTCTTCTTTGATGAAGAACCACACATGGGATCTTTTTTCTCTTCCAAAAGGAAGAAAATTGGTTTGGTGATGATGGGTGTACCATACAAAGTATGCTACAGATTGTTCTATTAATAGGTATGAGACACATCTTGTTGCAAAGGGTTTTATACAGATTGAGGGTATTGATTACTCTAAGACCTTTTCCCTGGTGCCAAGATGAATTCTATTCACCTTGTACTTGTGTGCTAAAATTTTGACACACTTCTATGAGTTATATCCAAGATTTTTCAAGAATGAGGTCTCAAATGGTGACTCATGACTCTCTATTCATGGAGTGCAAGGGTTTGTAATGGAGGCCCTCAGTTTGACTTAGTTTGTGCCCATGAAAGTACACTATAAAATGAGAGATTCGAAGATCGAAATATGCATGCAAACGAAGATGTAAGCTAATCTAAATGATAACAAGGCAAAGCAATACAAGAAATGAAATCTAATCTATGAAAGGAAATAAAAATGCAAGATTAATCTATGAAAGAAAATATGACTCTAAGTTGCTATGAAAATGCAAGGATGAAGCATGATGATGGAAGCCATGAATGCATGAGAGAAGAAAACAAGAAGAGAGAAGTTGCAATGAAGTTCCAATATCCAAACCCTATTGCTCAAACTCCTCCAAAATTGCTCTCCAAACCTATAGCATAACAATACTATAGCAACTAACATCTATCCAAATGAGAAGGAGAGGGCTCCTTATAAAAGAAACTATGGAGATGGTAGACTTCTCACAAGAGCAATTTGGGATAAATCCCTAAAAAGACAAGTAAGAGAAAAAAGCTCACCACTTAGAGGTATGTGCAAAAAAAAGGAATCTTTATTTCATTTATTTCCTTTTTCATCAAAAAGAGAGTTTTAAGTGGGGATTTATTTATTTAATTAAAGAGGGATTTTCTTTTAATTAAATAAGATAAGATTATTTAATTAAAAGGAAGATTTGAATTAAATCACAAGAGCAATGTGGGATAAATCCCTAAAAAGACAAGTAAGAGGAAAAAGCTCACCACTTAGAGATATGTGCAAAAAATGAATCTTTAATTGATTTATTTCCTTTTGCATCAAAAAGAGAGTTTTAAGTGGGGATTTATTTATTTAATTAAAAGAAGGATTTATTTTAATTAAATAAGATAAGATTATTTAATTAAAAAGAATATTTTAATTAAATAAAATAAAACTATTTAATTAAAAGAGAAATTTTATTTTAATTAAATAAGATTATTTTATTTATTTAAAAGGATGTTTTCTTTAATTAAATAAGATAAGATTATTTAATAAAAAGAGAGGTTTTAATTAAATAACATAAAACTATTTAATTAAAAGATAAATTTTTCTTTAATTAAATAAGATTATTTTATTTATTCAAAAGGATGTTTCTCTTTTAATTAAATAAGATAAGATTATTTAATAAAAAGAGACATTTTAAGTAACTAAGATAAGACTATTTAATTAAAAGAGAGATTTTAATTAAATAAGGTTAAACTATTTAATTAAAAGAGAGATTTTCTTAAGCAAGAGCCTACAACACAATGGTAACTTGTAAGCCTCTCATGTGGGAGGTCTTGGGTTCAAATTCACTTAACAAATAAAATTAATTAATTACAAGAAATAACAATAATTAATCTATGCTTTGACCATTTATCGATCACCAAAAAAAAGATTTTTTTTTAATGAAATAAGATTATTTTATTTGTTTAAAATGGATTTTTCTTATAATTAAATAAGATTATTGATGAAATGATCAAACGTTAGGAAATATTGAAATAATTAAATTAATTACAATTTGATCAAGGTAAATGATTTGAATTGATTCAATAAAATATTGTGATGCATTGATTCAGGAAACTGATAAATTGATTCAAAAAATTGATAAATTGAAGAATTGGGGCCCATAGTCTAAGTGACCATTTTAGGGTGCATACATTTGCCCCTCTTTGACTAATGTGTGATCATTTCGGGAACACATGTAATCAAAGAATGGAATTGAAGTGTGAGGTCAAATTGGGATCACAAAACAACACAGATTTGTGGTCAACTTAGGAACACATTAGGACAAAGAATACAAATTTTTATAACAATTTTATCTTGAAAAAGACAAGGTTGTCCCAAGTGAAACAAAGATTGATAAAGTTGAATCAAGGATTGAAATTTTATAGGTACTTCCCCTCATGATCCAAATCGAAATGAAATAGAGGAGAAACAACAAATTAACATAATTTGATCAAATTGAACTAAAGATAAGTTTCTTGATGTCAAATGAAAAATATAAGGATCATAGAACCAAGGTAGATCATCAAGTATTAAAGATTATGCCCCAAAGTTGAATTAAAAAAGAAGAAATGGAGTTAAAGAAAATGGAAGATAGAAGTTTGGAAGAGGTGGAAAGAAATAAAAAGAAGAAAGAGAATTCCTCAAAATCAATCAACTGTTTAAGATAGAAAATTTTGATTGAGATCACAAAAGAAGATAGGGAAATGAAGATCAAGGCATAACCACAGTTGATTAAAAGTCCACAAGAAAAATGGAGGAAAACCCTCTCAAACTCATAATGCAACCCAAAAATGCAAAGTCTAATAATGAAAGCTACATGAAAATTCAAAAGGTGTACTTGCAATAGAGAAATTGTAACATTGGATTTTGTGTTCATCATTCATTAGAGAATGTTAAGGACCTTATTTTCATCATTGGACCATTATTAATAGACATTAGAAAATCACACAATCATCACTAGTCAAAGATTCTAACATAAGAATCAAATACATAAAGGTCAAGATGAATCTATTGTTATCTTTTAGCTTACCCAATTTAATGTAGAAAAACCATACTCGCATCAAGGCATAGATTTAGGGAGGACCATAAGAATGGTTGTGCAAAAACAGTTAAGAATGATGCCTCAAATCTCCTAAGTGTTTGAAGGGGACAAAAAGAGACTCTAGAGTTTCAAGACCACACCCACAAGAAGGAAAGAAAATAAAAAGCATGCCCCATGTCTAAATTCCTCTAGCTATGCATATTGGAGACACTTATTAGACAAGAACACTCAATGAAAATTAATAATTGTCAGCACACAAAGAAAAAATCATGGCATAACTCGAATATTAAATGTTTGTGTTTAAAAATATGTGTGTTAACTAATATTGAGTTCTAAGAATAAGGATCAAATTCTTGCAAGTAGGTAAGATCATATGAAAAAATTGGGTAAGAAAAAACCAATAAGTGTTGAAAAAACACTTGATGTCAAGGGTTGTATTGAAAAATACCATTGGGATGGTGTTAAAAAATATCTTCTCTAAGGTTTCCTAAAGAATAATGCATCTAAGAGATCAAAGCTAACACAATTATGCCCCCTAGACAAAGATAAAGACCAATTCTGAACCAAGGAAACAAGGACAAGGAATGATGGAGAAAGGCTAAGTGTTGAGGACACACACTAAGAAATAGGGGTGCAAAGGCCTCAAGTAGCACTTGTTTCTAGGTTTTCACCATTTGGATCTTATTATAATTATTTGATTTTTTTGTATTTTTGGAATATATAATTTTTTTGGACATACATCAAAGCTCCTATTGCTAGGTTTTCACTAAGATGGTCATTTGTTAAGGACATTTTCTGATTTTTAGAATTTTTGACAATATATCATTTTTTGGATCTTTTGAAATATATCATTTTTTTGGATTTTTGAAATATATCATTTTTTTAGATTTTTTGAAATATATCATTTTTTTGGAATTTTTAGGATCAATAAATATATACAAAGGATGCCCCTAGGCATCATGGATAGAACTTCTTTAGGTGCAAGACATTGATAGGATTAGGGAGCTACTCTCGCTCTTCTATAGAGAACAAATAAGCACTAGACCCAAAAGTTGGTGTAATGATGTAAGGTCCAAGCTAATTAGGTTCAAATTTCCCCTTTTGATCTCTCTATTGTTGATTCTTAGGATTTTTATGTAGGACAAGATCTCCCACCTAGAATTTTCCAAGGTGAACCTTTTTGTTAAAGTCTTTGGACATGCGCTTTTGATAAACTCTCATAGATTCAAATGATTCTTTATGTTTCTCATCTAGAAATTCTAACTCTTGAAGTCTCATGGCACAATAGTCTTCATCTAAAAATAAACCTTTGAGAGAAACTCTAAGTGAAGGAATCTCAACCTCTAAAGGTAACACTGCTTTAGCACCATATGTGAGAGAAAAATTAGTCATAGTAGGAGTACAAATACTCATTCTATAGGCCCAAAAAACCAAATTTATCTATAAATGCCAATCTTTGATACTCTTATGAACTATCCTATGTAGGATCTTTAGGATGGCCTTATTTAATGCTTCCTCTTGACCATTTCCTTGTGGAAAGTAAATGGAGAACCAATGTTGTTTAACCTTGAATCTCTTATAGAGTTGTTTAAGGTCCTTATTTTTGAATTGACCTCCATTGTTAGTAATAATCTCAAAAGGTACTCCATATCAATAGATGATATGATTTAGAATCAATAGAGAGACTATTTTTCCTAAGGTAACAGAAAGTGGTATAGCTTTTACCCATTTAGTAAAGTAATTAGTAGCAATGACAATAAACTTGTGTCCACCTAATGAGTTGGGATGAATATGCATAACAAGATCAAAGGCCCAGTGTTGAAATGACCAATGAGATATAGAAGGAATGAGCTCCCTACCATGAGCACATACTAGGTTACCATGTTTTTGATACTTTTCACATGACTTTGCAAAAGCTACTCCATCATGGGCTAATAGTATCTTGTCCTAAGAAACCTTCAAGCCATGGAAAGACCATTGGAATGTCCCCCACACATGCCCTCATGGATGTCAACTAACAATTGATTGGATTCTTCCTTTTCTAAGCATCTAAGAAGCATTCCATCTAGACCCCTCCTATACAAATCACCAAAGATAAGGGAGTGGCAAGAGGCATTTTGGATAAGGTTTCTATGTTCAGATCAGTTAAAGGTTTTAGGTATAATACTGTAAGAATTTTCCTAAAGGCAAGATTCACCCAAGATCAAGGAGCACAACCACAAGTACTCAGTAGACCAAAGAGTGTGATCAATATGATAATGTTATCTATTATGAGAAGCATATAATGCATATGATGCATGTATATACACACTAAGAGTGCTTGTATATATAGGACTCTCAGGAAGCACCTAGAATATCTCTAGAAACAACCAGGAGATAAGATAAGTATTGACAACTAAGCACTTATCCAACATTCTAGATGAATGGATAAGAATGACAAAGTGTCATATGTGTGTAGAAGATTCCTATGTTGTAGACAAAATGTGCTTAAAGAGGTGCAAAGCCCTATGATGTCATCATGACAACTCACAAGAGTGCACAAACTCCTAGGTGACTAATAAATAATAATGAAATAATGCACTAACCTAAGTAAACTTAAGTAAGTGTAAATAGTAAATACTAATTTACGCCAACACCCCTCTTAAGTGCAACTTAGGGGAATTCCCTTAGGCTTACAAATACTAGGATGAATGCATGATGGGTCCTAGCTACAAGGCCATTTTAGGTACCCATGTACATAATGAATGCAAATGCAAATCTCTCATAAAGCAAGGAAAAAGGGAAAACCACATGGGAAAAAACCTTCCCCCAAAAAAAAAGAGATAAAAAGGATGCATGGATGGATGGAAAGTGCCACTAGCCTAGTACAGCCATCAAGGGAGGAAGAAAAAAATTAAAAGGTTAGACCCCCTCCATTTTATGTTTCTCTAATTATAGGGGATAAACTATTCCACAATTGCATGATTGATTTAGGGGCTAGTAGTTCAGTGATGCCTAGGTGTGTTGCTAATGCTTTGGGAATGAAATATGAGCCCATTGTTAGGGATGTATTATAGTTGGATGGTAGTATTTTCAAGACTATAGGGATCCTTAGGACTATAGAAATGGCCCTACATGCATGCCCTGGTTGTACTGTAACTCAAGATATATTTGTTGCTGAAGTCAAGCCACATTTTGCCATCTGCTTGTCAAGAGACTTCACTGCCCAAATAGGTGGTTACATATCTTCTGATTGGTCATATATTTTTTTTATAACAATATATGGAACCAAAGCTTCAATCAGAGCAGAGCCTCTAGCCCTCCACCATACTGAACCCTACACCCCTAATCTCATCAACATGAACTGCACTATCCTAGAAATGGATGAGAATGACGTAATGAATGAGTCTACCACTTCCCTAGCAGAGATACCTAATTTTCTCTTAGATGAATGGGCTAATGCATATCAATTTAATCCTATGCCAGAAACCCTTGAGACAGACCTTAGTACATATTGTATATTAGAGAAGGATGCTCTAGTTCCCAATCATGTGGAGACTAAAGAAGATGTGAGTGGGATATGGAGTATGTACTTGATGGCTCAAGGAATAATAATGGATTAGGGGCTGGTGTGATGTTTATTTCTCTTACACAAGTAAGATACTACTTTTCCTTTAGGCTCCAATTTAGTTGCACTAATAATGTGGTTGAGCACAAATCCTTGATTCAGGGTCTCCTACTTGCTCAGAAAAGAGGAATTCAAGCTTTAAGTGTATATGGAGATAGTGAGTTGGTGGTTAACCAAGTGAGAAATCAGAATATCACCAAGAATGGTTTGATCAAGTCTTATGAACATAGGGTATGGGATTTTCTTGAGGGTTTCAATGCATTTAATATTCAAAGCATCCCTAGAAAAGAAAATAAACATGCTGATAGACTTGCAGCAATAGGTGCATCTTATGATGTGCCAAGGAATCTTGAGGAGAAGAAGAAGCAAAAAATCAAGATGGTAGTAAGGCCTACCATCCTTGACAACAACATCCATTGGCAAGTGTTTGAATCTGATGAACAAATTGTAAGCTTCTTGCAAAATGAAGCAAAATTTTTAGATAGAAACCAGTCAAGACTGCAGGATCAGTATGGTGATCAAATCATTAATCTCAATTCCAACAAATTTCCTAAGGGTCTCATTACCTTAGAGAGTGTTTTTAATCTGGATGACCAAGCAAGAGACAGAGTCATGAACTTAGCTGCTGACAAGGATGATCACACCCCAATCATGATTGATGATGAAAAATCCTTAAACATGGGGAAGGTATGTTTTGAGATTGAGCAAGAAAGTTTTATTCATCTATGTCAAGAATTTAATGATATATTTTCCTAGACATATGATGATTTAAAGGGTTTTGACCCAAGGTTGTTTCAGCATACCATAGATTTAATTGATAGTGTCAAACCAGTAAGACAAAAATAGAGGCCAGTGAATCCCAAGATTGAACCCTTAATGAGAAAGGAGCTATCCAAATTGATTAAGGCCAATATAATTTTTCCCATCAAGCACTCATCATGGGTAGCAAACCTCATCCTTGTTAGGAAGAAGAATGGAGAAATTAGATTGTGTGTGGACTTTAGGGACCTTAACCAAGCTTCCCTTAAAGATCACCATCCTCTCCCTTCCATGGAGCAAATTTTGTCCAAGGTCAGTGGTTCCAAGAGGTTTTCATTTCTTGATGGATTTTCTAGCTACAATCAAGTGCTGGTCAAAGAGTCTGATAGATACAAGACTGCATTTACCACCAAATGGGGTACCTATGCTTATTGTAAGATGTCATTTGGGCTAACCAATGCAAGTGCCACATTTCAGAAGGCAATGGAGATGACCTTCAAAAACATGATTGAAAAGTTTGTATTAGTTTACCTTGATGATATCACAGTGTAGAAGATCATTTTGATCATTTGAGACAGGTGTTCTCAAGGTGTAGAGAATTTGGGGTATCCCTTAACACAAGCAAGTGTGTCTTTGCTACCAATCAAGGAAAATTATTAGGATACATTGTATCTAAGGATGGTTTAACCATTGACCTAGAAAGAATAAAAGCAATACTTGCTCTCCCTCTTCCTAAGCATAAGAAAGGATTGCAAAGTTTCCTTGGTAGGATAAATTTTGTGAGAAGATTTATCTCTAATCTTGCTACCATGCTAAAACCCCTTATAGCTATGCTCAAGAAGAGTTTGGTCTTTGCATGGACCAAGGAGGGGAAGGAAAGTTTTAAAGAGATCAAGGTAGCCATAGCCTCAGCCCCCACCCTCATTAATCTAAATTTGGAAAAATATTTCATCCTTTATACCCTAGGTGGTGAATCAAGTATTTCTACTATCTTGACTCAAACAAATGATAAAGATGAAGAGCAACCCATAGCCTTCTTTAGTGAAGGGCTTAAAGAGTATGAAGACAAATGCAGCTATGTAGAGAAGAAAGCCCTTGCAGTCATTAGAGATTTAAAGAAATTTAGACACCTCTTGTGTCATAATAAAATTCATTTGTTAGTACCCCATGCCCATGTGAAGGATTTCTTTTTGAGCAAAGATATTAGTGAGAAGAGAGATGGGTGGATTACTAAAGTAATGGAATATGATGTTGACATCTAGATCACCAAGCTGGTAAGAGGGAAGGGGTTGTGTAAATAGATGATATCATGTCAGGAATTAGATGAGGAGGTTGCTATGATACTAACAGAGCAACAAGAGACGAGAAATAATGACCCAAGAAATTGGATCGATGATATGAAGAATTTCTTATCAGGCAATGGATATCCTCAAGGATTAGATAGAACTAAAAGGAGAGAGTATAGATTATAGTCAATTCCTTATGTTATGGTGTATGGTATCCTTTTCAAGAAATATTTTAATGGAGCCCTATTAAGATGCATTGACATAGACCAAGCTGAAAGAATGATCAAAGAGCTTCATGATGGTCCTAATGGTGGTCACTTCTTAGTAAGGACAACTGCAATGAAGGTCATGAGGGTTGGTTACTACTGGCCATTCCTATTCTATGATTGTCATAGGTATGTGTGGAAGTGTGAAAAATGTGCCTTCTTCTCTAGCAAGTAGAAGGTTGTAGCTCTTCCTCTCCATCCCATTCAAGTGGACCAGCCTTTTGCTTAATGGGGATTGGATTTCATAGGCCCTATCAATCCTCCTTCTAGTTTTGGTCACAAATGGATTTTAGCTGCTATAGATTACTTCACCAGATGGACAGAGGGAGTTGCATTGAAGGATGCCATAGAATCTTCAGTTGTTGAGTTCCTTGATGGAATTGTGACTAGGTTTGGTGCCCCTTCAACCATTATTTCAGATAATTCAAAATCTTTTGTAGGAGCTTAGATTTGTGCATGGGTGGTTGACCATAATATCTATTTGAGTACATCCTCAAACTACTATCCTCAAGGTAATGGTTGGGCTAAGTCATCCAAGAAAAATTTGATTAAGATTATGAAAAGAACTATAGAGGATAACCAGAGGTGTTGGCATCAAATGTTAAGGATTGCACTATGGGCTGATAGAATAACACCTAAGAGGTCAATAGGAAATTCACCATTTATGTTGGTATATGGTAGAGAAGCAAGGCTTTCAATTTCATTAGAATTCCCATCCCTAGAACTAGCTCATCAGCTGGAGCTAATTGAAAATGATGCCATGATAGTAAGAATGGTAGAGCTGATGGAGTTGGAAGAGACAAGAAGTCAAGCCATGCAAACCCTAGAAACATATCAGCAGCAGGTGAAAGGGAGCTTTGACAAGAAGGCTAGGGTCAAAATATTTAGAGAGGGTGATTTAGTTTTACAATGGGATGCAAATAGGGCAAAACCAGGGAGACACTCAAAATTTGATGCACTGTGGAGTGATCCCTATCTGATTGTCAATTGCAAGCAGGCCAATGCTTTTCAGTTAAGCAAGCCTGATGGTGAAATTTTGCCTATCCCAGTCAATATGATCTATCTCAAACCATGTTTCTAAAAGGGCTTGAGGTTTCATGTACATATGTAGCACAATTTTCTTTCTATTGTTTTCCAGCTTTCCAAGAAGTGCATGAGCACAAGTTTCTCCATATGAGATAGCTAGTTTTTTGAAGTTTTGAAGGTTGTAGAGTTGCAGAGACAGATTTTTTCAGTATTTTCTCCCACAGAGGTAGGGTTAGGGTTTTGCAGTGCACTGATCCAAATATTTTATGACTCTACAGCCCAATGGATACATAAGGACACTAGTCACATGCATAGCTAGCTTGCATCCCCTCTGAGTCGCCAAAAATGCTACCTAATTTTACCCCCGCCAAAATTTGAATTTTGAATGCAAAACCCACCCAATGGCCACTTCTCATCTTTAATATTATTCAAATGGCATGGAAATATCAAAAAATAAAATGATTAAACCTTATGATATTTCTTCTCGCTAGCCTACAACTTTCCCCGTCGTTGGATCTTATTATGATCTATGGATGTCACTATCTCATTATGAAAAGTTGCAAGGTTATTTCCCATGGTGATATAGTGACCGTCAAAATTTTGCTACTGTACCAAAAAATGAGTTCCAGCCTGAATTTTGATAAGTCCCTGAAAGTCGCTATGTCACTATCAGGAAACTTGTTCTTCTCGCCGTTAGCAACATAGTGCCCAACTAGTAAATAGATACATGGTGGGACCTCAAATGATGTGGAAAGGTGACTAGGATGAAAGTAACATTTTGGTTGCTAGTAGTACATATTCTTTTGCGTCATCAATTCCCTGGACCCACGCCCATTTATAAAACATGTCAATGAACCCTACCATCATATCAATGCAGAATCAATAGTTCTCGCTATCTCGCTATGGAAAGTTGCAAGTTGTTTAGTCATATTGACATAGCGAATATGGGACCCACCACTCTTCAAGATACTTTGTGCAATTTTTCCACCCTTGATTTGATCTTAGATCGACAGCCATCGCTATCTCACTATGGTGAGTTGCACGAAGGTTATGAACAGTGACATAGCGACAAGGGGCCCACCATATTTCTCTTCAGTGATGCATCAAATGTCTTCCACATGATCAATGAAGATTGACGGTCGTTGTTATCTCACTATGGCAAGGTGCTCACTGTTTATGTATAGAAAGATAGTGATTCAATGACACGTGTCCCAGTGAGCTCAGCTAAAGCATTAACAATTAGAGGTTGGCAGTTGGGAGACCATCGCAGTCAAAAAGTTGCAAGGTGGCTCAGTTAAGTTGGTCAAACCATGTCGAGACCTTGTGGGTGGCAAAATGAAATAAAACAATTGGTCCATGTGGCCCATTCTGGTTGCAGTATTCTATTGACTTGCTAACTTTGTTGATTCACAAGCTAGAAATGAAGGAAATCAAATTTTCCCGCATGATCTGATCCCTGTGATCAATGCCAACCACTCTTGGATGAATGTTGAACTTAGTGAACAAAGGAGAATGCTCCACCACCTCAATTTATCCATCTACTGGGTTAGGATGGTTTAATGGTGTCATTTCTATCAAAGCCTTGTTTCAACATATCAGATTTTCTCCAGATCCTTATCGAGACTTAATGGTAGTGGTTGTGAAAAAAAAACTTTAGAGGAAAATATCTCAATTATGCCTGAACTATAAAGGTAATTTTTGTAGATTTTGTTCTGATTGACTCTTCTCTGACCTCTCTGATATTGCTCTAAAATTTCATGTGTAAATTCCCTTTGCCTCTAAACTATATGACATTCTGCCTTGTCTCCTTTAGCCATTAATGTGAAAGTGCAAGAACTTTTTGCCTCTCATTGGTGTTTTGTAGAGATCTGCAATCTGTATGACTGTATCTCTTTTGGCCTGTGAGTGATACCTAAATGAATCCTCTTTTTCCTTATGTCATTCATTTGGGTTTTCTGATTTGCATGTGGTTGTTAGATTAAAACAAGTCTGAATGTGTATATCTTTTGGTGTCATGATGGTTCAATAGTGCATGTATGGGTAGAGATTGGTTGAACACATTATTTTGGTGCATCACCCCCTTAGATTAGAATAGGTAGATTTTCTTTTCATGATTTCCTTCTCCCTTTTCCTCTCCAAGAATAGTTAGGTGCACCCTAATAGTAAAGGAAGTCGGCCTTCTCTGGAGACTCAACCTCATAGTTCAAGTCCCACAGCTTGGAGGTTGTTTCCATATTTCACAAGGTTGTCCTTAGGTAAAAACTTTGGACAAGGGTGCAAACCTTTGTGACAACAAATATCTCTAGAAACAACTAGGAGATAAGATAAGTATTGACAATGAAGCACCTTATCCAACATTCTAGATGAATGGATAAGAATGACAAAGTGTCATACATGTGTAGAAGATTCATGTGTTGTATACAAAATGTGCTTAAAGAGGTGAGGACCCCTATGATGTCATCATGACAACTCACAAGAGTGCACAAACTCCTAGGTGACTAAAAAATAATAATAAAATAATACATTAAACTAAGTAAACTTAAGTAAGTGTAAATAGTAAATACTAATTTACACCAACAAATACCATCATGAAGGTATGAACAAATGGCATCATAATGGGGTGACTCATGACCAACAAGGGTGCAACTAACATGACTCTCTTGGGAATCATAGATAGGGTGATGTAGCTCTTCCACCAAGAATTCAAATCTAGATTCATGTTGCTCTAACTGAAGAAGTGAAGCAAGTGTAGTCATGGCATTAGCTACTTTGTTTTCTAGTCGAGTAATTTTTTGAAATGTAATGAATGTGAAATATCATCTCAAGGAATAAACCATCTACTTATAAGGTTCTAGTTTCTCATTTTGTTGTTAAATATTATTCATTGACTTGGTTGATTATTAGCTTTAAATCCCCATAAATGTATAACTTTGTGATTCTCCATTCTATGGCCATATTAAGTCTATTTGTTAAAGCTTCATGTTTACCAATGCTATTTGTGCATGGGAATAATAACTTGTAAGAATTAGGAATCGTGTACACATGAGGAGAAATAAATAGCATACCAGCTCCTGAACCATGTTGCATAAAGGATCCATCAAAGAACATCTTCTATGTTCTTTCAATCATATACATGAGGTGGTCATTTGGGAAATCAACTTGAATAGGTGCATTATCTTGTATTGGGAAAATAGCCAATTAATTTTCTATGGCTTGTCCTTTGATCACTTTACACTCAACATACTATATGTCAAACTCTGGAAGGATCATCATCCATTTAGCAAGTTTATATGTGAGGGTAGGATTACCTAGTAAATACTTGAGTGGATCTATTTTTTATATGAGGTGTATAGTTTACACAAGCATGTAATGTCACAACTTTTGGGAAGAAAACATAATCACTAGTCAAGCTTTCTCAATACTAGTGTATTTCACCTCATATGGAACAAGAGTATGACTAAAGCAATATATTGCTCTTTCTTTCCCATATTCATCAAGTTGAGCTATTAATACACCTAAGGAAGATTATGTCACTAAAATATATAGAATAAGTAGTTTCCCTAAATAGGAGAATTAAAATTGGAGGATTTGTCAAGTACTTCTTGATTTAATCTATGTTGTTTTGACAATCCTCATTCCATACACATTTGAATCCTTTATGTAAGCTCTTGTTAAAAGGTTGAGCTCTATCTGCCAACTATGAAATAAATCTCCTTATGGATTGAGGACATCCCCAAAGACTCCTCATTTGACTAATATTTCTAGGAGGTGGCATATCCATGATTGCCTGGACTTTTTCAGGGTCTATTTCTGCTCCTTTTGCTAAAATGATGAATCCTAGTAGTTTTTCAGAGGTAACTCCAAATGCACACTTCTTAGGATTTAACCTTAGTTGAAATTGGTCCATGTGATCTAGAATGACTTCAAAGTAGTCTAAGTGTGTGTCTCTTTTCTTAGACTTAGCCAAGGTGACATCCACATATTATTCCATGTTTTTATGCATCATATCATGAAAAATAGTGGTCATATCTCATTGGTAGGTTGGCCTTTCATTCTTTAATCCAAAAGGCATAACGTTCCAATAGTAGGTACCCCATGCACAAGTGAATGTAATCTTTTCTTGATCTTCAAAAGCTATCTTAATCTGAATGTTTCCAGAAAAACCATCCATCAAGAAACAAATCTCATAACCTGTGGTCATATCCACTATCATGTCTATATTGGGAAGTGGAAAGTCATCCTTTGGGAATGTTCTATTGACATCTCAAAAATTTGTGCAAACTTGAATTGTTTTTTCATGCTAAGAAATTGGTACAATGTTTGATATCCATTTAGCATAGTCAATAGCCCTTATACATTTTGGACCAAGTGATTTCTCTAATTTTGCTTTCACTAGGAAGGCTATGTTAGTGTTAGTAAATAGATTTATCTTCCATGAAAATTTTTCACAAATAACTCTAAAATGCCCAAATTGAAAGACAATTTTGAAACCAACATTTTGAGTCACTTGTAATTGTTTTGTCAAGTGCTCTCTGAATTTTGAAATGAAGGTACAACTCCCTCCTTTTGATTTATGATAAATAGTTTTCAGATTTGCCTTTAACTAGAAGGCACATAAGGAATATTAGCATCCATTCATCAACATGATATGAATGCAAAGTTCAATTTAGAAAACTTTAAAAGGAAATCAAATACATAGCACATTAGGCTATCTAATCAATCTTCCTGTCTACAAAGAAATGAAATGAAATCTAATATTCATTTTGCATATCTGGATGAATAAAACCTCAAGATTTCATCACACACCAAAAACCTTAATAAATAAGACCAAGATGTTATTTCAAATGTGACCAGAGTGACCATAGGATCACTTCCAACCAGAGAAAAATAAATTAAAACCATAGGATTTCAAGGTGAATTCCTCTTTATTTCAAATAAACAAGCAAACAACCATATGATTATTTGCCCTTACATTAGAAACAAGTTTCAAACTAAATATCATCTATTCCTCCCCTTCTTTGTTTCAAATCTTTAAAACTAAAATGCCTTCCCCTTTCTTGAAAAATGTACAGATATCTCTCCACTCGAGAAGAAGAAGCCCTTACCAATTGTTTTTCCCCATTAAATAATTTTTCAAACAAGTTTGGCAACTACCCCAACTTCTTACCAAACTCTCTTTTAACTTCTTGGGTACATTACTATAATAATTAATTCTCTTAAAGAATTAATTATTGATTTTCCAATCTAGCCCATTCCCCAAGAATTTCTCTTCGTACAAGTTTTCTACAAATGCCTCATGTTACAATGATAATTAATTCTGTTAAAGAATTAATTATTTTAAATTCTTTCACATTTATCATACCCCCTTCAACTTACCAATTCACTTATTTTTAAATAAATATTAAATGCAATACTTATTTGGCACTTTAAAATAATGTTAATTTTTTAAAGAATTAACATTGTCCTTTGTACTTCTCTTATTTTCACCCTCATATCATAAAAATAATTTTAAAAATTTTAGAATTAACTATGTGAGAAATTAATGTTAGTTTAAATTAAATAGATTATTTAATTATTTTGCATTTGAACATGATAATATTTAATTCTTGAAAGAATTAAATAATATACAATGCAAAATAATTTTTAAATAATAATTATTTTTAAGCTTACCTTGGTTTTACTTCTTACATGGTTGAATGAAGAGGGAAATACTTAGGGTTTCAAAACCCTAGGTAATAGTGGCTCTCTCTGGGAGCTGCATTTTGTGCCAAGATGCAGAGAACTCTAGAATCTCTATTTGTTGTTCTCTAGTGCTTGATTCCTTGGGCTGTAGAGTCATTTATCACTGTACTTTCATGCTTGAAAAACACAATTCTCTTCCTTGAAGCTATCAATTCCTTCCTGAGAAAGATGAAGGGTACGTGGAAATATTTCAATCTCCTCTAAGTAATTACTCTTTTTAACATGGAGCTTCTCCATGAAATCTTGCATACTTTGTTTCTCTTACTTTTATATACTCAAGGCTACTTGATCCAAAAGCCAATGAAGAGCTACTAAGGCATTTGAGGCTTTTCTTGCACAGAGTTATCCACCAAACCACACCAATATTGTAATATTGGTTTGTATATTAGAAAAATATTGAAAGCATGATCTCACATTGTGTAAAACTTTAGCAATTCTAAAAAATGTGTACTATGATTAAAAAAAAGTGAAACCATAATGCAAACAAAAAAAATGCTCCGTCCTATTCATTTCCAGTGGTTTGAAAACACCTACTTTAGAATAATATGCATTATTGAAATACCAGTGAATATGATGAGGGACTAAAATCCCCTTCTTCTTAGCAAGCATGTTTATGAGAATAGATGGCTTATATCCAAACATACCAATTTCTCCAGCAATTGATGTACCTATGGAACATGATAGATGTTCACCATCTAGAAATTCTAATAATCCACCATATGAAAATGCATGGAACAAAAATTGGTCATCAAGAAAATCTATGCACCTTTTTATTAGCCACATCCATGTTCCTTTTAGCCTATGGTACCCTTCAATATGCTACATTGCCATTGCAGACATATATGAAACAGAAACAGTCAATATTTTTGCAACTTCCTTCCACATGCTATAAACCATTTGGCAGATTATAAACCAAATTAGGGTTTACATATTTATCATGACACCTCAAAAAGGTTATAGATAGTGAAATAGAAAATCAATATTTTCTAACTTGTGGTGCTATTTTTAAGGATGCCTTAAAACTTAGTACTAAATACCACCTATATGCTAAAAGAAGTGACCTATTGGGAGCATGAATCAACAAACAAACATTATTTTAAATCACATATGCATCAAGTACTCATCAAATAAAAGAACTAACTAATGCTTGCTTAATTTTTGCAACTCAAAGCAATCAACAACCCAAATCCTCAAGCAACCTCAAATAGCTCAAGTAAGGCACCCATAAGAGGCCTTGTTGGTGTGTTAAGATTGGAGGTATTTTTGGTGTGCTCTCCCAAACACAACTATCTAATTGAATCTCTTGAATTTTGAATTTGAAAATATGAGTGATGAAACTATGGGCCTATGCTATATGAAGATGAAGAACACCTCAAACAATGGCTATGGAAAAAGTCATGTTCAAAGGCATTCAAGGATGAGGATATGAAATGCAGCAAAAGAAACAAAACTAACGTGCAAGCTACACTAACATGCAAGTGAAATAGAGATACAAATGCATAAGCAAACTAGACTAATAATGCAAATACAATCTTAGAAAAACAACTACCAAAAGTTAGTATGCAACCTAGAAATCACTATAAAAACTCAAAACTCAAACTAGCATGATAACAATAAAATTGTGGGAGATGTAAAATTCTTGAGACAAGAGCTCTATTTATAGGCTTGAGGGAGGGCTTGGTGAGGTGGCATCCATGTAGGTGCCACATAGGTGACATGCAAGCCATGCAAGTGGTCAAATATTCAAAGTTTACTCACACATGTGTGAGAAAACTTGAGAAGAAGAGTGGGAGACAAGAATGCAAGAGGATTTTGAAAGCATGGCTTCTCACACATGTGTGAGCACACACTTAGGCTAATGAGGGGGATTAGCAAGGTGATTAGGATGATTAAGTGGGATTAAATGTGGAATAGGCTTAGAAGGATGAAAATGATGGGTGTAGGCAAGGTTTTAGGGTAGGCTTAAGATTTAATTTAATCATAGGTTTAGAGGAATTAATGAGATGTGGGGATTTAAATAAATAAGATTTATTTAAAAAGGGGATTATGAAGGATCATGTGTTAAATAAATTGAACACATTAAGGCTAGAAGTATCTAAATTAAATGTAAATACTTTAGGAGATTGAACTTATTTAATTAAATTAATTTACTGTTCATAGGTATCTAAATTAATTTAAAGTAACTTAAATTAATTTAAAGTATCTAAATTAATTTACTGTTTAAAGTATCTAAATTAATTTAAAGTTACTTTTTGTTCTATTCTTCAGCTATTCATCCTGATGATGGATCATTGTGTGTGATCTGAAATGTTGATGCTAAAAAATTCTACACAATTAAATTTCGAAAAAACTCCAGAATATTATCAATGGATTGTGAAAATCTAATGTCAATTTAATTAATTTAATTAAATAAGTAGAAGAATATGACAAATATAATTAATTAATTAATAATTAATTATAATGTCAAGGGAAATATTAAATAAATTAATATAGTCTTTTGGGATATTTTAATTGTCTACACCACCCTTCATTTGTTCTTAGTATATTGCATCCACAAGAAATCATAACCAGAATGTGCTATGTTCATGCAGTGTCCAGACCAAAAATAATCATTGGTATAGTATCACTATCCTACTGGTTATTCTTTTGAACCAACCAATTTGTGGTCCCTTAAATAACTAACATGGAATTCCTTCTATCATCTTATATGATGGTGCTAATCCAACAACAATTCATTTCAATAATGTGAGGAGTGACTATGGCTATAGTACTTCTAGCATCAGGTGCAACCAACTTCATATTCTCATTAGTCTTGATCATTCAAGTTCGGTTCCTCCATGTGCAAAATAAATCATAATTGAATTTGTAGTTCATCATTTAACTCCTTATGTTTGTGTGTGATATCAACATGAGCTAAAAATGAGAAATAGTCGAGCTACATATTCAAAGGTACCCACAAACCATTCATCAAGGTCACCTCCTATGATTTATACTTTATGATCTTTACTAGTGTACCTTTAACTACATACCCCTAAGCCATACACACATTCTTCCTATCATGACAAATATCAAAGTGTCATCTCAACAAACCACTCTGTAAGCCACATGGACTAGCCACGACCACAAGGCATGCTTCCAAATTTACTGCTTGCATATTAGAGATGATTTCTTTTGAGCCTCCTAAGGATGATCAATGTCTCTCCCTAAAAATGGAATGGTAATGCATCCAGTTTGAAGTGTCCCATCTCAACAACTTAATCATGGACATAATTAGGGTCTTCAATTATGCAAGTGCCTTTTCTAGTCTAAACTTTTTCTTTTGATCACCTAACCACAGAACAAGGCATGGGATTTAGTCCATGCTTGTATTTCACATATGATTCATATCTCCTCCTAGGATGAATATAGGCCAAGCACAACTTTAATTGGAAAGATTCATCAATCACCCAAGTCATGGGAATCTATAGGGTGATCATCTCCATCTGTCCTGATTACTTCAAGGAATCTCCCTTTGATACAACCATTATATAGATATTATGAAAGTCTAATCAAGTGATTTCAAATTCACATCCTCAAAATCACATATAGGCATTCACAAATTGAGCTTTGAAACTACATGTTGAGATTTAAAATTAAACCTTAATCTAACTTAGACAGTGCAACTGGATGAGTACAAAGTGTTGCCCATTATCTCAATAGGGCTTTAATTTCTAGAAAATTTCAGAGTATGGATTGACTCAAGGGAAGGGGAGGGTTAAAAGATAATTCAACTTCTTGAAGGAAAACAACAACAAAACAAAATAGAAAACAAACTCGTACCAAAAAAATAAAAGGGGCAATTATTTATAATGGAGAGGGGAAAACCCTAAAAACTAAATGTGACCATTTACAAGTTGGAAAATGTATGAGCCTTTCCAAACCAATTCTTGGTGATATGGAGGAAGAATAGTAAGAAAGAAAAATAGTATGTTTTTCATTCCATATAAAGTAAATGTATGCAAAAGAGGGAAAATGAATATAAATTCAAAACTTTCCTTGGCATTATTCATATCAACATTTACTTTCACAAATGTAGGTAAAATGTCAAAAAAAATTATCATACCTTTAGCCCTTTGATTTTTTGATTTCCCATATGATTTTTTCCATTGTAATTTGTTGCACCAGTTCTTCCAATGGAAGAGATGTGAAAAGATCTATAGGGGGCTGAAAAATGCATGGATTTTTTTCCGTTTTTTGGTAATCATTTGGTGCTTTAGGCTGTAATAATGGTTCATTAGTCTCCAAGAAATCAAACAAAAATAATTCATAATCAACTTAATGCTCATAGGAAGAGTCATCCAAGCATGTTGATAGATATTGTATTGTGCGATCAGCCATACACTTAGAAGAGTACTCGTCATCAATCTTTTCTTGTGTGTATTGATCCTTCATACTTTCCTAAATAACCTTATTTGATGAAATAGCATTAGAAGTCACAAATATAAAATAATCAAACTCTGAATTTTGAAAATCTCCTAATAAGTTTTCATTTTATTTGTCACCCTCCGAGCTTTGTTCAGTGGGAGATATATCAAGGCTAGTCACTGAGTTAGTTAACTATGAGGCGTATTCATCATCATAATCAACATTTAGATGGTAGACTCCAGCTACACTATGAGAAGTGCTTCCAATCACAAGAGGGATTAGGAGATTTTCATCATTGAAAATTGTTAGACTTTGACAAAAGGAGGTAGAGGGTGCTGAATTTACTACTTTTAGAATGAGCCTTTTATGTTTAGGTCTTACGGTTAGAAGATTTTGTTGCTCATAAACACAAATTCCTTCTCGTACAATTTCTTTACACTTCATTCCACTTAGAATCATGTCATCTTCTAAACTAATAGCCTTCCTTTGTTCATCTTGTAATGTTTACACTTTCTAATGCTTTAATAAAAACTTGATTTCATTTTCTAAAGCAACAATGAAAACACATTGTTGATTACTTTCATTTGGTTGGCTATTTTGGGGAATTTTACTAGCACACCTATTGAACCTATCTACAAAATCCCTCATAGGTTCAATTTCCTTCTTTTGAATTTGAAAGAAATGTAATTGTTGGTGTTTCAAACTACTAAAACTATTAACCAACAAAATGCTCAATATCACAGTGAAATGACCCACACAATCTAGGGATTAGCCAATTCCCAGTATCAACTATATGAATAAATCACTATGACCCAACTTCAACAAAACCAAAGGATGGTTTCCTACTCTTCTGGCTCTGCTAAACCAAGGTGGGTGTACCTAGGGATGATTTTAATGCAGACTACTGTGTAAAGAATTTTTTAGTTTCATTCTGATTCTCATCTATTATCCACTAACACATGGGCAATCTACTTCACTTTTTTTTATGCTCTCCAATTCGTATGAACCCTTATCAATAGATTTGGTCATCATTCTCCTTGAATTTACAAATATTCCTAGAAATAGTAGCTACCTAAGACTCAGAGAATAGATATAAATGAGTATTGACCAGCATTAATGACTTTGAAAAAAATGGAAATATGATTTTGATTTTATAAAATGATTTAATGTGCAGTAGTAGAATTCATCCTTCTTACTTTTGACTCATGAGATTAGTGCCTTATCCATTGGGAAAAGCAGTAATTATTGGCAGGAGATCTAATTTAGATAACTTGTAAATGAATTAATCAATTGTAATCACCCATCTCTATTCTTATGAAATATCCCTTTATGAATTCACAAACCCTACTAATTCACTAAAGCATTTATATAATTTCTTGAATTAATAGCAACAATGAAGACAGTATACAACCCATCCAGATTGCATTTAACCAATTAAACCTTATTTAAATGGCTTCAAAGCATACAAATTCATAAACTGGAGACAGAAACTGATGACAGAGATTCAATGTAAATACACCTTTGTATTTTTTTTTCATATGACTAATACAATGACCAATAGAAAACCAATTTAAAACCTAGAATAGATTGTTGTTTCTGTCATTCAATATATTATTAGAAAGTACAATGGAAAGAAAATCAAAAATACTACACTGTACTGGACCGACTGAATATGTACTTTTCTTTAGAGAAACAAAAATTATACAAGTTTCGGACCATCACAATGCCTTGAAAAATCATTTATATAGTATGAGTTGCAACAAGCAAAGGGCAATTGTGATTGACAGGTGTCCTTCAAAATATTTTTACATACATCTTATAACAAAAGGAAAAATTGTGATTAACAGAAAGGCTATCACATCAAACATTCCTTGGCGAGGTCCTTTTTGTTATATTCTCTTTGATTGAGACAAGAGCTTATGATTTAATTCTTTTATTTATTCTTCATCCTCAGCATAAGTGGTCATTAAATTTGAAAGTGATGAATCATCTGTGATTACCTACAAACTTACTTTAACCTGGGGATTTTCCTTGTCTTCATCATTAACTGTGAGGGTAACTTTTACTTTTGCATTTTCCTCCTCCTCATCTTCTACTTCATCATCCTGTAACAACTGCTCTTCTAACATAAATTTGTTTCTCCACTCATCATAAGCATTGTCCTCTGGAAAATCAAAATTTAGGGTCTCCCTTTGTGCAGTTATTAAAGGAATTGCAACTGCCTCTAAATCAACCAAATCCTTTTTGATGGCATTGTAAAATAACTGCACTTTCACCAATTCCTCAGTTGTTTTTTCCCATAACCAGTAGCCTATTTCATTAACAATATTATTCATTCTTTCAGAAAATATCTCATCCAACTCCTTTTTCCATTCTTCTTTCTCCTTTATTCTGTCTACAGTCTTTAAAGCAGAAGGAAATAAACTAAATTTCTTAGCCATATATCTGGAAAAAAAACTTATTAATCTTCTTTGGAAAGAATTTCTTTTGTCATCAAAACCCTCTAATTTATTTAGTAAATCAAAATTCTTTTCTATTTGATGACAAGGCAGTTGGATGACAAATATGCACATAACTGTAATATCATTGCTTCTTTCCTTCCATTTCTGTACAAGAGGCCTCAACCTAACCTCATCCCTAATGGATTCAATCCTTGCTAATTGATCAAAAAAGGCTAACCATTCTACCCTATTCATTAAATACATCACACCCTGCCTTAATTTCTCTTCATGTTTATTTTTTAATTCTACCTACAATTCATAAAGTTTGGCTTTTTCTTCTTCAAAATCCTTTGCGGTGTAGAATTGAGGCCTTTCAAGGGTATTAGGTACCTCAATAATTGGAGTGGATTTGAAAGGCTCAATAGTTGGCCTAGAAGGGTATGCAATCCTGGGTCTACAAGATTCTTCTATTTTTCTTTTTCCCAGCATCTTCTCCATTTGAGATACCTAATTTTCAAAATTTTGTATCTGTGTGCCCCTTTCTTCATATGCCTTCAGCACTTCTTCAAATCTAGCATTTAGCTAGGAAAATCTATCCTCTTCCTGGCTAGACACCACACTGCCAAATTTTAGCATTTCTAAAGCCATTCCAATTATCTTGTTACTACCAACCCCACCAACCCTGAATATTGTCAATGCACCAGTATGTTCTGCAGTAGAGATTTCCTGCATCCTAGTTTTATCCCTTTTCTCAATTGACCAAATTACAAGGGCTTGGTGATCATCACTAAATTTGACTCCTCTATGAGCCTATAGTATCTCTTCTTCAATTTGTAGCTGGACATCCTTTTGTTTTCTTACTGAATCAAAAACCATAGCATTCACTATATCCCATTCAAGTAAGATAAGGACTCTTGATTTCCTAACTAATTGCCTCTTGGACTCAGGTGTAAATTGGGAAAAATCACTCAAAAATTTGGATTTTACCTCTTCTTTAATAACAGAATCTAGTTTATCTGGTTGCTCTGCCTTTATTTTTTCATAAGCTTTTTCAAAATTTCCTATATTCAACCTCCACAAAAATTGTGCAAATGCTCTGGATTTCACAAAATTTTCATCATTTACAAACCTCTTAGAAGCTTGGGAAACTATAGGATCAATTTCCTTACCTTGATAATTAGCAACAGTGAGTTCCAAGGAAGGTATAGGGGGTTCTTGTGGTTCCCCAATCTCCAGATCAATGGAAGTAACAATTACATCCCCTTCTCCACCAATTTGTCTTAGTTGTTCCCTTAAAGATGCTTCATCATCTATCTTGATTGGGGACTGGCTCGGGGAGTATTGTTTTGGCTGAGAAGAAGAAGACCCTTGTTCTAACTTGTACCTTTTTGGAGCACTAGTTGTAGGTGGACTTCCTAGTCTTTTTCCTTGATGAAGAGGACCCTGTTGCACACTCTAAATCATCACATAACCTGACCATTTTTGCAAGGTATACTAGTCAGAAGCTCCTATGTTTCTACTATTAATTCTCTTCTACACTTCTGCAGCCCTGTCTGGATATGCCCTAACATATGTAGCCTTCTTTTCATTCATAGCTTGTATTATCTCAGCAAAATTATTCATCAAGGCCTACATCTTGGCTCCCCAGTACTTCTTTTCTTTTAATGGGTCATAGTGGGGGTCAAAAGCATTAATGAATTTAAGGGTTTTTCTAAATACTATCCATTTCTCCTTTTTAAAATCTTGTTCTTGTAAATTAAAAACATTTCTAATCACATCTTTAGGATAGTAAACTTGTTGCACCATGCGGGAACCTTTTATTCTCTCCCTGAAGACATCATAGAATCCTTCAGGATCAATAAATCTGGCATGAAATTCTACCATGTTATATTTTTCTAAAAACAAGTTCAGATGCTTCGAACCTTTCCTAACAAAAACAAAATCATGGGCCACAGTAACAATTGGAAAAAATGTGCCCTTCCTAGTCAACTCCCTCTCATCTATGGTGCCTATCTACCATAACAGCTCAGCTATTCCTATCTTCAAAGGCACATGAAATGGTAGCAGATGAGGTTTTCCCAAAAAACCATATACTCTTATCATTGTTGAAACATTGTAGGGAATTATATCCCCCCAGTTATGACTAACAAGTAGCCCTTTAGCATGGTCCTTGGGTCTGACCAATTCTAATAATGCTTGTGGAATTCTAGGGCTATCTCCTCTTAAAAGAAATCTAATATTTGATGCAAAATGCCTATCAAACCTAACATAACTAGCACCTATGGCTTCTGATGTCATATCTACTCTCCACAGCTACACTGGATTCCTCTCTCCATCCCTGGTTGTTTCCAGCTCCATACCTTTGGAGAAAAAGGTGAATCCCTTATACAAGCATAAATACATAAGAAATGAATACCAATAGAAAGGTTTATGTACTTTTCCCTTTGCTATCCCCACCAAACCATTGTGAATTTCTCTTGCAAGAAATGTTGCAAAATCCAGAATAGTGCTCATTCCAAATTGAAGAGTTTGTGCCATGATGAGGACAATTGAGCCTAGAATTTGCTCTACCTCATCCATTCCAAAAATCTTACAAAGAGAAACATATAATGCTTGAGCCCTAATGTTAAAATGTCTTTTTAATAGTGGCTCTAGGGTGCTGGTAGTAATCACAGACAAAGTACCAACTTTGGCAGCATGCTCCTGTAGTGGTCCCCTTTTCAAGTAGATGTTTTGTGCATCATACCTTGCTTGAAAATCACCCATGTCAATAGTTTCATGCACAGCATGGTTAGGGTTAAGATTGAAAACTTCTCTAATTAATTCAGGGAAAACCCTAAAGAGGTTTACTCCAGCAGGGTTCTTTACCCACCATGTAATTGGATCATACTTCTTGGCCAAATCCATTAATAAATCACTGTCAAAAAAATTGTAGGGATTGTCAATTTTCCAATATCAAACTCCCAGACATTGCTTAGAGGAGTATCCAATTTTCACTTTGAAAACCATTTTCTGAATAATTCCAAACCTCCCATGGATACCTGAGCATCTCTTACCCAATTAGCCTTGTCATAGAAACCCTCTGCTACGGCTACTCTAGGGTTTTTAGGAATCAACTCCCTCCCTTTAATTATCTCATGAACTAATAAAGGAAATTGTTCCATAAAATCATCGTGCATGCCCCTTTTAGAATATTCAGCTTGCCCAAAAAAATCCTTTTGTGGAGGCATCTTCTAAAATTTCTAAATCTTACTCAGCAAATTCTTGATTTTCACTAGTTATAGATCACTTACCTGCTAAAATCTTCTCTTCTTTTTTGAAATTTTCTCTGCAAATTCGCTGAAGTCCTCAAGGAATTTCATGCCCTAGCTCTGGAAGTCCTTTAGCTTTGATAAAATCTGAAATCTAAGCTTCAACAATGGCAAATTTACATGTTATATAAGTGCATTGAGGTCGCACAAAGAAAACTTTGTATCATATTTATTTTTGCAACCGTTATTTTCATGTTGTATCTTGAAATTTGAATACTACCTGTTGATTTCCCTTAGATTGGACGGCTTCATTTCAAAACTAGAAAGTCTTTTAAAACTCTAGGACCTCTAGCCACACATCAGAAGCTCGCTTGCCTACATTATTTAAAAACCTCGCATTTTGATGATGCGGGAATGCAGGCACCGTCAATCTTACCTTGATCAATGGTGAGCCAAGATTTCTTTATTTGGTAGCCCACTAAACTAACTTGACCAATGAAAATTTACCTTTTAGTCCATGTGCTCTGATAAGTTTAATTGTAATAATTAAAGTTTTCGCGCCCATGACATTGATGCTTCCAACTTGGCACACCTGTCACCTACCACCAATGAGAGTGTTTCATTACTTTTAATCTCTTCCAGTGTGGCATGACTCAGCATACTTCCTTAAAGCTTGGTCCAAGTCCCACAATGCCCACTTTCCCACATTATTTAAAATCGAGCAGTTCCATATTGCAAGAATGTAGGCACCGTCGATCTTACCCTGATCGACGGTGATCAAATCTTGTAATGATTGCACACCTAGTCAAATGAACAGACCAATAAGAAACCTCCTCTATGCTCCACATCATCTGATAGTTTTCCATGAAAGACATGTTGTTATTAATTTTTTGAGAAGGCGGACCCATGATGTCACTCTATGCTACGTGTCAAATGTCTGCTTTCTTGCATTATTTAAAAAGCACACAACTTCATAATGTGGGAATGTGGTAATCATAGATCTAAATAAGATCTACGTTCAGTGAACGTTGATCGTAAGGTAGAACTTTCTGTTAACTGAACAACCACTGACAGCACAGGAAAATAAAATGTGCATAGGGTACTGATCAGGCTACAAAAAGGTTTTGACCAATTCTGACAAACAAGAACTTTTTTGCGGTGCACAAAGTTTTGAACCTAAGCAGGAGCTACATGTCACAAATGCATTTCCCCACATTATTTAAAAATCTTGCAACTTCATAATGTGGGAATGCAAAAAATATTGATCTTGAGAAGATCTACGGTACTAAAAATATTCTGATTTGGCCCCTCTTTTAATAAAATAAAGTAATTAGGCAATTCTGTAAAGTTTATTAAAAGGTTGCTCTGACATAAATAAACCCTTTTAGGATAAACATGCCCCGCCAAAATATATTTGAAATCAGACCCTTTTGAATTTTTTTTTTAAAACTAGGGCGACACAAAGCAAAAGCAAAAGGGTCTCTCACATACTTAGGGTTTTTTCATGAATGATTTGAGAGACAAACCCTGAGAATTTAAAAGGAAAATGCAACACATGGAACAGGGCATAATTAGGGTAATCTAATAACTTTCAAAATCTCACGAGATAAAACCCTAATCTACAAAAAATTAAAGATTTAAATGATTTTTCACCCAAATATTAGAATTTTTCTATACTGTGAAAAATCATACCAACATTAACAATAACTTAGCCACATCAACTGCAGGCCTAAATCTTTGAAGAAATTTTACCTCGAGATCACTCCAGCAAGTAATACAACCATTACTCAAATTCTAAAACCAATCAATAGTGCTCCCAATGAGACTCCCTACAAAAATTTTTACAAATATGTTCTCTTCATGCACACCAAGAATACCATAGGCAACTATAGTTGCTTTAATGTGATCATCAAGATCTTGATTTGCATTGCTGAAAAACTTTGGGAGATATTCTATTGAACTTTTAGGTAAGGCTGAGTATTGAGACAAACCAAACAACCCAATTTCAGCCCCCTTCAACTGGGCTGCAACCAAAGCCATAACACCATAATTCTTTCACCAAAAATAAATTAGAGTCACCAACCTCCATCCTTGGGAAGGTATGTTTAGATTTATAAGGAAAGAAAACACTAGAACTTCACTTTCTTTCCCTAGTAGAGTCGCCAAAAATCTATTAGTAAATAGATTTGTCTTCAATGAAAATATTTCACAAATAACTCTAAAATGCCCAAATTGAAAGACAATTCTAAAACCAATAGTTTGAGTCACTTGCAATTTTTTTGTCAAGTGCTCTCTAAATTTTGAAATGAAGTTATAGCTCCCTTCTTTTGATTTATGATAAATAATTATCAATTTTGCCTTTAACCAGAAGGCACATAAAGAATATTAACATCCATTCATCAACATGATATGAATGTGAAGTTGGATTTAGAAAACTTAAAAGGAAATCAAATACATAGCACATAGGCTATCTAATCAATCTTCCCATCTACAGAGAAATGGAATGAAATCTAATATTCATTTTGCATATTTGGATGAATAAAACCTCAAGATTTCATCACACCAAAAACCTTAATAAATGAGAGTAAGAAATTATTTCAAATGTGACTAGAGTGACCATAGGATCACTTCCAACTAGATAAAAATAAATTAAAACCATAGGATTTCAAGGTAAATTCCTCTTTATTTCAAATAAACAAGCAAACAACCATATGATTATTTTCCCTTACATCAAAAACAAGTTGCAAAATAAATATCATCTATTCCTTCCCTTCTCTGTTACAAATATTTAAAACTAAAATGCCTTCCCCTTTCTTGAAAAATGTACAGACGTCTTGTAGACACCTAAAAACCTTTAGAAAATAAAGTATTTTTATTTTTTGAAAAAATTCTGATGACATCATCATTTATTAATTAATTGATTATTTTATTTATTTATTTATTTATATGCCATTAAATCCCTTTATCTTAATTAAAAATATTTAATTAAGGAATCCCTCCCAAAAATGTTTAAATCTTATTTAAACATTATTTCCTTATTTATTAATTATTTAATTAATAAATTGACCAAAAAACCCAAAATAAATAAAAAATTTAGTTTTTGCCCAAAACTTAGCCAATTTCCTTAAGACCACTAACCTCTTCCAAAATCTTCTAATCCTTCTTTAATTTTGATTAAAGGCTAATCCCATCATTTCCTACCCCTAATCCCAACTCAAAATATTTAATTAAGATTAAATATTAATCCTCATGTTTATTAAAAAAAATTTAATAAATATCTCCTCAACCCAAACCCTTGAAATAAATAAAACTTTATTTATTTCCTAAAAATCTAATTTATCCTCATCCTAAGAAGTTCTAGACTCTTCTAGAAAGTCTTCATCCTCATCCTAGGAAATTCTAGACTATTCTACAAAGTCTTTATCCTCATCCAAAGTCTAGACTCTTCTAGAAGATGTCTTTAAACCTAATCCTAATCCCCTCCTAACCTTGTCACATTCCTTAAAAATGGGTTAAGACTTACTAACCCAAGCCAAAGTTTTAATAAATATCTCCTCCTTCACCCACCCTCATTAAATGCCATCCACTTGCCTATCCCTAAGCTAATCCTAAACCATCCTAATCCATCCTCTAATCATTTGCACAATCCTAAGTAAGCTTAAAACCTTCCTAATCAAGCCCAAGTTGAAATTCCTCTTATCTCCCTCAAAATATCCCAACCATAAAACTTTATGAAGCCCACTAGGCCATAAATGACTCTTCCAAGCCCTGTTATTGCTCTTACAAGCCATTATGAGGATCTTTATGAAGATTTTATCCCTTGAGCCTCCTTTGTTGACTCATCCTTCCTCTTTCCTCCATCCTCTCACCCTATGATATGTGTCACTCCCTGATTGGCTGTAAGAAAGCACAATCCATGTGCTCTCCTCTCATGCAATCTGAGCCCTCCATGAGCTTTTCCCCATCTTTTCATCTTAGCCCTCAATCCCTCAAGCCTCTTTCCTATAAATTAGATCCTTCCCCTTCACAAAATAACACAATCCAGGAAGTAAAGTCATAATGCCATTTTAAGAAGCCATTTTACATCAAAACCATACACTCACACCCAAATTCCAACTCCATTTGAAGCCCTTTTTGAAGCATAAGCTTGAGCATACATCCTATCTATTTAGACAAAGCCACTCAACAAGAGAGCTTCTCATTGAGAGAGCTCATTAATGGCTCATATTCTCAATTGAGAGCTCATCTTAGTCTATCTTGAAGTTTATGAATTTTGTTTAGTTTGTAGAAGCTTTATTTAAATTTGGTTTCTATTAGCATACTAACATTGCTCATCTCTCCACCCGAGAAGAAGAAGCCCTTACCAATTGTTTGTCCCCATTAAATAATTTTTCAAAGAATTTTGGCAACTGCCCCAACTTCTTACTAAACTCCCTTTTAACTTCTTTGGTACATTACTATAATAATTAATTCCCTTAAAGAATTAATTATTCCTTTTCCAATCTAGCCCATTCCCCAAGAATTTCTCTGCGTACAATTTTTCTACAAATGCCTCATGTTACAATGATAATTAATTATTTTAAAGAAATAATTATTTTAAATTCTTTTACATTTATCTTACCCCCTTCAGTTTACCAATTCACTTGTTTGTTTTTTTAATATTAAGTGCAATACTTATTTGGCACTTTACAACAATGTTAATTCTTTAAAGAATTAACATTGTCCTTTGTACTTCTCTTATTTTCACCCTCATATCATAAAAATAATTAATTCTCTTTTAGAATTAACTATGTGAGAAATTAACATTAGTTTAAATTAAATAGATTATTTAATAATTTTGCATTTGAACGTGATAATATTCAATTCTTGAAAGAATTAAATAATATACAATGCAAAATAATTTTTAAATAATAATTTTTTTAAAAGCTTACCTTGTTTTTACTTTTCAGATAGTTGAATGAAGAGGAGAAATACTTAGGGTTTCAAAACCCTAGGTAACAATGAGGATGCATCTTTCTCAACTTTTGCTTAACTTGTTTGACACTTGGAGCTATGGATAAGTGATGCATCATAAGATTAGTGTCCAACCTTGGCATATTTGAATAAGTCCAGGAAAAAATTATCTGTTTTTCATAAGAACTTAGTGTAAGCTTCTTTTTCTTATGGTGATAAGGACTAGGCCAAATGTAACATCTTGCAACTTCACAAGGATGGACAGTTTTTTAGATGGATGTGAAGAGTGTATTTTGACATGGAGACCTTCATGAGGAGATCTACATGGATCAGCCTCATGGTTTTGTGTAGGACTCTTCATTAGTATGTTAGCTTCAGAGGTCTTTATATGGTCTCAAACAGGCCCCTAAGGCTTGGTATGAGTAGATGGATTCCTTCTTGCTTGCTTCACAGTTCACTCCGTGTCATTCTGATCCTACAATTTACATTCAGCATCATGGGGTTGACTTATTGATACTTGTGCTTTTATGACCTCATCATCATAGGAATTTTAGTCTCCATGATATAGAGTGTTCAATAAGCATTGAGAGAGTAGTTTGAGATGACATACCTTGGAATTTTGCACCATTTTTTGGGCCTATAGATTGTTCAATCTTTGGATGGGATAGCTATACTCCAATAGAAGTATGCTCTTGATATAATTTAGATAATTGGAATGCTTGATTGCAAGCTTTCCCCCACACCTTTTTAGTCAATGTTGTTTTATCTATCACTAGATCTACTCCCACAGTGGATTCCACTTTATATAGATAACTTGTGTGTAGTTTGTTGTACCTGACACACACATGTCCTGATATTTCCTTTGTGGTTGGAATTTTCTCATGATTCTCCCGTAATTCTCATGAGATTCATTGGCAAGCTTCCAAACATATCTTGAGGTATATTAGAGGTACAACAAGTTATAGCATTCACTACACATCAAGGGATCCTCACATTGTTGGTTTCATAGATTTAGATTGGGCTAGTGACATTCTAATGGAATGTTCTAAAGTCCTCTTATAAGGCTCACTTCTAATCAGGTGATTGAAATCCTTTAATCAAGATCACATTTAATAGTGTGTATTGTAACCTTTAACAGGGTTGGCTCCTCATAGAGCTCACTTCACAAGAGTGAATATTGGTAGCATGTTGCTGGTGGTTTTTCCCAAATTGGGTTTCCACATTAAATCTTGCCCAACCTAACCCATGTTGCTGGCTAGATTGGATCCTTATACAATTGCTAAAAACTAACAATAGGACTTGATTTGATAACAAAACAACTTACTTGCAACTTTTAGATCTCTCATTCAACTCTCCATTCTTCTTGGCATTCATTCCCCTTCATCTCTGATTACTTGTTCACCCTTCAAGCCTTCACCTCCCTAAGCCTTCTTGCTTAATTTTCCAACTATGGGTTCATCATTCCTTTGGCCACCATATGAAGCAACACCTCTAAACTTCTTCTCTCTCACACATTTTCCTTCTAGCCTTCTATCTCCTTAAATAGAGAATTTTGATCTTTTTCCATTTAATTACAATCATCCATCTTAGGGTTAGCTTAGATTCATTGAATCCTCCCTTCTTCCCATTATGGATTCCATCTTACTTGCTTCACAGTTCATTTGGTGTCATTTTGATCCTACAATTTAAATTCAACATCATGGGGATGACTTATTGATACCTTCTTTATCTAGATAACCTCATCATTATAGGTAGCTCATCCTCTATGATTCATAGTGTTCAACGATCTTTGAGAGAGTAGTTTGAGATGATAGGCCTTGGACTTCTACACTATTTTTTGGGCCTACAGGTTGTTTAGTGTTTGGATGGGATAGCCATACTCCAGTAGAAGTATGCTCTTGATATTATTCATAGATTCAGCATGGTTCATTGCAAGCCGTCTCCCACACCTTTTTAGTTAGGTGTTATTTTATCTACCACTTGCACGACTCCTACAGTGGATTCCACTTTATACAAGCAACTTGTGGGTGGTTTTTTGTACCTAACACACACACATCTTGATATTTCCTTTGCAATTGGACTTGTCTCTAGATTCCCACATGATCCACATGAGAGTCATTAGCAAGCTCCTAAACATATCTTGAGGTACATCTAGGGTACTACATGTTATGCCATTCACTACACATCAAGGGATCCTCACATTGTTGGTTGCACAAATTCAAATTGGGTTGGTGATATTTATGATCACAAGTCTACTACTTGATTTTTTTATGTCTTGGTTGTGGTCCTATCACATGGTCCTACAAAGAGAAGCATGCTCATGCATTATCATCTACAAAGATAGAGTACAAGGTAGTACTGCTAGCTAGTTAGGAGGTTTTATGGCTTTGACAGGTAATGATAGAGTTAGGATTTCCTCTTGATAGTCCCACCTCTCTTTGGTGTGAAAATTAGAGTGCTATACACATTTCCCTAAACCAAGTTGAGCATTAGAGGAACAATCACATTGAGTTTCACATGCACTTCATCAGACATCTAATTTAGGATGGCTCTCTTAGGTTGGAGTACATTCCCACTATTATGTAGGTTGCAAATATCTTCACTAAATCTTTTGCATCCCCATTGTATCTTTAGTTGCATTCTATGCTTGGCATGAAGGAATTTATCCTTGGGTGATGAGTCATTCCTTCCCTATTTTCTTATTTTTTATCTTCTTCTATCTCTTGTTGGAGTAGGGTTTTCCCATGTAGTTTTCCCTATTTCTCTATTTTATAGAGATTTGGTTTTGATTGGATAACTCATCAGGCCTTATTTTTGGGACCCAAGTTTTCTTTTAGCATTGTAATTTCCTTTCTTTTTCATACATTGTTTGTAGCTACATTTTTTCTCATCTTAAGGGGGGTGTCAGAGTAAATGGTTAATTTTATTTTATTTATGAAATTACATATACTCCCTTCTTAATATTTCAATTTATTAATTATTAAATGTCAATTACCTCTTAGGTTTTTCCTTTTAGGTTTTATGATCTCCTTCTATAAGGATTGATCAATTATAAATTTCATTGATTCTTTTAGTCTGATAATATATTCTTCCATATTTTCATAGCCAAACCCTTGCCTCTTCTTTATCTTTTCTTCTCTATGATAGGCTCTTGCATACAAGGTTTCTAAAGGTTTTTTGGATTTTTATTACTCAATGTTAGAATAATTTAGAATAACTGAGGTTGGTGGGGGGGGGGGGTTGTGAATTTGTTATCCAAGGTCCAAATGTACAAATAAAACTTTTCAGTACTTAGCAAGTATATGCATGCATTGGTTAGGTCATCCAATGTCTCAAATTTTTGCATATTATTGTTCTAGATCAAATAAACTTTGCATATATGTAAACATGAGTTATCAAAAATCCAATCACACAATTTTGACACAAGGATTTAACGTGGAAACCCAATTTGGGAAAAACCACCAATAACATGCTACCAATTTTCACTCTTCTAAAGTGAGCTCTGTGAGGAGCCAACACTGTTGAAGGTTACAATAAACACTATTAAATGTGACCTTGATTAAAGGATTTCAATTACCTATTTAGAAGTGAGCCTTCTTAGAGGACTTTAGAACATTCCATTAGAATGTCACCCTATTAAATGATTTACTCATGACTGTTAGGTCAACTTTAACCCAAAATATTTATTCAAATTGATACAATTGCTAGAAAGTAATAGTAGGACTTGATCTGATAACAAAATGACTCACTTGAAACTTTTAGATCTCTCATTCAACTCTCCATTCTTCTTGGCATTTATTCCCCTTCATCTCTAATTCTTATTCACCCTTCAAGCCTTCACCTCCTTAAGCCTTCTTGCTTGACTTTCCAACTACAGGTTCATCATTCCTTTGGCCACCATATGAAGCAAGATGGTTAGTCTAGATTCATTGAATCCTTGCTTCTTTCCCCTCTAGAAACTTCTCTTGCAATCTTTTGGGACTCAAAATTGAAGCTTTGATTTTGAGTACCATTCTAAAAATTGAGCCCCTATAAGAACATTTAATGCATGTAGACCCAGCCATCATTTTGAGGCATATAAAGTGTTTCATGTTTCTAACACTTTACATTCAGTATATGCATGTGTCCCATAATAATAAATTTCCATCCTGAGTCATTTTGTGAAGTTTTATTTTGAGCATTGTTCAAATCTACATTTTTGCCCAAGTGTTAAAGAATGATAGGAAGCCTAGTTTGCAATTGAATATCTTGCACCTAAAAAAGTTTCATGACTCACAACTTTGGGATTATTTAGTATGCATATCAAAGAATCTATGTTTCATATTTCAAGTTGTTTCGATATGATTTGACTAGGTTTTGAATCCCTCAAATTTGGTTGTTTACTATTATCATGTTGATGCAAATTGTTTTAGAGTTTCAAGAAGCCTTGTTTGACCAGTTCTAACTTTGACCTAGTTGACCAAATTGAGAAAATTACTTTTACATTACATTATAGGGATCAAACACTTGCTATGTTCCATATTTAAACCCATGAAGAATCCATTTGACTACTTTTCAAAAGTCATTCCAAATGCAATTTATGAAGTTTTATGAAGTTTCACCTGACTAGATGAGACAAAATGGATTGTACCACTGTGTTATACTCTAAAAATATCTTAAGTGTTCTAGTTTTTAAGTCTTGACCAACCCATGTGCACACTTTCCCAGGTCCGATCTGTTTGTGAAAATCACAATTATGCTTGTGTTCCTAGTTCTACAATTTTGAGTACCCAAATTTAAATTCCTACCAAATGAATCCAATTATTGATCATGAGCCCAAATCACATATTTATGTTTTCTGCATGACAATAAACTAATGCCACAATTTTCATGCTCGCAAGTTTCTATTTGACCTATTTTCAAAGCCAAAACTGAACGCACTTTATTATTTTTGGCATGCTTGTTTGCAGGCAGTTTCAAGTGAGACACTTTGATGATCAATATCTTTTGATCCAGATGTCATCATGACATGAAATTTGGAATGGTATAAAAATTTGGAGAAAAGAATCATTATGCTTAATCTGAGGGCCCCATTGTTTGATTTCATCATTTTTTAAAGCCAGCTCAAAGGCTTTCCTGGTAGAGAATCATAGTTTGCAAAAACAAGGTAAAAAGGTTTTTAAATGATAATTTCATGGTTGAATTTGATTTTAATAAGTTCGAGGTGATTAATTGGTTAGTTTGAAGGATCAAGTGTTTAAATTTGAATTTTTTTTTAACCAAACCCACTTTGGAGCCTGACTAATCTCAGTAGCGTGTTAAGACATTATCATATTTGAAAAGGTTTTTAAAGATAGGTTATAATGATCATCATCATTCTCCCTCAAATTGGAGTGTGGGTTTATATACATGGTAAATGATAAAAGAGTGCAATCTATTGAAGAAGTCCCAAGAGTTCACAATTTTTTGAAATTGGTTTAATTTTTGGTGTTTATGTATCATACATGTTATGATAAAAAATTAAGAATTCCATATGCATTTATGAATTTGGTCATCTACCAAACTAAAATGCATGTGTTATAGGGAGATGTTATAACTTCTCACATATACAATTGAAAGCTAGCATATGATGAGGATTCCTTTGGATTATTGAGAATGGTGGCATATTGATAGGCAAGAATGTTTCTCCTAAACAAATGTGTGGGATGGCACTCATAGGCACAAGTCGAACACAAAAATATTTCCTAAATCAGCTACAACAACTTCATTATAGGATTGATTTTTAAATTAAAAGGGGACAAGTGAAATATCTTTCCTATCTCTAAGCACTCTTATCTATATTTCATGCAAATCTAGAAATGACATCTTCAAAGGTATTGGCAACATCAAGTGCAGGAGATGAGATAGATCATAGAGTTCTAACAACATCAACTTCCCTTTGCAAGGATCAAGAAAATAATGAAATATGATGAGATAAATATGATAAGTGAAAAAGCTCTAGCCTTATTTTTAAAGGCCTAGAAATGACATTGCAGGAGATGTGAGTTTCCCATTGATTAATTTGTTTTCCAATCTGTTGGAGGTAGGATTAGGGAAAGAAAGAGATCCATCCAATTATGTTTTTCATATACAAGAAGACCCGTGCTACTACTATCTAGTTGAATTTGTGGAAGAGGATTTATAAGGTGCTTGGTAATCCTGAGAAAGAGAATTTCATGACAAACATGGTGAGGATGCATTTTAAGAAGGCATGAGTGGGGATGGTGACCATGTGATTCACTTGGAATATTCTAAACCCTCTTTGGATGACATTTTAGAGATTCCCTCTATCCATCAAAACTAGTATATGAGAGATCATCCCTACAAGAGGAGCCATGAAAACATGCAAAGGAGCCTCTATTATTGAACCCATATTCTTGGCTTCTACAAAAAAGGGGAAATGCATATCTTTTTGTGCTAAAATTGGGGGGGTTGGAGGTGTTACCCAAACCAATGGTTTAGGTTTGTACACACTAAAGTGAAGGAAGTGTGATGCATTTAGGAGACTCAAGGAAGATAAAAACATCCATAGTATGCACATTACATGCACAACACTATAATGTTAGCCTGGGGTCTCACAAACTCGAAATATTTCTAACCAAGGTTCCCTAATGAGTATCACACAAAGTTCAAAGTTTGCTAGTCAAAACATGTATGCATTTCCTTATCTTTTGTGTCTTAGTGTTTCTAGTTATAATGGAATGGAGGTTTAAATCACCAAAAAATAGTGCCAGTGTGTTGGACCATTGCAACCAATTAGAACTACAGCCACAAAATTACCTTTCAAGGTTCAAAAATCCTCTAGAAAGAAGAAGACTAATATTACAATCAATGGATTTGGTCACATTGGAAGATTGGTTTTGCATGTTGCATACTGAGATGCTCAATATATTGAAATAAAAAAGATGAGCTAAATCCCACATTCACTAGGCAAAGTGACTTTTTGGTATTCTTATACTCGAACACTCAAAGGTATGTTTCTTAAGTGGTGTAGGATTAATGACAAGGAGGCATACTCATGTAGGACCCAATTTCATTTGACCATGAAGAATATTTTGAATAATGTGTATGATGGTGTGGCAGTGATGTGGCAACTTGACAACAAGTGGAGAGATGACACATGGTATCCAGATGGATGAATAGGCGATTGACACATGGTACAGATTTTGAGGAGTTGATGACATGGTGACATGCAATATCGATGCACTAGATTACAACACATGGCAAGATCAATGATTGTCACTACATCACAAAATTAAGATGCTTGATTGTTAACCAAAGCAAGAAAGTGACAAGGCAGCACATGTTGGGGGTGATGATGTGGTGTCATGCAGATGGACACTCCAAATTGTACCATGTGGCATGAGATTGAGAGTTGTTACACATTCACAAAATGAAGATGCTCAAAGGTTAAGGAATGCAAAAATGTGACAACAAATTAGAATTTGACATGTGGTACTATGTCATAATTTGGTGAGTATTCAACAGACCAATTAAGAAGTGCCATGTGGTGCTCAAGTGGTAGAGTTATCTAGAGGATGGTGACAGGGTAGTATAGACCAATAAGAGAATGGCATGTGGAGGTGATGTGGTAGAAGGGTAGCGAGATAGGTTGACATGCCATAATGATAGTATAGAAATTAGTGAATCAAGTGTTGCCATGTGTCAGGTCAATCAAACTTGGGTTGACCAAGATTCGAAAGGAAAGGGAAAATTATAAAGTCATAAAAATCATATTTTATTATTATTTTCCTCTTTTAACATGCAAACATTTTTAAGTTAATCCAGATTATATTATAAAGTTTTTAACCTTAGCAAAAGTTAATTTTTTGCAAAAAAATGCAAACTTGAGAGTCAATTCATGAACTTGATTTTCAAATGGATATCCTGGGAATTTCTATTAAGCAGATATAGGATTTCCATATATCAAAAAAAAGGTCTTGGAATGAGCTTTCCAAATTCTCCATCTATTTTTCATAGGAAGACGTGTGTTTGAGATATTATGGGTTTTGTCTAAGGTGTTTTTTTTCAACTACATTCTGATATGGCAATTCAGACTTGTTTTTTGGTGAAATGATGATGTGGTTGTACATAAAAGTTAATGAAGATGCCTTTGATGATCTATTTTTACCTCCAAGTTAGTTTAGTGAAGGATTTATCAATATTTTAGATGCATATATGAAATTTTTATCAAAGTAAGGTTTTCTCATCATTTAGAGGATAAATTTCAAGTTTATTATACACAATGATGAGATTCCATTCAGATTTTGGTTGTCAAGAGAAGAGAGAGGCTTTGCAGCAGCATGGGATTGGGATGCAAGTGGACATGTGTTACTTCCAGATTAGATCTAGATTCTTCTCCCTTCTCTATATCTTTGGCTTTTTTTCTCATTGTAAGGGTTGGTTCCAATTTATTTGAAGGTTTTCCATAGCTATGATTCCACCATTATTCGATATTTTCTCTCTTGTATGGACAACATTTAATGGATTTTTATGTATATGTTTTATCTATTCAGTTTTTTTATGAGTTATTTACATGCATCTTGAGAGTATTTTTTTAAATAAATGAATATAAGGAATAGAAAACTTCTTACTTTCATTTTGATTCTCGTCTCCTATCTCTATTATCTATGATGTTTTGTGGTTTAGGAACAAAGACCTTAAACCCAGTTGCAACTCCTTAAAGTTGTATGTCTCAATATACTTTGTTGTTGGAACCAAAAGCCAAGTAAATGCTTGATATATTTGACAAGGTTGTAGGTTTCATGAGAGGGATATCTTATGAGTATGAGGGTTTTTATAAATACTGATGTCTAATTCACAAAGTGATAGGATAGATATGATATCTTGATGTATGTGATATGTCACTGATATCATGGATGTATGTTTGTGATTTGTGGAATTTCCCAATAGATGAGGCACTAATCAATTATAGGATCAACATGTTCTTGATGTTGCATATTTGGGTTTTGTTGATATTAAACTTAAATAAATTATCCATTTTCCCTTTCTATTTAAGAGTTGAAAGAATACCCTCACTCAACTTGTGGATTTCATAGGTTTTGCAATTTTCTACTGCATGCATGTGTCATTACATAAGTATAGGAGAAAAAAGGGTTTTATCTACTTTGTATAGATTCAGATTGTGTGCTTTGGAACTGGTACCATGTGAATGAATCTAAAAGTCTACCAACCTTGGTTTTGCAGAGCTTGAAGTAGAAGAAGGAGTTTGCCTTATAGTTGGCCCCAATGTCTAAATAGATATGTTGAAAATGGGAATGATCTACCCCTAGATGTATATTTTCCTATCATTGAGTTATTGAAAAGTTGTTAATTTAGGAGCCAACACAAGCCTCATTAAATTCATCTTAAAATGGTTTATCTTGAATTTTGTGCCACTAGCTCATCATGCTTATCATCAACACAATTTAAATAATTCAAGAAATTAACTTATGTTGGCTTAGATTCATAAAATCTTCATTCAATCTCTTTTTGTTACTACTCAGTAATTACTGACTTCTGATGCTTGGTCAACAATAGGTTGCTTGGCATAAACAAAATCTTGCTCAGTCAATACTGATATTTTCTAATGCTTGACACATACTAAATTTTCTCAATCATAACCATCTTTCTACTCAACCTAAACTAAATGCTCGACTTACACTATTTGTTCAATAAGGCTTGGCAAACACATTTTGATGGTAAAATCTTCTTCTTATATTTTCTTAAGTATCCTTTCATTGTATCCTTAAGTAGATAATGTTGGTAATGACTGAAAAGATCTTTGAATAAAGAATGGAACTGGTAAAGAATGATTTCAATCATTGTTTTGTCATTGATGTCAAACTTGCTACTTGTAGGAATGACAATTGCTTAAGTGATTCAAATACTATCAATTGGTTGATTGACAAGGAGGAGGCAATCAATAAGATGTAACTAGAGCACCTAGAGGAAGGTTGAAGTTATGATGTTGTAATGAACTATAAGGCTTAGCTAAGCCATTGATGAAATAGTGTATTGATGACATACTCTTAGACACAGAGGATGGACACACTAAGACACATCAAAGATGTAAGGTTTAAACTAAGTCATTTGAAAAGCCTAACTAAGTTCATTTGAGAGAGCCAAGGAAGCTAGTTGAATTCGAGCAAATTCTTAGTTGAAGCCGAGAAAGTTCAACTTCAGTGTGTGCCAAGCAATCCTTCAAGTGCCGAGTAACTCAAGAAAGTCTTCAAGTGCCAAGCAAAGAAAAAATGCTACAGGTGTTGAGCACTAGTAAAACAACAGCAGAAGTTGAGTAACACAGAAGGTGTTGAGCATCAGAAAAAGTAGCAGAAGCTGAGTAATCCAGTTAGTGTCGAGCATTAGTAATCCAATGATGCTAAGTTGCTACATTATTTGTTAAGTCAAAAGATTTGCTAGATTAGTTACGATAAGTTTGTTACATTGAATTTTGTGAATTAGCTGGATGATAAGGATGATGAGTAGATGTCATAGAATTTTATTCAAAACATGCAAAACAATTCAAGGTGAATGCTGATGGACTTATCATGAAGTTTCTAGAAGAAACAATTTGGAGGGAAAACAGTATCATTTTCTCTAATCAATTCAAATTGATAAGCAGGAAGATTTGAGCAGGAAATGAAGAACAAAACTTCTTTATAAGGAGTTATAGGTTAGAGACCAAAAAAAGAAATAAGAGAGATGGTCATAAGTGTGGTCGTGTGAAGAAGCTAAGAGAAGGCTAGTGTGAAGTGTTAAAAATAAGACACAGTGAGGAGTAAGAATAGAGCATCAACACTCTGAGTTGATCAAGTGACCATAGAGTACATTAGCATAACAAGTGGAAGAACACAAGGAGATAGATCTTGAAGGGCGAACAAGCTTTCAGAATTGCAAGGAAGAAAAGCCAAGCAAAGGAAGGAACTAAAGAAGTGATCTAAAATCTACAAGGTTAGAGTTGCAATCTTTATCAGGTCAAAACCTTTCTAATACTTTCTTATCATTATATTAGACATTAAAATCCTACATTGCTAGGTTAGCTTAACAGCTAGGTGGATAAGCCTCAGGAAAAGGATAGAAGATCCCCAGGAGAAGGGTAAGAGATCTTCAGGAGAAGGATAAGAGATCCTCAGGAGAAGGATAAGAGATCCTAAAAGAGGGATAAAAGATTCTTTTGAGTAGGTGACTATAAATCCCATAGACTTGGGTGGGCCTAATCGCTCTATGTAAATCCTTTAGTAGGGTGGCATTCCAAGTTGAATGTTCTTAAGTCCTCTAATAGGGAACACTCCTAATAGGGTGTAGAAATCCTCTAACAAGGTCACATCTGACAGTGTGTAAAGCCTTTAACAGGGCAGGCCTTTTGTAATGCCTTGCCCGGAGATCCTTGGAAATGAGGATTCAAATCAAGCCAAGATATTTTTTTTTAACAATTATGAATGCACAAGACAACATCATACATGGATCACAAAGATCGCAACGGAAGACTTCAACACAATCCCGGCAACCAACAAATCTTCGAACACCACTACCCAACTGACACACCCAAACAAAATCCAACAACCACCACAACAAGATGAGGGCACAAGAAATGACCACTCATCAAAAAAACACAAAGCTGGGGTAAAATGCAAAATCTCGAAATTTGGCTAAGCCTGAAATCCTAAAGCCCTGAAAATTGGCTAAGTCTAAATTTTTGAAGCCCTGAAATTTCCTAGAATCCATAACTTATCTCCAAGAGGTCTGAAACCTATCTCAAACGATTTGTCACATATATTAAAATATATCTTAAGTATAAAATAAAAAAATTAAATATACATCAACTTATACTTAAATGATATATTTTAAACCCCAAGAGACTAAAACAAAAACACAAAAACTCGATTTCAAGAGAAACTAATAGAATTCAAAATGCAACAGCATAGGGTCAAAGAACACCCAAAAGGGTATCCAAAACCACTCTCAAAAAGATCGGATCATGAAGAAAAGTGCCCGCTGATGGCACGCGCAGGTTTTTCACAAAAATCATGCAACACTTTTTACTAAGGGAGGGCAATACTTCTCCTTAAGGCGTGCAACACTCTTCTAGTGTCGTACAACATTTCTCAAGAAGGCATGCTACACTTTTCAGCATCGTACAACATTTGTCAAGAAGGCGTGCGACACTCTTCCAATTTCATACGACATTTCTCAAGAAGGTGTGCAATACTTTATAGTGTCGTACGACATAGTTTGCATGGGCGTGCGATACTTTTTAAAGTGTCACACCATGCTAAACAAATGTCGCCCATAGAAAACAAAAACACTCCCAGAAGCAAAAAGAACCAAAATGGAGCAAAAAACCTCCACACCAGGGAGTACCAGATCCACGTGAATTGAGGAATGAACACTCGAGTGCAAGAACAACACAAAAAGAAGAACATCTATCCATCTCAACTACAATAGCAAAGAACACATTGAAATAAACATCGCAGAGAGTTAAGCAATCAAACTAAGTACGCGGTTCCTCCCAACCGTCAATAGCATCATAAGACCATCGTGGATCCTAGCCATCCCCTACGCGTAACATCCCAAGCCACCGACCAGATCGTTGGTACTATCATAATAGGGACGTCACTACTAAAAACATGCAACAATAACAGCATAAGAAAATATAACATGCTAGTGATAATGCATAAGATAATCCTATAGTAGATAACATCACCTATCACATGCTAAACAGCAGTAAGCAACAGATATACTACTAAAGCAAATCACATCATCTAATCATATGCTAAACATCATAATAATGGAATGCGCCAAATAAAATAACATCATCTAAACATGATATACAAGCATCCCAATAAAAGCATAAATCACAAGAAAGCATACTCCAAAACCCAAAGTACCAAGTGAAGACATCCAGCAACGGTCACACTAGGACAAAAGATCGTCTCTGTACACCAATCCCTAGCAATAGTAAAGGTAGCTATGCCTCCCATCCACGTGGAAGTCATAGGTCCACACCTGTCGTGCTGATGGAGATAATGATCCAACCAAAAATACACAAAAGAACATCTATGGCTAACACTCACGCTAGACAGTATGATGGCTGCAACCAAGAACCTAAGACAATGCAAGGAGTACAGGTCCTGGTCAGACACTCAAAAGGCTGCTAAGTAGGGGTTGACATCCTGGAGAGTCACTTGGCATCGAAAAGCTCAAGCTCGGATCGTGTGTCCTCAAACTTAAACGGGTGCTCACACATTGTGTCCTCAAACTTAATCGGGTGCTCACACATTTTACTTATCTTAAGTTTTATTAACAATCACACATTTTATTCAGTTATCACTTGCATAAAACTTCTTATCCTCTGTCAACCTCCAGTGCCATGAACACCGAGCTGTGAGATAGAAGCCCCCTCCAGATGCTACCCTACCCTACCCATGCTCATCCTACAAAAAGTTCCTGTGGGCATGCATGCTCCCATCCCAACCCCAATGATCATAACTTCCAGCAAATCCATGGAAGATCGGACCTCGCAAGTCACCCAACAAATGTACACACACGTACTCGTGTGTGGCGCACCACCATCACAAAGATCATAACACAAGGACAAGAATGAGAACACAATGCAAAAAAAACACCCAACTGAAAGCAACATGGGAAGGACGGATTCTACATGAATCCCAAAGCCAATAAAATCATACATCATGAAATCACTCAACCGGCCTCAATCCAAAAGTATGGATTCTACACGAATCCCAATGATGTAACAAGACCAAACATCATGAACTCACTCAACCGGCCTCAATCCGAGAGTATGGATTCTACACAAATCCTAGCATTCACGAAACAAAAGTAAAGGTCCAAAAGAAACCATAACAAGTAACAAATCACTCAACCAAACACAAAGTCGGAAGTACGGGTGCAACATGCATCCCAATGCAATAAAATGTGCAATAGTGGTCTGACTGATATCCAAACGGATCATCCAGGTCCACGACTCACATTGTGCCAAGAAAACCTAAAAAAATAGGGTGGCATGCAAAACAAGGTAAAAACCCCAAAAATTTGGAAAACTTCAAAATTAAAACCCATTTGGCCTTTGGGTTCAAAAACCTCAAAAATCCAAAAATAAATGAAATCAGACACCGTATGCAGAAATGGCCAACATAACAGTGCAAAACTCCAAACCCTCATGTCGAAAAATAGAGAAATGTTCATACCCGCCCAACCGGGTAGAACTAGCATACAAAAATGGATGGGACACTAGTTCTTAGCCTCCAACCAAACGGCTACCAAAAATAGAAGCAGAAACGAAGCAAAAACAATAAAATGAGAAAGCCCCACCTCACAGCTAAAAGGGCAAAACGAAAATCTGAACCATAAAATAAATAGCCCACAAAAGTAGCTAAAAATCGCAGCAATCTAAGGTTTCCCCGAGCTGGATCCAATGAGCCCAACCTCGTCACGATCCCACACCCGTAGCTCCCACAACAAACAAAATAGTAAATCCTCATGAAGAGGATTTTGGGTTTTACTCTCCAACTTTGCAATTTGAAAGTGAGAAGTGAGGAATTAAATTTCTCTTTGGATACTTATTCACTTTTCGAGTGAATAATCGATTAGGGCAAATAACCAGCCAACTTAGTTAAACCTCAAATCAACCCAAATAAAAATAGGCTATTCCTATAAATAGGAATTCATCTATGTAAAAGCTGCCAAAAATTAAAATAAATCAATTAAAAAGCTTGAAAATCCAAAAAAACATAAATCTCCTGAACAACTCTCGCGACAATGCGAACCTCTAAATGCACAGACACGCTTACTGGTCTAATCACATAATGCAAATGAGTTCAAATTTAATAATCATCGAAAGGTTTAATTTAAACACTTAATAAAGGATACGTCGACCATATAAGGATGACATTGGTAAAATATGAATGGCTGAATCACTAACTCCATGTGCCACTGCCAAGGATATAATCCTGCACACTAAACAACACGATCAAGTGCAATTGCATATAATAACATAGCCAAGGCAATAAATGCATTAAATCACCTAATTTAACCATTTATTTAATTATATTAAAATAATCTATTTACATCACTCACATTTGCATAAAACATAGCAACGCAGGAATGAAGTAAATAACCATAGCATTAAATCCATCACATAACAAAATCAGAGGTATGTCCAAATACTAGATAACCAGGTATCATCATAAAACACACTATCATCTCAAAATAGCATCATAATGCAATATGATTTACTGAACAACATAGTAGTCTAAAATCTATGATACTAGAATCAAGATGTAACATCTAACCCTCGGGTCCTCAAAAATGTAAACATAACATGAGTAACAAATATCTCTCTAATCAAAAATATAACAAGGTAAATGTCCGCAGCACATAACCAAATAATCCCACAAGAACAATTCACTCTAATTACTAAAGCATTTAATAATGATTGTTTACTCTGCATTAAAAAGGCACTTAAAACACATAAGCAAACACAGTCATAAACATGACTAACCACTGCTACAGGAACCTAGTCCCATGTAGCATGCTAATAAAACACAGTGCAATCTTTGCACATCTCAGGGTAATCATGAAACAACCTCATGATACCACATTGATCCTGGTAACCACTGGCACAAACCTCAATGAACCAAAAATCACATCATAATCTCAAAGATCAGTCAAAAGCATAAACAAAGCAACTAATACAGAAACATAAACCCAAACACCTCAACGGTGTAGACCACTCAGGGTCACAATCATGATCCCATCACAACAAAAGATCATCAAGGTTGCATCCATCAGGATGACTTACAAAAGTCAAATGGGAGAGGCACTACACCTTTAACAGGGCAAACCATCAGAAGTGGTTGAAATCAATTGCGTAGTTATTTTGGGGGTATCATCCACACCCCAGTTTTACCTTCTTATTCCTGGAGGGTTTTTGGGTCACCAAAATCTCAAGTGTTATGATACATGCTTACTTTTTATGATTGTTTAATGTTTAATTGCATGCATGATAATTTCAATTATGTTAAAAAATTTGTATTGGACATTATTAGACTTTGAATAACTGATTCAACCCCCCACCCCCCCCTCCTCTTAGTTATTCTAAAAGAATTCTAACAATTGGTATCAGATCCCACTACTGATTTGTTTCAATGTACTAGTAGCACGAAGATCAAGATGTCCAAGAGAGAAGTTCCCAAGCTAAATAAAGACAACTTTGTTGCATGGAAAAGTCTGATGAAGCTATGCCTTGGATCAATAGGTGACTATGCACAGACTTCAATCACAGTTGACCATGTAGACCCTATAGGACCCCTCACTGTAGAAGACATGAGCAAGAAGAAGGAGCACAATCAAGCAATGTTAGAGATTGCTTCAACACTAAGCTATGCCAAGTACGATGACGTCAAAGGATGTGGTACTACACATAGAATGTGGGAAACATTATCAAGAATCTATGGAGGAGATGATAATGTCACGAGAGCCAAAAGAGAGAGCCTAAGAAGAAAGTTTGATGATATGAAAATGGAAGAAGGAGAGAGTGCTACTCAATATGGTGCAAGGATGAAAGAAGTGGTAAGTGTCATAAGATGCCTAGGAGGACAGTTATCAGAAGAAATAGTATGTAGCAAATTCTTGAGAACTTTGCTTCATGTCTATGCTATAAGAGTATTAGCCATCCAAGAGCTAAGGTTTGTACCAGGCAACACATTATCATTTGAAGGAATAATTGGAAGACTCATTGCCTTTAAGCTATCTAACTTTTTCAACTACAAGCTAGAAAACTTTAAATCTACATTCAAAGCCAAGATGACAATAAAAGAAAATGAGAAGGTGTACACAAAGAAAAAGAATGGAAAAGGAAGGTATGTATCTAGTGACAAAAACACTGATGAAGATGATGTAGACAAATTGGAGGCATTACAATCAAGAAGATTTCATAGAGGAAGAGGCAAATTCAAAGGTAAGTTGTCAATCATTTGTTTCAATTGTAATGAAGTGGGTCACATTGCAACCAGATGCACACAAAAGAAAAATTACAAGGATGGAGGCAACCTCAAGAACAAGAAAGAGGACAACAAGGACTATAGAGGTAAAGGCAAAAGATGCTACATTGTTGAAGAAGACTCTGACGAGAATGATGATGAAGTAGTCTATGTGGCTATGAAAGATGAATTAGATGAAGATGAAGCAACTTCCCTGGTAACCTGCATGAACAAGAATAAAAAATGGATCATAGATAGTGGATGCTCTCATCACATGACTGGAGATAAAAGTAAGTTCATTACCTTTATTCAATATGAAGGAAATAGTGTTAGATTTGGTAACAATGCACCATGTCAGATCAAAGGGAAAGGTAGTATCAAGCTTACTAAAAAGATATCATGTGATAATGCATACTATGTTGAAGGCCTGAATTATAACTTGTTAAGTGTCTCATAGTTAGGCAACATAGGATGTAAAGTTGAATTTGAAAAAGGAGTTGCTAAGATCTATGATTCTTAAGGAAGTCTAATAGGAAAAGGTGACCAGAATAGGAGTAATTTGTTCTACCTAGACAAGGAAGATGCTTCCTATCTCATTGTTCAAACTAATGATGTATGGTTATGGCACAAGAGGTTATGTCATATAAATTTTGACAATCTAATAAGCATCAACAAAATGAAGAAAGTCAAAGGTCTACCAAAGTTGAAGAAGCCTGATAACACCATGTGCAAACAATGCCAACTAGGGAAGATGACCAAGTCAACTTTCAAAAGCAAGGCTTATACTTCTAATGAGGTATTAGAGCTAGTTCATACTAACTTGTGTGGTCCTATTGAAGTGCAAAGCTACAAAGGTGATAGATACATCATGCTATTTATAGATGACTATTCAAGGATGATGACAGTCATGGTCGTGGGAAAAAATTAGACACGTTCCAAATGTTCAAATGGTACTTGGCTAGAGTTGAGAAAGAAATTGGAAAGAGCCTAAAATGTCTTAGATCTGATAGAGGAGGTGAATTTAGATCAAGAGAATTTGAAGAATTTTGCAATGAAATAGGAATCAAAAGGCAAACATCAGCACCTAGGACTCCACCTTAGAATGGTATAGCAAAAAGAAGGAATAGATCAATTATTGACTACACTAGGACCTTAATGATGGAGAAAAATGTTGCACTCAAGTACTGGAGAGAAGCTATAAGTACTACAGTCTACACACTCAACCGAGTTCAAGTCAAGAAAGGTACAAATGCAACACCCTTTGAATTATGGTATGGGCATTCTCCTAATGTAAAAAATTTCAAAATATTTGGATGCAAATGCTATATATATAAAGATTCTAGAAATGGAAAGTTCGATGAAAAGAGTGAGGAAGGCACATTTCTTGGTTATTCTACTAGAAGCAAAGCTTATAAGTGCTTGAATGTTAACACTAACAAAGTAGTAGAAAGCACAAATGTGAAATTTGATGAGGTTGCAGAAGTTCAAAGTGTTGAAAATACCAAGAAAGAAGAAGAATACAAGACCTTTGTATACTTTTATGAAGGTGTGCCTAATAATGGTGAAGTTGCAACTCAAAATGACAATCAGCAACAAAATCTAGTATCTACCAAGTCACAAACAGTGAATGCCGAGTAGCAGACACATTCAGAAGCTGAGCTACAGAATACGGAGAATATTCATTCAAATTCTGAGAATAGCCAACATGAAGGAAATGAACAAATACCTGATGAACATATGCATGAGGTTTCAAATTCTGAAAGAGACAACATGCAAACAAAGAAAGAACTAATGTTGGCAAAGTATGTAAGAAGAGATCATCTTGCAGACCAAATTATTGGAGACAAAGAGGCCAAACCAATGACAAGGAATAGTCTTAGAAATGAAACATGCTTGCTCAGTAGAATGGAACCAAGAACAGTAGGAGAAGCCATACAAGATGATGACTAGTACATTGCTATGAAAGAAGAAATAGAACAAATTGAAAAGAACAAGACATGGACCTTAGTCCCAAGACCAGCTAATAAGAATGTGATTGGAACCAAGTGGGTGTACAGAAACAAGCTAGATGAAAATGGTAAAATCAGAAGAAACAAGGCAAGACTAGTCTGCAAAGGATATGCACAAGAAGAAGGACTAGACTATGGAGAAATTTTTGCTCTAGTTTCCAGAATGGAAGGATTAAGGACCTTACTGGCATATGCAGCCTTCAAAGGATTTAAAGTCTATCAAATGGATGAAAAGTCTGCATTTATAAATGGTATACTTGAAGAGGAAGTCTACATAGAGCAACCAGAAGGCTTTGTTGATTAAAATAACAAAAACAAGGTATGCAAATTGCATAAGGCTCTATATGGATTAAAGCAAGCACCTAGAGCTTGGTATAAGAGACTTCACAAGTATCTAGTGCAAATAGGATTTGAAAGAATAGATGATAACAAAAACATGTACATCAAATCAAAAGAAGGTAAGGATATCCTTGTATCTAAAATATTTGTGGATGATATAATTTTTGGAGGAAAGGAAGCACTTTGCAAAATTTTTGCTGACAAAATGAAACATGAGTTTGAGATGTCTATGTTTGGAGAAATCAAGTTCTTTGTTGGATTGCAAGTATATCAACTAAAACATGGTATATTCTTAACACAATCAAAGTACATCAAAGAGATACTCAAGACGTTTGGATTGGAAGACTCCAAACCTATCAACACACCAATGGCAATAGGACATAAGCTATCCAAAAATGATGAATCAGCTGAAGTCAATCAAACAATGTATAGATCCATGATTGGAAAACTACAATATGTTGTACATAAAAGAACAAACATAGCATTAGCATTTGGAATAGTGGCTAGATTTTCTACTAATCCTAGAGAAAATCATCTCATGGCAGCAAAAAGGATAATGAGGTATCTCAAATGAACTGATGATTCTGGCCTATACTACAAAAAGAATGAGAAGTTTGAGCTAAATGCCTACACAAATGCAGATTGGGGAGGAAGCATTGATGATAGAAAAAGTACAAGTGGAGGAGCACTATTCTTAGGAAAAAGGCTAGTCTCTTGGACCAGTAAGAAACAAACATGCACATCACAGTCCACTGTAGAAGCAAAATATGTGGTAGTAGCAATCAATTGCATAAACATTGTGTGGCTCAAACATCTATTGAAGGGAATGAAGGAAGAGGTAACCAAACCTGTGATACTGTATTGTGATAATACAAGTGCTATAAACATATCCAAGAATCCAGTACTGCTTGCAAAAACCAAGCATATCACAATCAAGTATCACTATGTCAGAGAATTGGTGGAAGACAAACAAGTGAAGATGGAGTACATTCACACAAAGGAGAAAATTGCAGATATCTTCACCAAACCATTGCCCAAGGATGCTTATGAACATCTTAGAGGCAAGTTGGGGGTAAAGCCCCTAATCCAAGCAATCTAAAGCAACAAAGAGGTTGCCCTACATCAAAAGGAGCAGATCACTAAGATATTTGAAGCATGATGTAGAGGTTGTTAATAGGAGCAAAAATTTTAGATCAGTTACAAGCATGGTGACAAAGGAAAAAAACATGAGATGCAAAACTTATATTTAGCATGTTTAAGATGCTACAAATTTGGCATTTATGTCAAAGATGAAGATTTATGAGAAACTGATCAGTAAACAAAAGGTAAGTGTATGAGAATGTATGGGATTAGTGGTAGACAATAAATAAAAAGAGAGATGAAAGAGGGAGAAATGATGAAGGATTAGGAATACAGAGTAAGGATGCAGCAGTCAAGAGGGAGAAGCAAAAAAAAGGATTTAGCTTGTATCAGCCAAAGAGGGAGACATGATACAAAAAGGAAGACCATGGATATACAACTTTGGTGGTAACCAAGTTGATCAACTTAATCAATTGATCAGTTTGGTTTTCCATCAATGCCAAAGAGGGAGATTGTTGGTAATGATTGAAAAGATCTTTGAATAAAGAATGGAACTGGTAAAGAATGATTTCAATCATTGTTTTGTCATTGATGTCAAACTTACTACTTGTAGGAATGACAATTTCTTAAGTGATTCAAATACTATCAATTGGTTGATTGACAAGGAGGAGGCAATCAATAAGATGTAACTAAAGCACCTAGAGAAAGGTTGAAGTTATGATGTTGTAATGAAGTATAAGGATCAGCTAAGCCATTGATGAAATAGTGTATTGATGACATACTCTTAGACACAGAGGATGGACACACTAAGACACATCAAAGATGTAAGGTTTAAACTAAGTCATTTGAAAAGCCTAACTAATTTCATTTGAGAGATCCGAGCAAGCTAGTTGAAGTCGAGAAAATTCTTAGTTGAAGCCGAGAAAGTTCAACTTCAGTGTGTGCCAAGAAATCCTTCAAGTGCCAAGTAACTCAGGAAAGTCTTCAAGTGCTAAGCAAAGCAGAAATGCTACAGGTGCCAAGCACCAATATAACAACAACAGAAGCTGAGTAACATAGAAGGTGTTGAGCATCAGCAAAAGTAGTAGAAGCCAAGTAATCTAGTTAGTGTTGAGCATCAGTAATCCAATGATGTCGAGTTGCTACATTATTTTTTAAGTCAAAAGATTTGCCAGATTGGTTATGATAAGTTTGTTACATTGAATTTTGTGAATTAGCTGGATGATAGGGATGATGAGTATGTTAGGAATAAGGTGTCTCAACCTTGTATAATTCCTATTCTTATTATTATTTGTTTTGTAAAATGTATTTTTGCAAATAATATGTAAATGTGAGTGTACATGTCTAGTTGGCATGTTGATCACTTAGATGTGTCGGCATCTTGAAGTGTGTGAAGGAGATCATGGCTAAAATGGTTATGACAGATTCCTATGATGCGTAAGAGCTATTTAAGGAATGAGCTATGATAGGTGTAAGAGCATCTTATGACATGAGACCTATTTGGATGCCCAAGAATGAGTGGTTGGTGTGTGTAAGAGAATATGCCAAAAATAGGTTGGTATGACAGATTCCCTTACACTTCTCTTGTGACCACTATTTTTGGCGGATTCTATGACAAGCTATCATTGTCTATTCAAGGGATGGACGCCCTTTTCTTGGTATTGGATGTATAGGTGGCATTGTGCATGTTTCTTGGTGGTTGAGCCATGAAAAATGCCCAACTCTATTATGGGCATTTTGTTGGGTCTTAAGATGTTCATAAAATGACTATTGCATGTTGTAATGCAATAGTGTGATAGATGAAAGTTTGCAGGTACTAAGGTGCTGCTGAAGTCTTCTATTGTTGATGTTGAACTTGCATTGAAAGTGTATTGTAATCTTGTGTTGAATATAATACATTGTGCAGGTTCTGGAGGGGTGGGGTTGTTTTACCGAAAGGTTTTTCCCCACCGGCAAATCTTTATGTTGTGTGTTTCTTTCTCTGTCTATTTTTTGTATGCATGGTTGGCTGCTATATTGGTGTTTACATGATATTGAATCTATAAGTGTAGAATATTTTAAAAGGATGTGCACCATACTTTCCTTATGAGATTAGTGTAGGAAGTTGTTTCCGCACCTGAGTTTCCTTACAAGTGGTATCAGAGCTTGATCAAATTTTGATCCTAGTTGTTGGGTAGGGTTTTTTGAGCTAATCTCAACTTGAGTGGGAGTCTTGTGCAGAGCATCCTAAATCTTATTTGCAGATTAAGATGGTGAGTTCATCATATGGAAGAATGGAGTTGGAGAAATTTAATGGTACTAATTTTGAGTTGTGGAAACTCAAGATGGAAGACATGTTGGAAGATTGTGACCTATGGGAAGCGACTACAAGTGCTACAAGACTAGAAACTATAACTCAAGGAGATTGGGATATCAAATATCATAAAGCTAAGGGTCTCATAAGACTCTATTTAACCGATGCAGTCCTTTTGAATGTTCTAGATGAGAAAACCGCATATAGTTTGTGGGAGAGACTTGGGGCCGTGTATAAGGCCAAATCTTTGGTGAACAAGTTGTTCCTAAGGAAGAAGTTGTATTCTCTGCAAATGGAGGAAGGTGGATCCTTAACGGATCATTTAAATGCATTTAATCTGCTGGCTGCACAGTTGGCATCTGTTGGTGTCAAGTTAGAGGATGAGGATCATTGCTACACACTTTTGTGTTCTTTACCAGATTCATGGGACCATCTTGTGATGGCTCTTGGAAGCACATTAGTCACCTTCAAAATGGATGATGTGGTGTCTTCACTGCTATCAGAGGAGATGTGGAGAAAGGCTTCCATTTCAAAAAAAGAAGCCCTTGTTGTTCGTGGGAGATCCACAGAAAGAGGAAAGAAAAATGACAATAAGTCTGACAATAAGGGTAGATCCAAATCCCGTGGGAAGTCAAAGACTTCCAATAAGTCCAAGGCAAAATTTTGGAACTGCGAAAAGACTGGGCACTTCCGTAAAGACTATAAATAGCCTAAGAAGAAGAAGAAAGCCTCAGATTCTGGTTCTGAAAAATCTCAAGAAGATGGTGATATATTCATCATAGCTTTGGCAGCCCATGCATCTGATGATGTGTGGTTGGTTGAATCGGGTGCATCTTTTCACATGACCTCTCATCAAAATTGGTTCTCAAGATATGAAGAGTTCGATGGTGGAAAGGTGTACTTGGGTGATGATTCTCACCTGAAGATAGTTGGACACGAAAGGGTCACTATCAAATTTCCTGATGGACGAGTAAAGGGAATCAATGGAGTTATGCACATTCCAGGCTTGGCATGAAACATATTATCTGTAAGTATGTTGAATGATGTAGGTGTGCAAGTTGTTTTTTTGAAAGAAGGATGTAAGATGATTAGAGGATCGATGGTGCTTGCTAGGGTACTAGGAGAGGTACTTTGTTTCAGCTAGATGCATGTATTCCTCTATGTAACAGTTCTTCATCCTCAGCATCTGAATGAGCAGTGAAGAATTCTGTGATTATTGGTTTCGATGGAAATACAAACACTTTGGAAGGAAAGCTTCCTGCAGAAAAGACAATGTTGTGGCATATGAGACTTGGCCACATTGGTGAGAAGGGTCTCAGAACCCTGAAAAAGAAAAATCTCGTCGAGGGGTTAAATGATTGCAATCTCGAGTTCAACTTCTGTGAACACTGTGTATATGGTAAGCAAAATCGTGTTCAGTTTTACTCTAGTTCTCACAAATCTTCTGATGTTTTGGATCTTATTCATTATGATGTATTTGGTCCTATAAAAGTTCCTTTGATCTCCAAGTCTATATTTTTTGTATCTTTCATAGATGATTAGAGTAGAAGGACATGGATTTATTTCCTTAAAAGTAAGACACAAGTCTTTAGTCGATTCAAGGAATTTAAAGCCTTTGTAGAGAATCAGACTAGTAAGAAGATTAAGTGTGTGAGAACTAACAATGGTGGTGAGTTTTTCTTAGCAAAGTTTGAATAGTTCTATAAAGAACAAGGTATCGAGAGGCATAAGACAACTCCTTATACCCTAGAGCAAAATGGAGTTGCAAAGAGAATGAACAGGACACTGATGGAGAAGGCTAGGAGAATGCTTAGTGGAACTGATTTAGAACAAAGGTTTTGGGCTGAAGTTGTGGCCACTGCTTGCTATTTAGTTAACAGATCTCCTACATCAGCTCTTGTTGGTAAGACACCCATGGAGGTGTGGTCTGGTAAGAAGCCTTCAATTAGACATCTTTGTGTTTTTGGTTGTGAAGCTTCTGCATATGTTCCAAAGAAGAAAAGATCTAAGTTTGAAAACAAAGTTGTTAAATGTATTTTCATCGGGTACAGTGCTAGTGTGAAAAGATACAAGCTTTGGAATCATGTGACTAGTAAGGTGTTGTATAACAAAAATGTTATTTTTAGAGAGCTAACATCTTCTCCTATTGTGCTACAACCAGATGAAAAAGAAAAGAAAAAAGATGTTGTTTAGTTGCCTCCTACCCTTGAGAAGACTAAACAGAGAGACCATGTTGGGTCTAATGATGAGGAGAGCTCTAGCAGCTTTGATAGCTCAGAAGAAGAGGAAGAACAACCTCAACCTCAGCCCTTGAGGAGATCCATGAGAGAAAGAAAGCAACTAGAAAGGTTTGGTTATTTTGTGTTAGATTCTGGTTGTGCTTTTTCTTTGATTACTAACACTAATGAGCCTAGATCTGTTAAAGAGGCTTTGGGCATGGAAGATGCAGGTTCCTGGATTGAGGCTATGGATGATGAGATGGCTTCATTAGATAAAAACAAAACTTGGAACCTTGTACCTTTGCCTAAAGGGAGAAAATTTGTTGGTTGTAAATGGGTGTTCAAGAAGAAATTTTGTGCAGATGGCAGTGTTGAAAGGTACAAAGCTAGATTGGTTGCAAAGGGGTATTCACAGGTAGAGGGAATAGATTATGGTGAAATATTCTCTCCTATTGCAAAGTTGACATCCATTAGATTTCTATTATCTCTTGCTACATCATATGATTTAGAGATAGAATAGATGGATGTAAAGACAACTTTTCTTCATGGTGGTTTGGAGGAAGAGATTTATATGTCACAGCCTGAGCACTACATTGTTAAAGGTAAAGAATCCTTTGTTTGTAGATTGAAGAAATCTCTATATGGTTTGAAGCAATCTCCTAGGATGTGGTACCTTAAGTTTGATCCCTTTGTATTGTCAATTGGATTTGTAAGATCAAAATCATATCATTGTGTTTATTTCAGAGTTGAAAATGATTTCCTTCTTATTGTTGCATTATATGTTGATGATATGTTGCTGTTCAGGAAGGGTAAGGGTATGATTTCTAATTTTAAATCTCAGTTGTCAGCATAGTTTGAGATGAAAGATCTTGGGGCAGCTAGGTACATCTTGGGTATGGAAATTAGTAGAGACAGGTCTAACAGAAAACTATGGTTGAGTCAAAGTAAGTATGTGAAGTCTGTGTTGGACAGGTTCAGCATGGCAGATTGTAGACCACTATGTGTTCCTATTTCTGTCGGAACAAAGTTATCTGTAGATGATTGTCCAAAATCTCCTAGTGAGGTGGAGGACATGATTAGAGTACCTTATGCTAGTGTAGTTGGTAGTCTTATGTATGCTATGGTCTGTACTAGACCAGACATTGCCCAAGCAATGGGAGTCCTAAGTCGATTTATGGCTAATCTTGGACGAATACATTGGGATGCAGTTAAGCGAGTATTCAGATATTTGAGGGGTACATCAGATTACTCCATATGTTATCATGGTAACTCTTCTGGATCTCCACATTCAGTTTGTATTTATGGGTTTGTGGATTTAGATTGGGCAGGTGATATTGATCATAGGAGATCCACCAGTGGTTATGTGTTCACTATGTTTGGTGCTACCATCAGTTGGATGAGTAAGTGACAACCTGTGGTTGCTTTGTCCACTATAGAAGCTGAGTGCATGGCTGCTACTCATGCTTGTAAGGAAGCCATTTGGCTTAAGAGATTGTGTTCTGATGTTGGTGTTGATGCAGAACATATTACTATTTGGTGTGATAGTCAGAGTGTTATTTTCCTTGCAAAGAATCCAACTTTCCATGCCAGAACGAAGCACATTGATGTGCAGTTTCACTTTGTGAGAGATATGGTGGAAGATGGAAAGGTAAATTTGGAGAAGGTAGATACTGCGAAGAATGTTGCAGATGCATTAACAAAACCAGTGGGCACTGAGAAGTTCAGATGGTGTTCAGAGTCTATGGGCCTTTCGGCCTATAGCGGTTAGTTCTTGTTAAATTCCCGATTGCTCTTACAAGGTGTTCGACAAGTGGGAGAATGTTAGGAATAATGTGTCTCAACCTTGTATAATTCCTATTCTTATTATTATTTTTTTTGTAAAATGTATTTTTGCAAATAATATGTAAATGTGAGTGTACATGTCTAGTTGACATGTTGATCACTTACATGTGTCAGCATCTTGAAGTGTGTGAAGGAGATCATGGCTGAAATGGTTATGACGGATTCCTATGACGCATAAGAGCTATTTAAGGAATGAGCTATGATAGATGTAAGAGTATCTTATGACATGAGGCCTATTTGGGCGTCCAAGAATGAGTGGTTGGTGTGTATAAGAGAATATGCCAAAAATAGGTTGGTATGACGGATTCCCTTACACTTCTCTTGTGACCGCTATTTTTGGCAGATTCTATGACAAGTTGTTATTTTCTATTCAAGGGATGGATGCCCTTTTCTTGGTATTGGATGTACATGTGGCATTGTACATATTTCTTGGTGGTTGAGCCATGAAAAATGCCCAACTCCATTATGGGCATTTTGTTGGGTCTTAAGATGTTCATAAAATGACTATTGCATGTTGTAATGCAATAGTGTGATAGATGAAAGTTTGCAGCTACTGAGGTGCTACTGAAGTCTTCTATTGTTGATGTTGAACTTGCATTTCAAGTGCATTGTAATCTTGTGTTGAAGATAATACATTGTGCAGGTTCTGGAGGGGTGGGGTTGTTTTACCGAAAGGTTTTTCCCCACTAGAAAATCTTTGTGTTGTGTGTTTCTTTCTCTGTCTATTTTCTGTATGCATGGTTGGCTGCTATATTGGTGTTTACATGATATTGAATCTATAAGTGTAGAAGATTTTAAAAGGATTTGCACCATACTTTCCTTATGAGATTAGTGTAGGAAGCTATTTTCGCACCTAAGTTTCCTTACAGAGTAGATGTCACAAATTTTTTGCAAACCATGCAAACCAATTCAAGGCGAATGTTGATGGACTTATCATGAAGTTTTTGGAAGAAACAATTTGGAGGGAAAACAATATCATTTTCTCTAATCAATTCAAATTGATAAGTGGGGAGATTTGAGCAGAAAATGAAGAACATAACTTCTTTATAAGGAGTTGCAGGTTAGAGACCATAAAAAAGAGAGAGAGAGAGATGCTCATAAGTGTGTTCATGTGAAGAAGCCAAGAGAAGGCTAGTGTGAAGTGTTAAGAAGAAGACATAGTGAGGAGTAAGCACAAAGCATCAAGACTCTAGTTGATCAAGTGACCATAGAGTCCATTGACATAACGAGTGGAAGAACTCAAGGAGATAGATCTTGAAGGGTGAACAAGCAGTCAGCATTGCAAGGAAGAAAAGCCAAGCAAAGGAAGGAACTGAAGAAGTGATCTGAAATCTACAAGGTTAGAGTTGCAATCTTTATCAAGTCAAAACCTTTCTAATACTTTCTTACCATTGTATTAGACATTAAATTCCTACATTGCTAGGTTAGCTTAACAGCTAGGTGGATAAGCCTTAGGAAAAGGACAAAAGATCCCCAAGAGAAGGATAAGAGATCCTTAGGAGAAGGATAGGAGATCCTTAAAGAGGGATAAAAGATTCTTTTAAATAGGTGACTGTAAATCCCATAGACTTGGGTGGGCCTAACCGCTCTATGTAAATCCTTTAGCAGGGTGGCATTCCAAGTTGAATGTTCTTAAGTCCTCTAACAAGGCACACTCCTAATAGGGTGTAGAAATCCTCTAACAAGGTCATATCTGAAAATGCATAAAGCCTTTAATAGGGCAAACCATTAGAAGTGGTTGAAATCAATTATGCAGTTATTTTGTGGGTGTCATCCCCACCCCAGTTTTACCTTCTTATTCCTGGAGGGTTTCTGGGTCACCAAAATCTCAAGTGTTATGATGCATGTTTACTTTTCATGATTGTTTAATGTTTAATTGCATGCATGATAATTTCAATTATGTTAAAAAATTTGTATTGGACATTATTGGACCTTGAATAACTGATTCACCCCCCCCCCCCCCCCCCCCGCCCCCCCCCCCCCCCCGCCCCCTCCCCTTCTCAGTTTTTCTAAAAGAATTCTAACAAATAAACAATACATTATATCATCAAATTCTTATTTGGTCTAGTGCTTATTTATACACCTCATAACTTAACCTTTCTCTAGGTACTCTTGTTATCCTTTCTTTTCAAACCTTCTTCATCAGCATTTTCACCAAAGTTAGCAATTATCTTACCAATATGTAGTAGGTTTGACATCAATGGCAAAATAATGATTATTCCCATCATAGATTGTTATACTTCAACAATCTCCCTCTTTTGCATTGATGGAAAACCATTACCAATAATAATACCAAAAAGAAACTTAATACCTTTTACTGAAATCTCTCCCTCTATCAATATTTGTCCTTCCTTTATATAGGTTACTATCTCTCTTCTTCTTCAGATAAAATCTCCCTTCAAGATATCATTTAGTAAACACTCCCTCTTTGACAAAAATGCCGAAGACTCATCATCTATTCATGTAGATATCAACAATTCAAGTTTCCTTGATAAGATTCTCCCTCTATCACCTTGGTTGTGACTATAAATCTTATGTTTCAGTTCCTTCCCTACTTTAGGTGGTTCCTAATTTGATATCCATTGCATCATTTTTAAAGTGTGATATTCAACTCAATTGATGCAAGGCACTACTATTACTTCTTTAAGTAGCTTGAGATAGGGGTATCACACCTAGCTTTCCTTTGAGATATTCATGTCAATCTTTAGGTAAAGCCTTTATAAATATATCAACTATTTGTTCCTTTGTATTCACATATTCCATTTTCACTTCTTTGTCTTGAACTAATTCTTTCAAATAATGATACTTGATTGGAATGTTCTTTGTCTTTGTGTGCATCACATGATTCTTAGATATGTCTATAGCACTTGTATTATCACAATAGATTATCATAGGTTTAGTAATTTCTTCCTTCATTCCTTTGAGTAACTATTTGATTTATACCATGTTTGTACAATTCATTACATCAGCCACATGTTCAACTTCAGTCGTAGATTGTGAGATACAATTATGTTTCTTTCTAGTCCAATAAACTAATCTTTTTCCTAAGAAAAATTCTCCACCGCTTGTGCTTTTCCTTTTATCATTGTTTCTAGCCTAGCCAACATCTCTATAGGCTCTTAAGTCAAAATTGTCATTCTTGTTCTAGTATAGACCATAGTCTTTTGTCCCTTTTAAGTATCTCATAATCATTTTAACAATCATTAAGTGATTCTCCTTAGGATTTGCAAAACTTCTTGCAACAATCCCAACTACTAGTGCAATATCAGGCCTACTATGAACTACATATTACAACTTTCCAATCATAGATCTATACAATGTTTGATTTACCTCAACAGAATCATTATTTTTGGATAATTTATGTCTTGTCACCATGGGAGTACTAACTAGTCTTGAATCTTCCATGCCAAAAGTGTTCAAGATTTCCTCTACATACTTGGATTGAGTAATTTAAATATCATATTTCATCTGATATATTTGTAATCCAACAAAGAAATTTATTTCTCCAAACATAGATATCTCAAATTCTTTTATGATTTAATTTGCAAATGTCTTACATAATGTATTTTGTCCTCCAAATATGATATCATCAACAAATATCTCAGCTAGTAAAATTCCTTTACCTCCTTTTGTCTTCAAGTATAGATTGCTTTTGACATCAGTCTTCTGAAAACCAATCTTCATAAGATAATTGTGCAATCCTTCATACCATGCTTTGAGAGCTTGCTTTAAAGCATATAAAGCTTTGTGAAATTTACACAGCATTTTTTTGTTGTTTGGATCATCAAATCCTTTAGGTTATTCAATGTAAACTTCCTCTTCCAGTATACCATTCAAAAATGTTGACTTAACATCCATTTAATAAACTTTGAATCCTTTATATCCAAAATAAGAAATTAGAGTTCCTACTCCTTCTAATCTTGCAATTGGAACAAATGTCTCTCCATAATAGATTCCCTCTTCTTATGCATAAGCTTTACAGACTAATCTTTCCTTATTCCTTGTTACTTCACCATTCTTATCTAATTTGTTTCTGTATACCCACTTTGTTCCAATATTGTTCTTCTCAATCTAATCAATTTCTTCATTCATGGCTTTAATCTAGTCTTCATTCTCTATTGCATCCTTCTCTATTTTAGGCTCATGTATGCTTAACAACATGTTTCATTTCTTAATGTATTCCTTGTCATTGGTCCATCCTCTTTTTCTCTAATGATTTTTTTAGCAGGATGATTTCTTCTAACATATTTTGATAATCTTGGCTCTGTTCTTCTTTCTTCAACAATACTTATTCATAAAATTCAATCTTAGGTTCACTGTGTACTTCTCTGTCAAGTAACTTGACATTCTTTTCTTGTAAACTGATCTTGACATCAAAATGTATCTCAGTTCTTGAATGTAACTCGACATCCATTGTATGTGACTTAGTAGTCATTGGTTCTTGTTGATTAGCAGCTTGGTTCTCAATACCATCAGTATTAGTAGACATGCCTTCATGGTAGTACATAAAGTTTTTGTAATTTTTAGGTTTTTTATTTTGTTCATCTTCATGTATTTCTATATATTCATCAATTTTTACATTTGCACTTTCCACAACTTCGTTAGTGTTAGTATTTAAATACTTATAATATTTACTTCTTATGGAATTGTTAAGTTTCAAGATTTGCACCCTTAACTAAAAAAAAAGTTCAATATTCCTTACTTAACATGGGAGTCATTTCACTATGTGAGACTGGCTAATGAAATGAAACCTCTAGATTCTAGGTCGGTTCCTATTGGATGTTTCAGTGAAAATCTCTAAAACTTAATGAAAACTTGCAGGGAAAAGGTAAGAAATTGTAGAAAATAAACCTAAAACCTATAGCTTAAAATAAGAAAAGGAGGTGATACACCAAAAGTGATTATGAAGATGTAACAAACACATAATAGAGAGGATTATGTAGCTATATGAAATGCAAATAAAGCATAACTTCCTATAAAGACTTGCATAAATGATTTATGATAAGGTTTCAGCACTGAAATGATAAAAGGAGGACAAACTAACACCTCACTTTGATTAATTTCACCTATAAACACATATCATAACCTGCAAGAAAACTTACTTGTCTACAAAAAGGTGCTGGAATGAGATAGAAAGACAAGGAACGGTGAATCATTCACAAGTTAAACCATCAAATCATTTAGAAGGTGCACATAAAATTTGTAGAAAGGAGAAGTCTTAACAATGAACTCCACAGAGCATGATCACACTACTGTCACTGGTACTATATCTCCAAAATGTTGAATTATAGACCTTGTAATAAAGCTTAGGACTCAAAATGAAGTCTCAAAAAACTCTATCATCAAATCAGAACTCCTTCCAAATGAGTTCAAAAAACTCATTAAGTATAATGCCTAGCTCCTTGGTCGTATGCAGAATAATAGCCTCCAAATCAAGGCTTAGAAAATTCCAAAAATGAAGTTTCATAACTCACATGACTCCACTAACTCATAAGTGCCCCCATGACTCATCAAAACCTCCCTAAAAACACTCCAACAAGTCATAAAGACCCACAAACTGACTTGGCAAAGTCAAACTCGACCCCCTATATCCTCTCCACATGTTTCCCAACTGATTCCCCTCTTAAAGACCATTACATGAGCATAAAATGACTCTCATATTTACATGGAAAATAAGAAAAACATTAAATAATTTATAAGTTATCATTATAATGTTTTTCCTTTACAATATTGAACCCATGTAAAATGAAAAAATAAAACAATCCCCTATATTTTGCATTTAAAATAAACAAAATATTAAAATGATTAATCATTCTAATATTCTATTTTTAAAAATGAAATCAAATGCAAAACAAAACCTTATACAAACTCCATATTCAAATTTTTTTTTTAAAAATCCTATCATAGCCTGCGGACTCCAAATTTGATGGAAAATGACATAGGGCATAGAAGAGGTTTGAATACCCTAAAAGTTAGTCATTTTTGCATCTTTTCATTTTGGGGGTTTCTTTGGAGCTATGGATAGAAACCCTTCTAAGAGCTTTTGAAGAAAATGAGGGTTTCAGTTTTACATGAGCCATCATTGTAAGGATTTTGCACTGTCTTCTGGAAGGATCTGTCATGAAAAGAAGCTTATCTCTCTAATTTTTAACTAGCCGCCAATGTTTCTTGCTAGAGGTAAAGTTCTGCTATCATTTTCTTTTGGATAGCTTCTCGCCAAGGCTATTCTTGTTTCATAACATGTTTGCTATATTGTTGCTTTTTTGCTACTCTTTAGCACGCCATTCGATGATGTGCTAGTCTTTATTTGAGACTTTGTTGGTTTACTTCAATGCTATTATGAAGATATGAAAATGCCACCATGAATGAAGAACTTACTAGTTTCACCATGAATGATGTCTGCTAGAAAGAAATGGTTTGGGTTTTTTCTTGAATTTCATTTGCTGAAACCTTCACGTTGAGAAGCTTTTTGCGGGTTATTATTATGAGATTTATGTTCAAAACCTGTATAGGGTTCCACTGGTTCATACCCGTATGACTATGAGATTAACTTGATACATCTGAATAGCAAGCATAATTGCTATTCCTTTACACCATGTGGGTGTGAGCTTTTGTTGACATTTTCTTTATTGAAGCTGGAACTTGTTTATTTCTATTTTGGGTTTGATTTTTTAATTCCTTATTGGAAACTTGCTGCTCATCAATACTATCTGCTTCTCATCAATATTTGCAGATAGTCAACAATATGCCATTCCATACTGATCCCAACCACCTTTGATTGTTATTTTCAATGATACAGTTCTAGCAAGAATCTTTATCAATGTTGTTTGTGTTTGGAATATCTAGAGGAGCTAAGATAATCAATACACTAAGGCAAACATTTTAATAGTCGTATGGGTAGAGTGTCTAGAATGGAGAGTTGCATAGTGTGATATTTGTAATCCCTATGTCACTACTTCATATAAACTGCACCAATCTTCTTCTTATATGGTTCATCTATCTTTGTCAAAACTTAGTTCACCAACTTTTCTTTTGGCCATCAATGGTGGTTTCAAAAAAATTTGATAGACACCAGCATGTTTATTGTAACAAAGAGACTTCCACTGTGAATACAAACATTGCAAGAACCTATGTTCTTTATTGCAGCATACTTTTAGATTAGAAACATAAAATTGAAAACACATCAACTTCTGAATCGGGGCCCATCTTCACTTGTTGATTCTATCCATGGCCACTACAATATGTGCAAAATCATTAGCATGACTCTTACTTATTGAACACTTGACCCAGTCAAAGAACTTCTACCTTAGATACCAATCCTCACATGGAATTACAACAGTAGTCTTAAGTCATACAGATCCTTAAGAAGGAAGATTTGGTTTGCAAAGTATATTCTTAACCAATAACTTGCTGATGTTCATTTTCCAATGCAAATCTAACTTGACCATATCATCTGACACTCTAAGTATCTATTTTCTCCCATGCTTGAGCAAGCTGCATAAAACACATGTCTTCTTGCTTGCTGATTACTATTTGTGAATAGCAATTTGAGTCTTAAAATAATGCTTATCTGTTGTTTCAAAGTTTGTGCTATTTCATCATGATATTGAGCATTGCTTCTTTGTTATAATCTTTTCTATCCTATTGTATATTTATGAGGTTGAGCACAGGCTCATGACACTCACAAATGATTTCATTTCTTTCAGCACTAGATGAAAATATCATTGTTTATTTTCTTTTATAATGTAATGCATCAACAGATAGAGTATTTGTAGGAATAGAGCTATACAGTCATTTCTTAGATCCTTCGAGATCTAACATCATCTTCCTTCATTTTTCTTACAGCTGCTAGAGATCGTGGAACTTGGAGCTGGACGAGTACGCCAAGGAATGAGTTCATAACTAGTCCAAGCAATAGGCAATGACTAGTTATCTCTACTCTTATTTTCTTTAATTCATATGTATCTATTTGTGTATTTCCTTATGAAAGAAACTTAGTACAGTGAGCTATACTCATGGCTTGTGTGAGATCTTTTTTTTTAGCATATCATTTCATTTCATTGTTTGAAAACATTAATGTATATCTGAAAGTAAATAATACAAAGACATTTCTATTGTTTAACGAAAATGAAATAAATGGTAATTCTATACTTTCATCATATGCATACTTAAATTTTACACAAGTGCAAAATTTTAGTAATGGGAATATTTCATAAGAAGTAAATATTAGCAAGGATATTCAAAATACTTCAAAATATTTGACATTGGGTGAGTATCCATACCATAATTCAAAAGGTGTGAGATATGTATTTTTCTTGACTTGTACTTAGTTCAAGGTATACACACTTGTATTGATAGGTTCTTTTCAGTATTTCAAAGAAACATTCTTCTCCATCATTAATGTTCTTACACAATCCATCATGGGTATGTTTCTCCTTTAAACTATCCCATTTTGTGGAGGGGTCCTTGGCACAGGAGTTTGTCTTTTGATTCCTTTGTCATTGAAGAAATTGTTGAATTCATTTTATGTAAACTCTCCACCTTTGTTAGATCTTAGAAATTTTAAAAATTTTCTAGTTTATTTTTCAACTCTTGCCAGATACCACTTAAACATTTAAAAAGAATCATATTTTTCTCTCAAAAATATCACTGCCATCATTCTAGAGTAATCATCAATGAATAGAATAAAATACTTGTCACCTTTGTAGCTTACATATTAATTGGTCCACATAGATTAGTACGAACTAATTCCAAAATTTTATTTGAAGTATGAGTCTTACTCTTAAAACTAGATTTTATCATCTTGCCTAATTGACATTGTTTGCAAGTCACATTATCATGTTTCTTTAGTTTTGAAAAAACTTTGACTCTTTTCATCTTATTGATACTAACCAAGTTGTCAAGATTTACATGACATAACCTTTTGTGCCATAGCCACAAATCATCAAATTGTACAAAAAAATAGGTTGCTTCAGTCATGTCAAGATAAAATAAATTTTCCTCTTGTCTGATCAACACCTCCAATAAGGTTTCCATTAGTATCATGTATTTTTTCCTTCTTATTTTCAAATTCAACTTTGCATCCTAAACTATTCAATTGTGACACACTCAACAAATTATAGTTAAGTCCTTCCACATAGTAAACATTATCACACATGATCTTGTCTGTCAATCTTATTGATCATTTACCTTTCACTAGATAGGGTGCATCATTACAAAATCTTACATTATTTCTATTAAAATGATCAATGGTTATGAACTTAGTTTTGTAACAGTTCATGTGATGAGAACATCCACTATCAATGATCCACCTGTCACTTTTGGTCACATAAGATACTAGTGAAATTTCCTCATCTTCATTAGAATCATTTTGTATAGAAATGTAGATAACTTCTTCATCATAGTCATCTGATTCACCATCAGATTCTTCTTTAGCAATGTAGCAAGCTTTCTTTCCCTTTTTTTCATAGCCTTTGTTACTCTCATCTTTTCTACTTCTGTATGTGTCTTCATTTCTTTTGTTTGTCTTCTAAGGACATCTTGTTGCTAAATGACCAACTTCATTACAATTAAAATATGTGATGGGTAACTTACCTTTGTATGTTCATTTGCCTCTATGAAATATCCTAGCCAACAATGCTTCTAGTTCTTCTATATCTTCATCATCTATTTCATTGTCACTAGCAACATGTTTGACCTTTTTCTTTCTCTTATCTTAAGATTCTTTGAGTGTTGGTTTAGCTTTAAAAGTAGAGACAATATTCTCAGATATGAAATTATCAAAATTTGAAAATTTAAAAGTGGTAAGTCTACCAACCAATCCTTCAAGGGTTATATCACTACTAGGAGTACACTTTAGTTCTTGTATAGAAGAGACTCTAATAGCATAGATAGGTAGTAGGGTTCTTAATACTTTGTTGATCATAGTTTCATCTTTAATCTTTCCATTTGATCCTTTAAGTGAGTTTACAACATCTTTTATTCTTCCACAATACTAAACTATAGTTTCACCTTCTTGCATTTTCATATCACCAAATTTTCCTCTTAGACTTTATTCCTAGGATCTAAGCACATTCTTATCTCCTCCATAGATTTTTTGTAGAGAATCCCAATTTTCTTTAGCATTAGTACATGCTTTGATGTTATCAAACTCTAAATATCTTAGAGCATATGCAATCTCCAACGTTGCCTAGTTGTGTTCTTTCTTTTCTTTCAGTTGTTCAGCAATAGGGGCTCCAATCACTTCCACATGTTTAGTGGCCACACTTTCCAATGAAAAATTTGCTAGTCCACCTAGATGTAGCTTCATCAAAATTTTACATGCATGAAATTTTTCCTTGTTTAGCTTGGGTACTTCCTTAATGTACATCTTTGATCTTTAGCATTAAGTAGCTTCAAACTATTTCCTCACAAGCACCAAGACCTCTAATACCAATCATTGGAATAATTTAGAACAACTAAGAGGGGACAAGGGTGAATCAATTATCCAAGGTCCAAATGTAAAATAAAACTTTTATGTACTTAGCAAGTATACGAATGCATTGATTAGGTCATCCAATGTCTCAAAGATTTGTATATTACTATCATAGATCAAATGAACTTTGTAGAAATGTAAACATGAGTTATCACAAATCTAATCACACAATTTTGACACAAGAATTTAATGTGGAAACCCAATTTGGGAAACACTACCCATAACATGCTAGCAATTTTCACTCTTCTAAATTGAGCTCTATGAGGAGCCAACCCTATTAAAGGGTACAATACACATTGTTAAGTATGACCTTAATTAAAGGATTTCAATCACCCAATTACAAGTGAGCCTTAGTAGAGGACTTTAGAAAATTCCATGAGAATGTCACCCAGTTAATGGATTTACTCATGACTATTTGGTCAACCTTAATCCAAAGGACTTATCCAAACTAATAAAATTACTAGAAAGTAATAGTAGGACTTGATCTGATAACAAAACAACTCACTTGCAAATTTTAGATCTCTTGTTCAACTCTCCATTCTTCTTGGAATTTATTCCCCTTCATCTATGATTGCTTGTTCACCCTTCAAGCCTTCACCTCCTTAACCCTTCTTGCTTAATTTGCCAATTGTTGACCACCATATAAAGAAACGCCACTAGACTTCTTCTCTCTCTCACATCTTTCTTCTAGCCTTGTATCTCCTTAAATAGATAATTTTGATCTTTTGTCATTTAATTACAATAGTCCATCTTAGAGTTGGGTTGGATTCATTGAATCCTCTCTTCTTTCCATTATGTTTTGTCTAGAAAATTCTCTTGCAATCCAAATTAAATTCATCTTAAAATGGTTTATCTTGAGTTATGTTACACCATCTCATCATGCTTATCATCAACATGATTGATGTAATTCAATAAATCAACTTACGTCATCTCAGATTCAACAAATATTGATTCAATCTCTTTTTTACTGACTTCTAATGCTCGTTCAGCACTATGTTGCTTGACATAAACTAAATCTTGTTTGTTCAATACTTATATTTTGTGACACTTCGCACATACTAAATTTTTTCGATCATAACCATCTTTTTGCATAGCCTAAATTAAATGCTCGACTTACACTATTTCTTCGGTCAAGCTTGGAAAATACATTCTGATTGTAAGATCTTATTCTTCTTTTTTCTTAAGTATCCTTTCATTTTAGCCTTGAGTAGATAAAAATACACTATATCATCAAAGTCTTATTTGGTCTAGTGCTTATTTTATACACCATATAACTCAACCTTTCTCTAGGTAATTATCATTTCTTTTCAAATCCTCTTTATCAATCAATCAAATGCTATCATTCTAAGAAAAGTTAGAAATTGTCTTATCAACAAGTAGTAGGTTTGACATCAGTGACAAAATAATGATTGTTGCCATGATAGATTTCTATACTTCAATAATCTTCTTTTTTGACACTCAAATCCTTCATTTTTCTTCCCAACATCATCAAGTATAAGAGAAGGTGTAATTTTTCTTTCCAAGGATCACTATAGCAATATTCTATTTTCTTCCCTTTCTTGCAAAGACATGTTGATTATGTGTATTTTGTATGTTGCTAGACACAGCTTATGAACTCTTCATAATAATGGGAAAGATTTGTAGGAAGGATATCATTTTTGTTCAACAAGAATGCATCATCAAGTGGAGAATGGAAAAATCTATTATTTCTATGAGATGAAGAACATGGGTTCCAAGTAGTAACATATATGTCAAAAAAGTTTTGACCCCTTTCAAATTCAACTAAATTTTTCCAATCAAGTTTATCCATCTTTGGTGGATTATGGATCCAAATAAACTCATGCACATGAGCAGTACCTCTATGTTTTCATTCATACCTATACCAATAGTCTCTTGCACCAAGGAATTTTTTAGTCACCTCTTTATGATACTTTGAACCATTCATGCAAATATAATGATGTGATATAAGGATAATTTTTTATATTTTCCAAGCACTAATTATTTTTTTGGATTCATGTAGATACATCATTAGAGAGAAAATATTGTAGATAATACTAGTTTGTATCAGAAGCACTTAATGTGAACAAATGTGTAGGAGATCCTAATTGGTTGATCATGTTTGTTAACTCTACATGACATTGATTCTAATATGGTAATGTTCTTCTAATTAATGACCCAAAGAACATGGCCTCCTCATCTAATTGTGTGTTTGGAATATTCTTTAAGTGTGATTGAAGGTATTCAATTGTATCAAGTATTCTTTCTTCGGGATTTCTTTTTACAAATACTAATTCAAGTGCTTGGCTCTAATGGAGAACCATTAGATTGTAGATGAAATATCAAAAGTGTGGGTGCCTACCAAATATTTGATCATGGAATCTCATCAAGTGTAATGTATACTTATGCATTTTAACTTCTTTTAGGCATGGTTGCATTTGTAGATTGGTTTCATTTGGGAAGAGGGTTTGAACTTCCATATTAAGCAATCTCTTTGTGTTGTATTCATTTATTGGAGAAAATTTTACTCTAGGCTACTAGATAATGGGACATTTATTATTGTTTAGTTTAAGTGTTTTCTTAATAATATATAGTTCAAGTTTCCCATTTGGAAAACTCCCCATAAATGATGTAGTATGCATCAGTCCTCTTTTAGTAATCTTCTTCAATGTGCATTTCATTATTTGGTATTGTTGCATCTTCATCAACCTCAATAGTACCAAGCATGTTTAAAATATTTGTTCTTTATCTTGGGATCCCTGCTAATTGTTCATCACTTATTACAACATCATTCTAATATGGGTCATATCTCACTTTGTATTCCAATGTAGCTCTAATATGATCTCTACTAACAAATAGTCATAATAATCCCCTTCTCCATGTTTCCTTCAAACAATTAGTACGTATATTTCTTCTATACTATAAGGGAAAAAATTTGCAATGGCTCTTGCATCTTGTGCAAAGCTAATTGTGTGGTCATTATAGTTGTACTATGCCCCAAGGGCATGGATTACTTGCAATACTGGGTTCACTCTAGCTATAAGAATTTCTTCAATTTTTGTTAGCCTCTTTAGTACAAAGGTTTGTTTTCATCGGTCCATGTTATTATCTAAAGAGAAATTATGGATCCCTTTCTCTCCAAAGCATCTTCTATAAGTTGTATGAGTGCCTAATGTTTGTAAATGCATCCCAAGGTAAGATTCCTTGTAGATGTTTCATGTGGTCATGTTGGAAAGGAAATTTATTCTTTCCCTAAATCTTTTGAAAATAGTGACAAACTTAGTATTATTTATGAAGGCTATTTCTTGGCCAGGTAGTCATAGAGAAACAATATGTAGGGATTGGTCCAATTCACTTTCCATGGTGGTGATGGGGCTTTGAGGAAGATTTTTTTGTCTACTATGGGCATGATGATTTTGGCTTGCTATGCAATTTTGTTGTGTCAATGCTTCTATTTCTTGAGGAAAAGGTTAGTTATTTGCTAATCTCTTAGCATGTCTTCGAGTAACAATTTCATTTTTATGTTAAACATAGAATTCTTGGTATCTCTTTTGACTTTCAATTACTCAAATGTCAACATGATGTCGTGGGCCACCATTATCCATGTTTTTTATTTTAAAGGTAACATGAATTTAAAATATGCACACTTGATAACATATCTCCCAACTATTAATCAAATATAAATTCTTTAGCAACCCAAAAAAATTCCAAAACTCGTAAGGATTATATTTGCAAACATCATTTGAAGAATAATCTAAAAAATGCAACAAACATGAAATATTGCAAGATGAACATGAAAGATACTTAAGATAGATTCATTTAGAGAAAAATTTGCATAAGATCACACTTTTATCAGGAATCGAGGATTTACATTTACAAATTTTCTATATATAAAGTTGTGCATATTGTAAACTTAGGAGCAACAATGATGGTCAAGTTGGTAAGGGAGCATACAATATTTTGATGACTAAATATTGTCAATGCCTTATGACTCATAGATATGCAACACCATTGTAGGGTTCTATGTATAATAGCTATAGGAAAGTTTTATTCCTATTAAGGAGCATAATAACAAAACTTTGAGTACATTCAAAAATATTTGGACAAGTGGAGCTTGAAGATGTGTTTTAAAATATGCACACGTAACACCTTAGCATGGATGTATAAAAAAGGACACATTGTGTCCAGTTCCTGCCATTAGTAATTTTGATATGTTTTGGATTAGGTAGGAAAGAGTAATATTAATATGATTAATTTGAAATGACAATTAATAACTAGAAATGCATTACATTGGAAAATAGTTAAGAAAAATACCTATTAAATTTGTGCTTTATTTTAAAAATAATGAAATGATGAAATTTATAAATATAATTTTAAATAATAAATAGAAATGAGATTTTTCAGAAAAATATAGAATACCCAAATCCTTCAAATTGCATTATTCTAAACATCCATATCTACAATGATGGCTATGTAAGAAAGTTGTTTAACATCAAATTGATGAAACTCCTCTAGGATTTTATTTTTTGCCAAAGTAGAAATGTAGGCCTTATAAGTTTTTCCAAATTCCTTGCTAGAAGTTGAGAACACTTTACTATAGAATTTCGAAATAGTTCCATATCATTAATAATTAATTGCATTGTCAAACAAAGCCAAGAGCAAAGGATAGTACTAAATAATTACATAGTTTCATCTAAGTAGATAACAAATGAGAAAAGAAAATCTTACAACCAAAAAACCCATTACTATTTAAATATTCAATGGAAAAATGAAAGTTGGGGAGTTGATGATGAAAATATTCAACATAATGTGTAACACCCCATCAAGGGATCCAAAAGAATTAACCTAGAGTTTTACTAAGTTTACCAAACATTTTTTTTTATGAAAGAATAACATACATGTCAGACATAGAGTAGCGAAAACAATAACATACAATCGTACATAAGCAAACATAACATATTACATTTCTTAAGGATCCCAAGATGTTGAGTCACTTTAAATTTTAATTAATACTAAGTCAAATAAATAACACGTCGACATGAAAGAATAATTAAAAGTCCAAAGTTCACTTTAATAATATGTTAGAATATTCAAATTGGAAGAGTACTTCTGAGAGGGGGGGTGGGGGTGAATCAGAAGTGACTAACTTCTATCTAATGCATCCTTTAAAATACTTAACTGAAAATAAATTGCATGCATGTAAACATATCAAATGAAGATAAAGTAAACACATGCAAGTAAACACATGACACTAAAATTTGGTAACCCAGAAACCCTCCAAAATGAGAAGGTAAAACTAGGGTGGGGATGAAACCCACAAAATCAATGCAACAATAATGTTTGACCACTTCTGATTGTCTACCCTTTTAAAGGCTTTACATTATGTCAATAGTGACCTGGTTAGAGGATTTACAAACACTTTACTTGAAGTGTCACCCTATTAAAGGATTTTATCACCTCTTTAAAGGATCTACAAAATAGTTGTTAAGCTAACCTATCAACATAGGATTTTCCCTTTTCTAATTCAATTGCTAGAGAGTATTAGATTCAATTAACCTAAATGCTTACAATCTCAAATTGTTGATTTTAGGCACTAGTTCTTCTCTCTGATCTGATCCTCGGAGATCTGATATCTGATTGCAGCCCTTGCTCTATTCTGATCAACTGGATATGTAATTGATGCTCAATTCACTAAGTCTTTCACACCCTTGTTGCTTGCCCTATTTTGAAATTTGTTATCTTCTTAGAAACTTCCTCAACTTCTTCTCAGCTATTCCTTGGCAACTTAAAATTGTGGGGTTTATGCTTTCTTAAAAAGGTTTCAAAGACTTAGGGTTTGAAATGAGTTCACAAAACTAAATTTCCCACTCAAATCCTTAGATTTAGCCTATTGGTAGCATGTTGTCTCCAATTTTCTTATTGGTTGCATGCTGATAACATAGGTAAAGCAAAAGATTCGATCTTATGTTCTTATCCCTTCATGAATCATCCAAAAAATGGTTTTGCATCTAAGTTTGTGAAGGCACAAACTTGTATGTTGATTCTATGTTACCTAGCACATACTGGATTATTGGTGCTCGGCACATATATGATCCTAGCTTGCTCGACACGTGTTGCATTTTGACTTACTTGGCATCAATTGTGACTCGGCACCTATATATCACTTGGCACTTGTATTATGCTCGGCACCTAAAGTCACTCGACTTCTATGGAAATTTTGGCTTGGCACATACTGTAGCTCAACATATATAGTGTACTCAGCTTCTATGGGAAAATTGGTTAAGTGTGTTGACACTCATTTGTCAAAACCAATCTGAGACCAACAATCTCCCCCTTTGACATGAGTGTCAAAAACACTTAACTAAGCATTATTTTTTGACCTTATGAGTACATTATCTAATTTTCTTAGCATATGTACAAAATTTCAAAAACTTGTTCAAAAATTTGTAAGGAACAATATACCTCAAAATTCTTGTAACTCCCCCTGAGTTGATTGTGCCATTTCATTTATGTAACCAAAATTCTTGTTCTAATGTACTTGATACTCTTTGCCTTTGCCATATTTATGTTTCCTATGCCTGCTTGTTGAGTTGTTCTATTTGTTTTGTCTACATTTGTAAGTTTTATTCATATCTCCCCCAAAATATTATTTCTCCCCTACACTATTTTCACATTATGTCTTTTTTCCCCCTTTTTGGCTATCTATAACCTTTCCCCTTTATTCTCCAAAAGAATGAAAGAAAGAATGTAATCACTAGAATAATTAGTATTCTCCCCCTTTGTTATATATCCTTCTTTATTTTATTTCTCCCCTTAAACATTAAATCTATCTCCCCCTTTTTGACACTTATGTCAAAGGGTGCTAAGGAGTAATACCATATTTCACCAAAAATGTACTATTTAGCTCCATTATCATCTTGAGAGTTGCATCCCAATTCTCCAAATCAATTGCTAGTGACTTATGTTGGATGGCAGTCTCTACAGCAAGATGTACAAATCCATCTAATGTAGAAAGATTAGGATCGTTCTTTAAAATAGTTTCAGCATATACTTTCTCTTTATGGAGTACTTCCAAATCTTAAGTTATGGAAGATTGAATCTACATTAATTTGGCCTTAATATTGGCCTCTTCTATAATGAGTACAACTAACTCCTTTTGGGTGTGAAGTGATTGGAAAAATGCTTCTCACTTTGAGTTGGATCTCCTAGTAGCTGCATGCTAGAAATCTTGAGATTTCTCTCCAAGCTCAATATTCTCTAGCTTTCCTCTTGTTTGAAATTGGAAAAACTACACAGCTTTTTGTACAATGAGAAGATATTATCAAGTACAATTTTGACCTTTTCTATCTTTTTGGCCAAGTCAACTTGTTGAAGTGCTATGTCACTGGATATTTTCTCATTCACCTTCCCTTGAAATTTCCTTTCAAACCATTCCATAAGTTTGACATTGTTTTCATAGTCTTCATTTGTCACCTAGTCAACAATGTTTGACAATTTTTCCATTATAGGCTTTGACTCATTTGGTGACTACAAGCTAAAAGCATCCATAAAGATGTCCTTAATCTCATGTAATGCTTGCTTATGTTTATACTATTTCTTGAGCATTTCTTGTCTTTTTTTCCTATTCAAGACTTCCTACATCTTAGTGATCTGTTCAATGTTGATAGTCTTGGAGTCATAAGAAGGCATGATTATCTCCTCATCTAGCTTAGGGTCTCCATAGTGAAGTACCTTGGTCACTTTGGTTGAGCTTGAGTTTGGTGTAGAGATTTGCAAAGGTATTACCTCAATGCTCAACTTCTGAAGAGTTTTTGTAGGAGTGCCTATTTTTGGTAACTCCACCAATGTTCGTATGGTGGCCTACTCCTCTTCTTTTGATTTTTCCTCCTTTTCCTCTTCTAATTTCCCTTGATAAATCACAATAATCTGAGGTGTACAGGTTGACTGTACTATAGGATCAGATGTAGCAATCTATCATGTTTGCCCTATGTCTTTTCTTGCTTGTGCACTCGGCTACAGAATGGTGTCAACTATTGCAATTGGTGGTGGAAGCATTAGAATTTGAGTGCTGGTAGTTGTAGAGACAGAAGGTGGTTCTTATGGATTCACCTTGTCTCTTGATGAGTTAGATACTACCTTTTGTAGCTCATCAACACTGACCAATATCAGATTATTGCATAATCTAGCTTGTTGTGTTGATTGGTCAAGAATCTTTGTGAGATCCACTACAATTAGTGGATTGATGTTCTGACATGATTTGACAGTAACATCCTTGACAGTTATTGTATCTGCAGGTGTGATGGTTACATGAGGAGGGCTAGGAGGTGGCATTTATGTGTCTTGCACACAATGTTCTTCTTGTTGCTACTGCTCAGCTATTGTTGTGTCTTCTCCTTTATCCTTATCCTCTTCTTCATCTTTATCATTAGTTAATTTATAGATTGACTTGAACTTCCACAATTTTGTGGACTTATTTACAACATCCTCAAGTTTATTTTGTAGAATACTGAAGGCTCTATACTTTGGTGCAAACTTGCCACCATGTTTCTTATTTGCCTTAGCAATTTGACCTCTTGTCAGGTCAGGCATCGCTTGTGCTAGTGTTGATTCTCTTATTTCCTTCTCCATCTTAAGAGAATAATGCCATTCTTTTCAATGATCTCATACAATTCTTTAGGCATTGTGTTGTCTAGTTCTAGAGGTGTGTTCTTAAATTCTGCCATCATTGCATAAACTGATTCCTCTATCTTATTTTGTTCCTTTCTACTTAACTTATTAAATTCAACACTTTTCAAATCAGTCAATTCTGCATTTTTAACATTTTCATAGATTTTATCTATAGTTGATTTGGGAGGATGGCTTACCACTTGAAATTGGTTGATATCCTCTGACTCTATTCTTTCCTCATTATCAAAATTTGGTTGTGCTACATATTTCCTCCTTTTCTTTTGTACTTGACCAGTCTATTTAGTAGCCTTCTTCTTTTCTTTTACTCACTCTTTAGCCTTTTGAGTAGATACCCTTGTGGTAGCTCTTGTTGCAAGTGTTGGTTTGGCTTGTGTGGGCTTGGTAACCTTCTTGGTTTTAGGGCATTAATCAAACCCTTTTTCTCAAAAGTTTGGAATTCATCCTTCAAAATCCTATTATCACATAGTTTTTCATAGGCTTGGAAAATCTCTAGGTCTCCTATAGCACCTATCTTACAAATGTAGCATTTTCTCACATCCTACACCATAACCACTTTAGGCAGAATAATAGACAATGTGCCAACAGGGTCATTTTTGTAGGCTACCTCAAGAATTGGCCTAAATTTTGGTTATTTGACCTCATTACTTACTAACTAGACCTCATGACTTTCCTTATCCTTGGGGTTCTTAGGGCTAGAAGCCATTTTATAGATCTAAGGTTTCAAAAGATAACAAACTTTAAAACTGCATAACTCGACACTTGATGAATACCTTAGATCAAAAAAAATTGTGTTGAATCATTGTTGAAATCAATGCAAAAGATTTCAAGGTTGCTCTTTGATCTCTTTTGCAATCTTCTTGTTGTTTTCTCTACATTCAAATGCTATGAAAATGATCAAAATTTGACCTTATACCTAGCATTAAATGCTTAGTGCATACAACTGTAAACTCAACTCTTGAAAGTTTCAACATGACTCAACTTCCATTGGATTTTCATTACTAAACATCAACGAGTTTTCCTCTTTACTTGGCTTCCATTGACATTTCCAACTCAGCATCAACCATCAACTCAATCGCTACTGACTAATCCACATGCACTGATGTTTACTCGGCATCTAAGGACAACTCGACAATATTTACAAAAACTTTAAATTTTGACTTTGTATCTTTACTCATGCTAATTTCTTCTTTGCAATACTTCTTTATCTTGGGACTTATGTATGATATAACTTTGTATGTCAGTCCCATACACCTATCTTTGCTTAGTTGGATGAGGTGTGACCACTTGACCTCTTGGGTAAAGTGATCCCTCCATTTGATGTGCTTGCTCAATCCCTTCTTTTTTATGTCCTAGTCATCTTTGCCCTAATGTGTTCCACATCAACCTTCTCTTTACCTTTGCTAACTTTTGACTTGGGTGCATTGACACTTGTTGGGCAATACCTACTAATGATCGGTCTTCAAGCAACTGAAACATGTAGTTTGGCTTAACCATCTACTATAGTTCCCTCTTAAATGTGTTCTTATGTAGTTTTCAGGAACATGCCCATACTCTTGATAGTAATGATAGCTTTGTCTAGTATTGTAATCCTAGTTGTAGTGGTGTCCATGGTTATTCCTCCTTGTAGGTTGATTAGGTGTCCACAAAGGCTTTGATCTGGACTCAAAAGATCTATGTCCATAATTCTTGCAGTTGTAGCAGTGACCATCAAATCTTGGTGTTCTCATGGTCTTGGTCCTAGAGTGTTATTTCAAGTATCCTTACTTGTTGCACTTGTGATAGTGACCCTTGTTCTTGGGTTTGTCCTACTGATTGGTCTTCCTAATCTGCATACATTAGTAGTGTGTCCCTTTTTACCACAAAAATGACAAGTGGGTTTAGAGTTCTTACCTTTGTCACTTCTTTGCCCAGCACTCTTTGATGATTCTCCTTCTTTAGTACTAGTGAAACCTAGTCCTAAAGTGTCATTGTTGGATCTTAGTGATTTTAGCAATTGTTCAAAGTGCTTGATGACTTCACTTGATTTTTTGAAGCTCTCTGTTATCTCCTTCTCTCTTTTCAGTTCGTTCTGCAATTGTCCATTTTGCATTTTCAGAGTGGAGATCTCAATGTCCTTCATATTTAGCTCATGATGAGGATTCATCATTTGGCTAAGGTTATCTAACTGCATGTTGGAGATCTTTGTAAGATCTATTGACTTCTCCCCCAGTCTGTTTGCAAGGTTTCTTTTATCATCCTTAAGCATAGCCCTGTCTTCAATTTCTCTTTTCTTCTGTTCAGTTATATCACATAGCATCATGGCTTGTGACTCTTTTTCTATTTTAAGAGATCTTATCTCTGCTACTTGAGGTCTATTCTTCTCCATCAATTCAACTATTGCTGCATCAAATTTCTTGTAATCTCCATTGGCAAACACTTTTTGTGGTATCAATCTCCTTGTAGTGTGTGTCATTTTTAGCTATGGCTATGTCCTTCCTTCTTTTCAAGGATTTTCTCAATTCTTCTTTGGCTTCCTCCAAGTTGTATAGAGTGAGGTGCACATCAATCACCTAATCATTTATGATCTTCCCAAGTTTGAAGACTTCCATCTTTAGATCTTTTCTCTGAGTTGTTAGGCTTCTTGTGAGAACCTTGCTCTAATACCAATTATTGGAATATTCAAATGGGAAGAGTACTTCTGGGGTGGGGGGGGGGATCAAATCAAAAGTAACTAACTTCTATCTAATGCATCCTTTAAAACACTACATTGAAAATAAACTGCATGCATGTAAACATATCAAATGAACATAAAATAAACACAGTAAACACATGACACTAGAATTTTGTAACCCAGAAACCCTCCAAAATGAGAAGCTAAAACTAGGGTGGGGATGATACCCACAAAATCACTGCAGCAATAATGTTTGACCACTTCTAACGGTCTGCCCTATTAAAGGCCTACCCAATTAAAGGCTTTACACTGTGTCAATAGTGACCTAGTTAGAGGTTTTACAAACACTTTACTTGAAGTGTCACCCTGTTAAAGGATTTTATCACCTCTTCAAAGGATCTACAAAATAGTTGTTAAGCTAACCTATCAAAATAGGATTTTCCCTTTTCTAATACAATTGCTAGAGTGTATTAGATTTAATAAACTTGAATGCGTACAATCTCAAATTGTTGATTCTAGGCACTAGTTTTGCTCTCTCTGATATGATCCTTTGAGATCCAATATCTGATCATAGCCCTTACTCTATTCTAATCAACTAGATATGTAATTGCTACTCAATTCACTAAGTCTTTGACACCCATGTTGCTTGCCCTATTCTACAATTTGCTATCTACTTAGCAACTTCCTTAACTTCTTCTTAGCTATTCCTTTGCAACTCAAAATCATGGGGTTTATGCTTTCTTTAAAAGGTTTCAAAGACTTAGGGTTTGAAATGAGGTCACAAAACTAACTTTCTCACTCAAATCCCTAGATTTAGCCTATTGGTTGCATGTTGTCTCCAATTTTCTTATTGGCTACATGCTGATAACATAGGTAAAGAAAATAATTTGATCTTATCTTCTTATCCGTTCATGAATCATCCAAAAAATGGTTTTGCATCTATGTTTGTGAAGGCACAAACTTGTATGTTGATTCTATGTTACTTGGCACGTACTAGATTATTGGTGCTCGACACATATATGATCTTGGCTTGTTTAGCACATGTTGCATTCTGACTTACTTGGCATCAACTGTGACTCAACACCTATATATCACTTGGTACCTGTATTATGCTCAGCACCTAAAGTCACTCGACTTCTATGAAAACTCTAGCTCGGTACATACTACAGCTTAGCATATATAGTGTACTCAACTTCTATGGGAAAATTGGTTATGTTGACACTCATTTGTCAAAACCAATCTAAGACCAACATAATATACATTTGTTCTGAGTGCCACTTGGCAATAAAATTCAGAATGCTCAATCATCCACTATACATGTCACAAGGTATGAAAGGCTAAAAGAATATACATATATAAAAATAGAATGACATCATCCTCCTTAGATCCATGATACAAGTACAATACAATAAATGGAAGCATCCACCATAAAAGATATAACCATCCATCATAATGATACATAGATGGAATGAAAGGAAATGTAGACAAGGAAGCTCCAGCCACAATGACTACGAATGGATCGCAATTGTAAGAGTAAAAATCACTACCACCTGACTGCATGGAACCTAAATGGCCCACTCCCACTATGCTAAGGAGATAGTCTCAAGTCCTAAATAGGATATCAAACCAAATATCAAAAGTACTCTCTAAGTCTAGGAAATCCTAAAAGTATTCTAACTCAAGAGTTTCAAGATAAATTGACATCTATACCGAGAGGTACACAAGACATGTAGGAAACCTACTATGTAAGTGGGCAAGTGTCATCGCATGAATCATGCTAGAGTTACCATGGCAATCTCTCAGGATTCCAGCCCCCTAGTGATCCCTATGCGGCCACTAGTATCCTCTCGTACTAACAAGGCATACTACAGATGTAAGGTCACAACCAAGCATTCTCTCTACTCCCATCCTAGTATGTACTAGCACTCAAGGCATAGGTGAGAACATACAAAGACTCTTATTAGGTTCATTTTACTCTCATTTACTATAGTGTTTTCACTTATTAAACAACTTACAATGGATTATCCTAGGAATGACTTAGGGCCCCAGTCCCCATTGCAAGCCACTTCCTGATGTTACATATAGATTACCTACCCTAAGCTCATGAAATCACAAATCAAAGAATCATAGTAAAATCACCTCAATCCTATACAAGTGACTGAAAAGCGTCAAAATATAATTCACAACAATCACATCAATTCTCTATGAGCAATTAGAAAGCATACCAAAAATATTGATCGAAGACTCAAAATGGTTAAGTCAAATATGTCATAACATGACATCACCAAAACAATTAATACCAAACACCTTAGTCCTATAAAAGTGACTGGAAAGCAATCCAAATATAATTGATCGAAAACTAAAAAAGGTTAAGTCAAGTAGGTCATACATTCACCTCAGCATCACACAAGAACATTGGAAGGCAATAACAATCAATAGATCAATGCACATCATAGAGCATACCAGACAAATTACCATGATTGAGTTAAAAGATCGAGATCAAATCAGCGTAACATCACAATCACATAACACCCGAGCCTCTAGTAACATCCTAGGATTGGTCAAAGCTAGGTCAAACCCGAAAACCCCAAAACACAGATAACACATAGAAATAGAGTAGTCTAATAGTTTGGTTTGTTTGAAAATATATCGTTGAATAAAATGTAAGTTTTATGTTTTCATTTTAATACATATTCTCGGTATATAAGAATTCTCAATTTATCCTACATATTAACCCCATTTCATTTATTCAAATAAAATATAGAATTACCCTTCCATTATTTATTTATTTTCTTTTTTTTTAAATCAATTTTCTAAAAATGATCAAAGGACAATTATCTATTTATTTAAATTATTAAGATACATCCATTGATTTAAAGTAAAATAATTTACAATCTTATTAAGAATAAGGGTTATTGATAATTAAGTAAATATCCATTTCTATGTAATAAATTAATAAATTTAAATTTGATTAGATTAACTAGTAAAATAATCATATTTTAAATAATTATTAAAAATGTATACAAATAATAAAATTTATTTTTTAAATAGTAATTCAAATTAATAACAATTATTAATTAAAACTTTATTAAAATTATTATTAACTAATAATAAAATTAATTTAAAATCCTTATTAATAATATTATAAATTAATATGATTATTTCCTAATTGACCTCGTTGAATCAGACTTAATAAAATATTACAGTGGCTCGCCACTTTTGCCTAAATATATATATATATATATATATATATATATATATATATATATATATATATATATATATATATATATATATATATATATATATATATTATAAATTAATAATAATATTAGAAAAACTTTATTAAAAAAATAATATTAAATAATTATATAAAATAATTTTTTTTAAAATTATTGAAACAAAATTTAATTATAACAAAAAGAACACTCGTGCGATTTTAATAAGGCTGCCAGCTTTTAAGAGGGTCGTGTGGCCCCTCCTTGCTATCACAGGGCCTATGACAGCTATCATAGTACATGCGATAGCAGGTATGACTGCTACCTACTAGGGGTGTTGGGAGGTGGGGGTGGTTGCCTCGCCTCCCCCCCCCCCCCCATTTTTTTATTATTATTTTTATAACTAATTTAATATAAACAAAAACTTAACAAACTCCCCTTTATACACACACACACACACACACACACACACACACATATATATATAAGATTCTAGTCTTAATCTGTTAGAAGAAATACAACCAACCGGTCGAATTTTCAAATGGAATTTTTTGAAATTAATACAAAAACTCTTCCCATTCAATTTTCAATTCTTAAATCTATTGAAAGAAGAATTATATTGATCATTTAAACTTTTCCATGTACAGAATATTTAACACACATACTAGAAATTTATAATATGGAAAATTCATCACAAGAATTATCCAAATAACTATTCAACAGACACAGAGAAGATAGGAAAGAAAAAGTGTAACTAAATTGAGCAAATATTCACAAGCATCTACTTGGACTCTGATGCTAATCACTATGCCCAAGAAGATTGCAGAGAAATTCTTCCTCTCCAAATTTTCTCCCTTTTGAAATAATTTTTCCCTCCCAAAAAAATTCGCGATCCTTTGAAAATGAACCCCTAATTTGTGATATGGAGTTCTCTCCTAAAATCGGAGCACTAATTGTACCATCACTTGAGAGAACTCTCCACTCACCAAACTTTAACTCCTCATTAACTTTTCTTTACCTTTTTTTTAATCTTTCCATGCATGTTTATGGAATTATAAAATAACTTTATTAAATTTTTAGTTGACTTTTCTTTTAATTAATTTATTAAATTTTAATCTTGTGCGCTCTTTATGCAATTAAAATATCTCTATTAAATTCACTTGTTTTATCTTTTTAATTAATTTCATATATTTTAATCTCATGCAATCTTAAAACTTTTAACAAATTAATATCTTTTCACTTTTTAATTTATTTTTGAAACTTAATTGATAAAATATTTATTACCTTAAATAATATTATTATTTAGCATTTATTTAAAAATGAACTCTAAATATATTAATATTAAATTAAATAAATATTATCACATTCTAAATTTATTCTTATAATTTTTTATCTTCAAATTTAATTCTTTTTATTTAATTAATTTTCTAATTAATTAAATATAATTAAATATTAAATTATCTTAATAATTTTTTATTGAATTAAATCATTAATTTAATCTTTTAATTAGACTTAATTAATAGAAAATTCACCAAAGACTCAAAAAATAAAATACGAAAACCCATAATAGAAAAACACATACAAAATCAAACTAAAGAGTTATAATCATGAATTAATGTCATTTGATGCATTCAGAGGATACTCAACTTCGATACTTCTCCTAATTTCTAAGAAAAATGGCTTAAAGGTTTAGGATTTGGACTCAAGAATTTATCTCCCCTCTCTTACCATTGAGATAATGTGATAGGGTACGCTCATCCTGGCAATTCAGGAAATTCGATACCAAGTACCTACAACCTGCATAAAATCCATGCATGTACAAACACAATATTCTTAGCTAAACAAACAATGGGAGAATGTGGTGCATCGTGTAGATCCTGACTAGTAGGTGACTACGACTCCCTTCCTTAACCACATCAGAAATGCCATACATAAATAAACATACACATACACCATACACATGCAATATGGGGTAAGTGTCCATAACAAAACACATATGATAATCCATCTAACTAAACATCATCAATAACTAAAAACACTAAAATAATCATCATGCATACAAGAAGTATAGAGTATCAAGTAATCTCATCATATATCAAATGAATCTAAAACAATATCTAATAATCTCTAAACAATGCTACTAATAATCAAGAATAAAACTAGCCTAAAAGTGTTTGACAATAAAAGAAAACATTCAAACTAGGGGTAGGCACTACAAAATCCACCAGAAAGGAAGCATGCCTGAGTTTTCTTCTAAGATTGAAGTCTTTTTGATTGAGTGAACAAAAGAAAATATAAAATTGGACAGAAACATTTCTATATATGCTCCATATATTTAGCATTTACCCTTCCAAATAGCTACTATCAATTCCTTTTTCTTCATGAGTTGATTGTTTCAAGGGGAGGAAGATTGCATCCCTTGGTTGTTATTTTTTTGAAACTTTGCTCCTTGTAGGTTGTGTTGCATTATAGTCAAATGACCTCTTTTTTGCATATTTGTTTTATTTTTGAATGAATAAGTGAAGGATTTGAATAACACTGGGTAAGAGACTTAAGTAATTTATAAGTTCTTTTTAAAATTAGAACTTTGAAAGAGGAAGAAATGAAGATATAGAGTGATAGGATAGAAAATATAGATAGAGTACATAAGGAACATAGAATGTGCCTTTGATAATAAAACAATTATGTTCATAGGTATTTTAAAAATCAATGATGCATGCATTTTTGTAGATGACAACTAAGTAGATCAATGGTTGGTAAATCTTAAATAGATTTTCTCAAAGGTTTACTTAGAATAATATAATTTGTTGGTAAAAAGAAACTTTCTTGAGAAGTTGAGATTCCCAATTTTACTTGTTTTGCATAAATAGATATATTTACTTGTATTTTTTCATAAGTTAGAATTGGTAATTAAAACCTTAAAGGGTGAATTTTTGAGGCAATAGAGTTAAATAATGACAAGGCAAACATCAAAGTTTGTCAGTATTAGTTTGATATCTTATAAGTCATTATGTGTCATTGCATTCTGAAGTCATATGTATATTAAAGTAATATTTTTTCTAAAATATAAGATATTATTTATAATATTTAAATATATTGTAGAATTGTTGATTGCCAAACCTCCTCAATGGTAAAACAATCACTATCAATATCAAAATTTGTCTCATCCTATGATATAAAACAATACATGTGGCTCTCCTAAGCTTGCATATTTTGTAGGTGATCTGTTGGGGTAGTTAATGGTTGTGATGAATTCAAAAAATAGATTTGATGATCTAGAGTGAACATTTTATCATGTACATAATAGCTGTGGAGTATATTTGATCACAAAATTCTTATTTTGACATTAAAATAGGATTTGTAGAACAACATAGAGTTTAATTGCCATTTAATTTATATTTTGGTTAAATAGATAATATTATAATAATAAGAACATAAGATATTCATAAAAGAAAATATTACCAATATCTTCTTTATAGAAATCATGTTATCAAGAAAATCATACTTCCAATATTAAATAAAACTAACTAATATTAAAATACTAAAATAGCTTTAAGATTTTGGTCTCCTAAAACCCCATGCAAATAGCTGAAAACTAATAAATATCATTTTCCTCATTATTGTAGAACTAATATTAAACATAAATAAAAAATTAGTTCAAATTATTCAAAATTGTTTATGTTGGTAAATTTTGGAAGGATTGTAAGGCTTGAGAAGTAGTCTATAAAATGCAATAGACATTGTATTTCCATTCAAACAACTTGGTCATCATCCATGCTTCATATAAAATAGGATTTTCAAGAAAACAAATTCTAAATTGATTGGCCATTCCACAATGGTATATACTAAATAATTAAGACGTGATACGCATTGTGCAAGCAAATGAAGGTATTATAAGATAACACTTGGATTGTATGAAAACTTATTAAGTTCAATGTGAAAAATAATTTCCATAATAATTTGATATGTGTGAATCCTAAAGTATACCACAAAGTTATGTGCCTTGTTAATTCTTCCCATTTTGCACACTTATCTCATATAGGACAGTTGGCAAGGAAAAAAGAATTGAAAATTTAAAAGAGCTAATTGTGATGGGATCATTCCTTCATGATTTGCAAGAAGATTTTTTGAAGAGGGGATTGGGATCCTTACACCTTCCCCATTATAGTTTAATGGACTAATATGTTAGATCCAATAGTGCTAACACTATTTAGAGGAAAATGTTTGTAGTCACATTGCAATCTGGTTATGACAGTAAAAGTATAATGCAAATTTTGAACCTTTTTTTAATATAATTCCATGTAGATATGACAATAGAATATATCTTTTTTTCTTGGTTTGAGTTGAAAGTAAGTAACATTTATTGCTGACACAATGTTTAGTGCATATGAATTTGTAGGTTTAAAGCAATTTTTTTCTGCTTCCTTCATAATCCTTGTTCATAGTTTTGTAACTTGGAAAAGCAACCCAAGAAGTGACTGATCTAGGTACTTATTGAAGAAAAACATGTTCAACCATGTTTTATGTCTAGTGGAGTCGTGCAATATTTTACTCTAACAATACATTCAACTACAGAATGCCTCAATGACAAGGACATTTTTACGAGAAATAAAGAGCCAGTTAATATATAATGTTGCAATTCAACTTCTCCGTGAAAACTTTAGATAACAATCACCAAATCTAAGGGAACATAAGTTTAATTTAGGAAATTAGTTCAAGGATGTTATTCCCAAAGACAAGATAGATTTAAGGGCAGGTTGCATAGTAAAGGAATATATGAATATCATGAAATGGGTTGCATTGTACAAATGGGCCAAGAGGTTGCATTTGTGCCACAACTTAGCAGTGGTAGGAATTCATCGCAAAAATATTAGCACTCAAATGCAACAAGGATTACAATTTTCTTAGGACATAACAAATTCTTTGTGGTCATGAGTTTGTGAAGCATCCACCCCAATTTAGTATAATATGGATGACCATCTATTCAAGGCTAGATTCCTTGGTATTTTGAACTTAGAATTTGTAGCCTAAAGTTTCTTTGTGACAAAATATTACAATGCATGTATACAAGGTCAATGAATGGTTTGGTAATCAATGGAAAAAATAATGAATTCTTAGAATATCCAAGCTAAAAAATTATTTCAAAATTTCATTTCTCTAAATGCAATAATACAAGTAAACCCAGATAAGTGTCTCATCAGATGTAAATGATAAAAAGAAATCATTACTTGAATAGGCTAAATAATTGTTCATCAAGTCCAGATGGTTTAGAGTTTAGTTTCTATTTTTTTACCAAAATCAAGCAAGAGTGCACACAAAGAAACCTAGACTAATAGACAAGAGAATACTAAACTATGCCCAGATTTATATTCAAAAAATATGATCCATTTTTTTCATTTCACACTTTCAACAAAGTATATTTTGAGAAAAAAATTAAAAAATCAAAAAATAGGGTCAATGGCAATGGGGATGTGTTGAAGCCTGTATTGTTAGTCATAGAAGGTGTGTGTGATCAGGGATTTGATTTGGTTTATTTTTGCCCGGTACCAAAGAAAATCAAAGAACAACATTTTTTGATGGTTAAAACAATAATTGGCAGGATAAATTTGCAAATTTTGGACTTGGATTTTTTTTGAAAATTTGAAATAATTGTATAAACTTAAGCATTTTCAAAAAATGAATTTGTTAGATTTAGTCATTTTAGAAAATCTTGAATTTTTTTCAGTGAAAAAGAAACTTTTGATAGTGAAATTGGAATTGGCGTTTAAATTTTGACAACTAGGAAAAGAATTTATTTTGTTAAAAAATAAGTTATAATTGCATTGCAAAATTGAAAGTGGACTAAATTGTAAAATCGCATTAATTTGGTTGAAAATATTGCCTAGAAGATTTTAAAAATGTTAAAGGAAATTGGTAAATTGGAAATGAAATTTGATTTTAGCTTGCTAAATTCAATTTTAATGATATTTTAATTGTGAAAAAAATATTAAATAAAAATTTTGACATCTCCTAGTCTTACCTTGTTTCTATTTTGCAATTTTTGATAAAAACTAGCAATTAAATAGGCCAATTTAACTATGGGCTAAGCAATTTTAACATTGCACTTAAATTTGGGCCATTAACTAAGGGGCTAATTTAATTTTGTTTTTCCTCTAGGCAATTTGGCCCAGTTGAGGAAGGTAAAAAGTGTGGTATAAGAGGGGCTTCCTCTCCTCTTATTTTCTCATTCCCTTTTCCTCCTCCTTGGATGTGCGATTTTCCTCTAGAGGCGAATTTAAGACTTGGGGAATTTTTTGGAAAGAGAGAATTTTCCTTTTTGTGGTGACATTTTTCTCCTTCTTGCTTGGATAAATTTCTAACCTAGGGAAATTTTGGAGCAGATCTGATTTTTCCAGCTTGGGTATATTTTTGTTGGATTTGATTTATCCATCTCTGGTTGTGATTTCTCCTTGTAGATTTAGGTGATTTTGTTTGGTGAAGAGGCTATATGATTCAAGGTCTAATTTTGGAAAGTGTGATTAATCTCAAGGAAGTTGAATTCTCATTTTTGCTAGGGCATCATTATTTGCAAGGACAATCGAAATTTTTAAGATTTGATCCAACTAGAAGAGGGCCTGGTTATTGGTAAAAGCATATTTAAGGTAAAATTCCATTAATTTTTAGAGGTGAAGATTGGTTTAAAGATGAATTCTATTCCTTGTTCTTGATTGGTTCATTTCTCTTATTTTCTTCTTACACTCATCACCCACCACTTCATCATTCCATTGATAGGCTAAAGTTGGGAGTTATAAGTGTAGATTTCATGATAGGACACTTGGAGAGGCAAAAATAAGCTAGACCACCCTAGCTTTGAAGTTTGGAGATATAAGTGTAGTCCATCCTAAAGTAACAAATAGACAGAAAGAAGTGGTAATCCCACCCCTAGGAAAGAAGGTTGGAGATTGATAAAAGTAGAGATAGGACTTGGAGAGCTAGAAATAAGCTAGATTCCATTGATAGAAAGAAGGTTGGAGATTGATAAGTGTAGTCCATATCATTTAGAATGAAGGGGTAGAAATAAGTGTTTAGGATGGTAGATGTTAGTGCAAGCAAGAACCTAAAGGGCATGAATACCAAAAAAGATAAAGAAGACATGTACCTAAGACCACCTTCTTCTCAAAAGTGAGGCAAATAAGTGATACCAATATTGGTACAATGAACATGATACAGTTGAAGGATAGATTGAAGGAAGGACAATCCCCCATGGCAAAGAAGATCTATAAGAGAGGAACTGTACATGTGGAGGCTTTCCCTCCTACCTTACCTTGCCTAGAATTGGTAATGGAGTGTGCATCCTAGTTTGATATTGTTACCAAGTCCATCATTTTTTATGAAGGGAAGATAGTGTTAGCCAACATCAATGGACAAGTGGTCGAACAAGTATTTAATATTCCCTAGTATAAAGGCATGAAATTGTAATGATGGATTAGGTTGCCAAGTTATTTCAGCATAATCAGGAGGCATACTTCATTCATCTATAGTAGAATTGGTTATAGGAAGGAGAGAATAGAGTTACCAAGTCATCAAAGCTCACCAAGTCAGATTTCAAATTAAAGTATGGAAATCTAATTATGCTTCTCAAACGAATCATGGGCATGGCTCAAGATGTGCAATTCAAGAACTGGATGTGCTACTTTATTGATGAAATTGAGAATGGAAAGAGAAAATTTGATTGGGCTAGAATTATAAGTGAAAATTCAGAGCTGCAACTTAGGATAGTGCAAAATCAAAAGCAATTCTACATGGGGTCCTATATTTTCTATTTGATTGCAAGACTATATGAAAACCTTGGACTTAAGGCCTTAGGAGTGATTGGAAATGGGCCAAGGTAATGTTTGGTACATGAGTGTTATCCACAACTTCATTTGCACAACACCAAAGATTATAAGATGTTTTATGACATCTTTTCCGTGGAGACAATAAGGATATTACAAGGGACACCCTCTAGAAGGCTCTTAATGGAAGCACAAGTAAAAGTTAAGAAGTATGGGAGTTGGTTCATCCAATTTCCATAATTTACATACATTAGAGTAGTAGGAAGTATAGTTTTTCCCAAGAGAACTCCAAGGTACCAATCCGACAAGATAGATTTGATGGAGTTGGCTAGGTAGCTTGAGCATTATGACAAGATGATGAAACTTAAAAGTGAGACGGGGATTAACTTCTCATTTGGAATACGCAATAATACTTGCCCCAATCATGTCACCTTGCAACTATGAAGAAATAAATAGAATGGTATCATCTAGGATAGTATAGAACAAGACAATAATTCATCCTAATGGTGTTATCAAGGAATCTCATGAAAACATATTAGGGCATATTCCTACTATAGAAGATTTTTGGGCCAATGCACAGGATAACTTTCATGTGAGAAAACTAGCTTTCTCAAGGTTGTCAGTAAGCATGATGAGGGCTATCAAATGGAGAGGCCTTGATACTCTCGATCAATCGAAAGATGATGAAAATGTGATACAAGGAGATTATGATACAATGGATGGAATGGATTTGAGTCCAATGGATTGGGATGATCATTGGGATCCTTCCTTAGAGGTAGTTACAAGGACAATTGATCTACACACTGAGTTGTGGTAGATTGGGAAGATAAGGAAATTACAAAGTTAGAAGGTACACCTTACTTATGAGAAGATGAAACCAGTGGAAGGTCTAGTGAAGTCAGTTTGAAAGAAAGGTTAGGGTAGTATCCAACAACAAAGGGTAGTTAAGAGTAAGAAAAGAGGTTTGGAGGTTAAGAAAAGCAAAGAACATCAGGAACCTCTAACAAAGAGACAAAATGCAACACCATCAAGGGAGACCATAATTGAGGCTAGAGGCCAAGAGGATAATACAAGTGGACAAGGGGTCATGATAGAGGTGAGCTTTGATTTAGAATCAAGCAGTTACAATAATAGTATTGAGTATTCTCCTCTCTCATAGAACCAACATGGAGATGGTATCACAATCACTAGTGAAGAAGAGGATAGGCCAATTCATATTGAAGAAATAAGCCAAGTGCCTAAGGCCATTGGTGATGCTTTGCTAATCGATCTAAATCTAGATTTGGGGAGATGCACTGCACCACTATGGTTAAGGAAAATGCTTATGCCATGAGGTGAGGTGGTGACTACCTAAATAGTTGAAGATATCCAAGGGTTGTGCAAAAGGATGATAGCAAGAAACAAAAACAAATTGCAAAAATAGTGGCAAAGGTAATAAGGAGTGATGACGAGGGTAACAAAAAATTTTAGATTTCTATACTGATAGTTAGCAAGGCATTGGATGAGATTATAGCTTAGGAGTACAAGATAGTTGAGCATAACTTGGGAAGAATCATCGGTGACATGGAATATGAGGAGATCTAGGAAGGCATGGTTTCAATTTGAGAAAGGTTGAGGAAGGAAAATGAGAGGATTGTAAAGTTGGAGGCCAAGAACAAGTATTTGAGAGATTTCTAGCCTATCCAACAGTTACACTAGGCAGCCCTTCCACAAGATAGTAGGAGCAATTTAGAAGAGATATTGGTTCAGCTGCACAAAGTCAAGGATTGGATCCATGATATAATTCAAGATGCTCAAAATTTCTTGCCTTCCTTTATCTCAACATTCAAGTCATTAGTGGCTATTAGAGATAAATTCAAGTCATTTGAAGGTGAATGGAAGGATTTCCTTCCAGTCAAGGACTTAGCCATTCCTAGGCTATAGGCATTTATTGAGCTACCAAAGAGATATTTGGAGAAAACCAAGTTGGAGGATGAAAGAGGAATGAGTACGGTGGAGTATTGGTTTATTGCCTTGACCATAAGATTGAGCATACTTGAAGAGTTATGAAATGAGATTGCACAGTGCAATCCAATGCATTGACACTTCCATTTCAACTATGATGAGTGATGTTGGGGCTGCACTTGATTTTGAAGATATCAAAGAGGAGAACCTCAATGAGACAAAATTTGGAGCAAGATTGGATGAGTTGCAGAAATTTTCCATCAAGAAGAAGCATTTGGAAACCCTTTCCTTCCCTCAATGCCTTTATTGGAATGCGAAAGAGTATGAGAAGGATCATGAGAAGACACTGCAAGCAGCAAGAAACATGATGAATTTAGCTAAGCTCAAGATGACCATCAGATTTAGTATACTTGAAGAGATTGAATCCATGATATAATTCAAGATGGGAAAAAATTCTTGCCTTTCTTTATATCGACATTCAAGTCATTAGTGGCTATTAGAGATAAATTCAAAACTTTTGAAGGTGAGTGGAAGGATTTCCTTCCAGTCAAGGACTTAGCCATTCCCAAGCTATAAGAATTTATTGAGCTAGCAAAGAGATTTTTGGAGAAAACCAAGTTGGTAGATGAAAGAGGAATGAGTATCGTGGAGTCTTCATTTGTTGCCTTGACCATCAGTTTGAGGATACTTGAAGAGATATAGAATGAGATTGCACAACACAGCCCAAGCGTTGACACTTCCATTTCAACCATGATGAGAAATGTTGGGGTTGCATTTGATTTTGAAGATATCAAAGAGGAGAATGTTAATGAGACAAAATTTGGAGTAATATTGGATGAGCTAGGGAAGGTTGCCATCAAGAAGAAGCATTTTGACACCCTTGCCTCCCTCAATGCCTTTATTGGATCTGTGAAAGAGTATGAAAAGGATCATGAGAAGACACTACAAGCAACAAGCAACATGATGAATTCAGATAAGCTCAAGATGAAGCATACACATTTCCCTCCCATTAAGGAATTCAACAATAGGTTACCCAAGTTCATTGCCTTGGCTAAAAAGATGAAAGAAAAGAGTAGAATTATGTTAGAAGATCATTTGATGTAAGCCCAAGTGAAAATTTCTCCTTTCTTTTGGGTAGGATAGGTGTCTAATTTTGATTGGCTACCATTTTGGTGACTTCTAATTGGTTTCCATTTTTCCTTTTTTTTCATTGGTTCATTGATAAGGTGGCATCTTCTCATTTGTTGATGGGGTGGCAATCCTAATTAGGGTCTCTAGGATCTAATCTAGATTGTTGATTTTGCCACTTAATCTGTATTGTTGGTTGTAATTTTAGACTCTACATAAGGCCATTTTCTCTCATTTGTAAAGGGTTCTTAAGAACACTTGGTAATGGTGATTAAGAACACTTGGTGTTTTTGCATGGTTTCTACTTCCGATGGTTAGAGTTAAATTTCACTGAAGTTGTTAAAGTAGATTTTATTTCAAAAAAGTTAAGAGTAAGAGTAGATGGATAGTTGCATGGTGATATTAGTGGATCTTTGATAGGGATTTATAAACTAGGCCACTAGCATCCTAGCAACTAGTTAGGAAGCCTTGTGTGGTAATCTAGCATTTTTCCCTTGAATCATTCCATCTATGGAGGTAGAGCCATTGGTAAGATTTCATTAGATTTGATCCCCATCCATTTGCTAATCTTTCCATTCATAGGAGTAGAAGTAAAGCAACAAGTAGTTAGTAGTTAGAGCTCATTTAAGAAGAAAGTTAGAAAAGGAGAAACATCATTGGCAAACATTCCATCCATCATCACCATCAACGTCATTTGATGCTCATACACTCCAAAAAGCTAGCCATCATCACCATCACAACGAGAGTTTGACAATCCTTGAATGAATAATGTAAGCCCACCTACATGATTAACCAAAAAATCACATTAATATATTTGTGTTAGCATCCAAAGGTGTAAGGAACAATGGATTTTTTTTCATGTTCTTCATGAGTATTTACTTTTTAAGAGAGGGATTGAGTGTTTGATATTCCATGTTAAGTATTCAATTGCTATATGTTATGTAGTGGTACAAAGCTGACATCAACATTAATTGGCACTAGAAGGAGGGCATAATTTGAGCTCTCAAGTGATCAAGAACAAGAAGAACCATCGAGGATGTAAGCCATTACAACATACAACCTCCATCGTCACACCATCAACATTATTCGGCACTAGAAGGAGGGATAAATTTAAATCCATTCTTGAGATAATTGGAACAACTATTGAAATTAGAAGCATTATTGCCTCCATCATCACACCATCAACATTATTTGGCACTAGAAGGAAGGCCTGAAAGTGTTTTTGTTTGAGGACTTGTTGGTATTTAGCTATGATGAAGAATGGTGCTTCCTAGATCAAATCAACCTAGAGCAACTTGGAGAATGCTTCAAGATCATATTGTAGCGAGTTTTTGCTCAACTACTTGGGAGGAAAGTGAGAATACTAGAGAGTATCTAGACACCATTGACATATTGAATCAAGAGGAAAGGAAATTATGAGCTATTGAAAGGAGAATTTAGAAAAGGTTGGAACATTAAAGAGAACTATAAAGGAAGCTCAAAAGAGAAAGGAAAGCACAAAGACAAGCTCAGGTCACTCTTGAGGAAAACTCAAATTAGGAAAATCAATTGGGTCTCAACTATAGTCAAGCTGGATAGAAGAATTGGGTCTTTCTCCCTCGAAAGGTTTGAGAAATTACAATCAGATAGGAGGTAAAGGGTACTGAGATCTACACCACACCTAGAAGAGGATTTAGTTGGGTTGCAATTTCATAAGAAAGAAAGAAATCATTGGGTAGCTAATACTTCAAGTTTGGTTAGCTCCTCGAGTCATCCAATTCAAGCTATAGTCAATCAAGCAATGATGGCTTAGCCACCATGGATTCAAAACAATGCCTCACCCATTTTGTTCAATAATATAATGACTTACCAAAGAATTTGGTGGGATTCTGCTCCAAGTTCTTTTTTAATGATCCCAACTGTACAATAGAGGAGCATATCAAAGTATTTGAAGATGCATTGTGCAACTGAAGGATTAAACATGAGGATGTAGCGTGCAGGATTTTCCCTTTCTCATTGGAGGAAGAACCTTATTACTAGTTCATCAATATGTTGGTATCATCTATAATAGGATGGGTTCAACTTAGAGAAGCATTTATTGCAAAATTTGGCATGCCCACCACAACACTGGAGTTACATAGGATGTTTGTGGACATTAGGAGACATGATAAAGAATCAATAAGTTCCTTCAACAATCATTTTCATAAGGCCTACATGATATTGTAAGCCCCTTACACAATGCAAGAGGTAGGTTCTTTGGAAGCATATTATAGTGCCTTAGACACTCAAACAACTATATTTACAAGGATGGAGAACCCCACTCCCACAATGTTGAATGAAACTTACACTAAATCAATTGAAATAGGGAAGCAATTGGGCCAACAAGGAACAGAACCCTCAAGTGCTAGGTATCTGAACAACCCAATTCCACAACTTATGTACTAGGCACCTACACATCAATTGCGGTACATCTGGGACCTCTATTGTCTCAAGCACCACATTAATACTAGTTTATCTACAAAGTGCAAGTTCATCCACAAGAACACAATAAGAAAAGGATGAAATGAAGGAATTGATTGAGCAAGTCAAGAAGCTGTCTATAGAAGTTACTTATTTGAGAAATCAAAACAATTAACTCCAATCTTTTCAAAGGAACAATCAAGGAGGTAATCAAGGAAATAATTATCAAAATCAAGGTGGAAATTATCAAGTGGAGTATCATAGAAATCATTAAAAAGGTGGATACCAAAGGAACTATCATGACAAAGATTATCAAAGAAACAACCAAGGTAGTGGTTATCAAAGGAACTATCAAAATAATAATCATAAAATAGCAGCTAGTCACAAGCTCAAGGATATAACAATTAGTCTAACCAAAAGGGGACATGGAACACAGGCCCAAACAATGTAAATGTGTTGTTGCCACTTGATAGTCAAGCCTCAGTGGATAGAATATTTCTAGCTAAGTTTTCCATGTCTAAATATTGCAAATTCCATGAGACTAATCAACATTTAGAATTAGGATGTACTGAGTTCAAGAAGGTGTCTTACCTATTTTAGAACATAGTAGTTGAGTGAATCAATTAGGAATATATTAAGGTCATGGGGTATGAAATTATCCCATCCTTGAGATATGATCAATAGTTGACTTTTGAGGAGATTTCATTTCCACCAAAATTTAAAGCATATGAAGAACACCAAGGGATATTTCCTCTCGAGTTAGCCAATGGGCTAGTTGGTGAGATAATATATCAAAATGTATATAGCAATGGGTCATATTTTGTTTTCCCACATTTGGGTGATGTTGTTCTAGTTCAAGGAATAGGTGGGAAACAAATATTTCAACAACCAGCTAGTAATGCAAGGTTTTATCAGAGAAACAATAAGAGGAATGATGGACCTTTCACGTCCTCCATACCCCTGAACAATTTGTATATGCCTCAACATCCCAATACAAGTAACATACCAAATTCTTCAAGGGATGCACTCGAATACAGACAAGGCAACCATAACAATGGAAGTGGAAAAAAAAAAATTCAACAAAGTATGCAACAAAACAATTAAGATGTTCAAGGATTACAAAGTGTCAAGTCAACACAAGAAGCAAATAGAGGAAGAACAATGAACAATGCCCTGAATAATGATGAGTTAAAAAGATTAGGACAAAATGTAATAGAGGAGATGAAGAAGATCAAACTCAGTCTCGCTTTGTTTGAATTGTTGAAGGTAACAGAGACTAGAGATACATTCAATGAAAGATAATAAATCACAAGGATCTCACACTCAAAGTACAATAACGCATACTCAAGGGAGGCCTCCTCCTAACTCAGTGCATCTGATCCAAGACATTTTAGGAGGGAATATAATGAATTCATCTCAAGGGATTTCATATTGTGGGATGGAGAACTCTACACAAGAGATTGCATATGGTGACATTAGTAGTTTCAATAGATAGCCAGGACCTGAACCAATTTATGTGGCTCAAGGATAAATGTTGGTGGAACAATAGACTCAAAGGAGTCAAGATCTAACAAACAATAAGGAAATCATGAAGGTAGAAGAGGTAGTTCAATTGACAAATTTTGGAGTGAAGTCGAAGCAAGTACATAAGACACCAGTAGTATATTATCAAGGGAAAGATGAGCCAGCCTCATTTCTACTCTTAGTAAGGATATTTGGGAAGCTTCTTCATAATTGTTTGATATATTCAAGAGCATCAAGTAATGTCATGCCTCTAACTATTTTTATAAATTTGGGAATCGTGCCTTTGGGATCAAACAAAAGGGTTACCAAATTGGATAAGATAGAAGTGCCAGTGGTAGGTCAGCTACACAACATACACATGCAGTTGGCATTTGATCTAAGGATGGAATGCATGGTAGATATTTTAGTAGTAGATGTGGCCAATACCTATCGATTGATCCTAGGTAGGGATTGGACCAAAAGGTTGAATGGATACATGGCAAATGACTTTTCTTACATGTGGCTCTCGTGGAGAGGACTTGCCAACCAAATTAGAATTGATAGCACCCCAAGGTTGAGATTAACAGTTATTGAGTATGGGGAATAAAATGAAATATTATTTGTAAAAACAAGTATGAACACCTATAGACCTTAGAAGACAAAAGTACTAACAATGAATATTGTAAGTGAGGGGAGGAATTCCACTGAGATCCTGATTGAGTCAGATCTTGATACTTCATCTAACGATGGTGAAGGCATGTTCAAGAATTTTAAGAACTTTGTGATTAAGGTTGTACAATAGGGAGTAGAGTTGGGTAACCAAACATCAATAAGAGACTTATTATTGCCTAACTGGTGTAGAATCCATAATGTTTTCCATTCAAAATTATCTTGCTCCTTGTGCACAATTGCCTTAGAACAAGTCAAGAAGAGAATCAAAAGGGCATTAAAACAAGATGATCAACATGGCAAACCAGAGGTTGAAACTTTACAAGCTAATCGATTAGAAAGTAGCATGATGGGTGAAACATAGAACCAAACTACACCACCTAACATAGAAATGAAGAAAAATGATGTATCAGACAAGTCCAAGGGTTCCCAAAAGGATCATCAAGAAAGTGACAGAATATGGACTCTAAGGTTGGATGGTTCCAAAACTAAGCAATGAGTTGGACTCAGATTTGAGTTAGTCAGCCCAACAGGGGAAACATATTTGGAGGCACATAGACTGCAATTCGCATGCACCAACAACATGGAAAAATATGAAGCTTTGATTTTAGGCTTTTTGTGAACTATCAAGAAAGGTGCCAAGGTACTTCATGTACTTGGAGATTCATATTTAGTAATTGAGTAAGTAAGGTAGAAGTTTTCTTTCCATGACAAGAGATTGAAAAGATATAGAAACATAGTTTGGAATTTGATAGAGGACTTCGATGCCTTTAGTGTCAAGTTTAGTTATAGCAAAAATAATCAAGTGGCTAATGCCCTCACACATGCTACAAGCTCACTAGCACCAATTAAGTTGGATGATTTGAAGAAATTTAGAGTTGAGTTAGCATTGGTCCCATCGGTCAAGAACTTCCAAGTGTTTGAAGATGATAGACATATCCTCAACTTCTTGACCAATTTGGATGTCTTCACAACATAATTCATTGATGGTAAAGTGGATGAAGAAGTAGAAATCAATTTAGAGGGAATTATGAGCTTGAAGACAAATACTATTCCAAAGGGAATGATTGAGTTAGAAAGAATATTTGACATGGACCAATTCAAAAAGGTGCCATATCAACCCATAGGGTGTGATGAATGTGAAAAGGTAAATTTGGGAATATAGGGTTGTCCTAAAATAGTCATATTGGGAAAGTTTGCATAGCTAAGGAGAAGGTGAATACATTGAGTTTGATGAGAAAATTCCTAGATATGATTACTTGGGGATATGAAGATTTGAAAACATATGATCTTCCATCATCACGCATACGATTCCACTAAAGGTAGTGGCAAAGGTCAATCAATCTTTTGTTAGAACCATTGATATTTTAAGAAGTAAAGAAACTTCTAAATTAGTATACCATCTTCACAATAAGGCATTCAATGTGGGTCACCAATCTCCTTCTAGTTAGGAAGAAAAATGGAGAAATAAGGTTATGTGTCGATTTCAGGAATTTGAGTAGAGCATCAAAAAAGGATAATTATCCATTGTCATTATTAGATGAGGTCTTGCAAGTTATAAACAGGGCACAGATGATGTCATTTATAGATGGATATTTGCGGTACAATCAAGTGATTGTTGAAGAAGAAGATAGATTGAAAACAACTTTCACCATGAAATAGGGAACATTCGCATACTGGAGGATTCCTTTTGTCCTGATCAATGCAAGTGCAACATTTCAAAGAGCCATGGATTATGCTTTCAAGGACTCAAAAGATAAATGTATTATCATTTACATGGATGACATTACAGTATTTTCAAAAAATAAAGAAGACCATATTTTGGATTTGAGGAAAGTTTTTATGAGATGTAGAAGGTTCAGAGTTTCTTTGAATCTGAAGAAATATATGTTTGGATATATCGAGGGAAAAATTTTGGGACATGTAATTTTAGAAAGGGGTATCATCATAGATCCAAAGAGAGTGGAGGCAATTTCCAAACTTGGCATACCAGCTAGCAAGAAATAGCTCAAATCATTCTTTGGAAAGATCAATTTCGTGAGAAAATTCATATCTACATTCGCAGAGATTGTAAAGCCAATGAATGACATGTTAAAGAAAGATGCAAAAATAGATTGGACTCCAATAGCGAAGAAGGCATTTGAAGAAATAAAGCATGCTATCATTCATCCACTAGTTCTAGTAAGCTCAAATTATCAAAGGCCATTCAATATATATTGTTTCACCTCTAATCACGTGTGCAGCCATTTTAGCACAAAAGAATGAGGTAGATGAAGAGAACCCAATAGAATTCATGAATATTTAATTTTCAAGAGAGGGATTGAGTGTTTGATATTCCATGTCAAGTATTCAATTGCTATATGTTATATAGTGGTACAAAACTAACATCAACAGAGACAGAGTCCCACACCTTGCCAGTTAAAGCTTTATTAGAAGAGGTGATGGAGGTACCCGAGTAGGAGTAGATGTACAATAGATAGGAGCCATAGGTTTGATTAGATGTGATTGGATCAAATGTCATTGTCATAGTAGTTGTTGCATTGTTAGTTAGCCCAACCAAAGAGGATATAGACCAGGCACATACAACACAAGAATTAAGTGCTTATTTGGGTTAAAGATTCAACAAAAGACCAGTGGTGCAAGCACTATCATTATCTCACCTATGAGGAAGGTAGCTAAGGTTGAGGCTAGGGAACTTATTGTATCTCCTAGAGTTATTCTAGATGGACAAAGCCACCCCACCCCTTCATATGAGTGACCACCTCTAGTAGATAGTGCTCAGATGATGTTGGAGGTAGTAGCCACAGTGATGGGCATGCATGAACAACCAACATTAGGGTCATCTAGGGACATGGGGGAGGACATTGTGTCCTACTTAGCCAATGTAGTGACTTGAGGTTGCTAGGTGGTGATCTTTGCATAGAGACAAGCACTCAAGGGGGTAATTCAAGAGCATGTTCTCTCATTTATGTAGGTAGGTTGTCTAGCTTCATTCACTCCATCCTTCGATGCATGAGGATGGCCTAACACAAAGGCTCCCAAAGATGAGATAGGATTGGGTTGTTGGAGAGGTAGTAGTGGAAAGCCATGTGGATACCCTTACTTGTGAGATAGTGTAGGTGTATAGAAACACCTACTTTTCTCTGTGATGGAGTGAGGCTAATCAAGTAGCAATAAAGAGGGCTTGAGAGGAGACATCTACCTAATTAGTTGCAGTAAAATGGAACTTGCCTACATAGTAGTTATCCTGGGGAGTCAAAACGGGTACTACTCATCACTCATCTTGAGGCATTAAAGCAAGAGAAAGAATCAAAATGAACAATATTCATAGCCCAACTCGAGGCAATGAAGCAAGAGAAGAATCTGCTAAAGGAGTCTAAAGCAAAGGAGATAGAACTTGGGAACATTACAGAGATGATGAAGTCTTCATTGAAGACCTAGATGCAAGTGTATGATTCATGGGCACAGTTGTAGGCTTCAACATCAACACCCCTAGACATTTACTGTACAGGGTAAAAGGTTTATTAATGCATGCACACAATAAACAAGAACATGTAACATAGAATTATTCCTTTTATTATTCATGTGTATACAAAAGATACTACAATATTTGATATGCCTACTCTGAGTGCCTCAAAGCATAGCATCTTTCTTGATAGGCTTGCTCTAATGCTCTCTCCACCTCTGGCACACAAACACTCTATATTTGCAATAGCTCCAGGTCTCATCAATTGGTCACACTTCCATGACTAATAACTACACTGACTAAGGGTCTAGGGGACAACACCCCCAGTGGGGTTGAGGACAGCAACCCCACGGGGCCCTGGGGAAGAGCCCCAAGTACGCTCCCTATTGCAATATAGGGCAAGTTTGAGGGGTAGTGCCCCCACTGCCAAGACCAAATTAGCACTCTCAAGTCCACACAAAAGACCATGGAACAAATAAAATATCCCTATTACTGCTGCTTCAATTTGGAATTAATAGGGAATTAAAGTTGAATATATTCCTTAAGTTTGACATAAGAATTTGTAGCCTTATAAAGAAAAATAGTGTTTGCATGTAAATAAGTTGTGAGGATTTGCAACCTTATAAAGGAAAATATTTTTTGCACATTAACAAGTTGTGAGGCTACTCATGTTTTCATCTAGCTGAAAATTGCTTCCAACCTTAAGTTCTAAATTATCTTCTCATTTTACCTCAACATTTTGAAGTATAAGTTGCATACTAAGTTTCTTGAATGTTCTAGAATATGATGGAAGAGAACAAAATATGTGGACATAATTTTTTAGGAAAATATTAGATGTTTATAGAGATATGCATTAATTACAACCACCAACCAATGCTGGATTTTTTCTAGAAGTTTATAAAAAAGTATAAAGTTGACGAAAACGTATTTCATTGAGATCAAGTAAAGATTACAAATTGTTCCACCCATGACTGTTCATTGTACTAACCAATAAGAAGAGAAATAAAATATTTGTAATAAATTTCACTAAAGAAATGAAAATTACAAACATTATAAAAGTACAAACAATTACAAAAATTCTAAATGTTGATTGGTTGAAGAAAAAAACAAAATAGCATTCATTAAATGCTATAGTATCTTGCCTATGGCAGCAACTAATAAGAACCATATAGAAAATGTGTCATATGTTTATAAATCGTGTATTACAATATAGCTTGTAGCTTTGTGTATCCATTTTAAGATTAATGGTTTTCATGAGTGCACATCTCTTTGATTTTTGCAAGTACCAAATTGCTCATAACAATAAAATCAATTTCTTCAACTTTGATGGATGTGGTTTTGAGGCACTCCTTATTATATTATATCTCATTCTTGCAACATAGTGTGAAGATAAATTCCTTGTCTATCACTTATCGAACTATAGCCTCAACACTTTTCTATACATCCTTTTCAAATTGAAGAGTATACATTTTTTTGCAGACATCCCCATGAGCTGAAGTGTCACTTCATCAAATACAATTTCCCATAGTATGTATTTGTGGTCCTATAGTATTAGTTGGACTACATACTTATAGTTGTAACTTTCAACTACATTATTACATTTTGAACAAAACCACCTTTCATCAATACTCTTTATTATTCTCTTCTTTCATTCTTTTCTATTTGATTAAAGAGGGAAAGTTGGATAACAAATTGAATCTATTTTAATAAACTTTTTTGATGCTATCAATATGCATCACAAATTTTGAACTCTACCACTGGTCTCTTGTCTAAGAGATCAAATTGACTCCTTCAAAGTTATGAAGTTAGGAAACCAATTTTTCTAGTCGATAATTGGATGGAGTCAGCGATTGTTTTGAGCCATATTTTTAGTTTTGTTGATTCTTGTATAGTTGGGTTTAAACATATGTTTGTACTAGTTGTAGTGCTTACTACCTTTCCATTATATTTTGATACATGACCATGTTTTATAGCAAGGATAGAGGTCCCATGTGATAAGTAGATTTTGTAGAGTTCAACACCTTCCTTTTAAACAATGGTTTCCCATTAAGTAATAGTTATTATTGTACATGTAATTCCAATCAACCTTATTACGCATCTTAGCACCTTTGTCCCATCACACATCTTAATTGTTGAGCCTGGTTTCACATAGATGATAACTCCAATAGCATTGGCAACTCAATTATTGCTCTTTCTTTCAATTTTATTAATAGCTGTAAAGATGTTTGGAATTGAGTGGTCATCATCACAAAGAGAAACTTTTAACTCAACCAACAAAGTGATCTCCAACCCACTATAGAGTCTATTATAAAGCATGTTCATAGTCTTAACTGTACCATGAGATATCATGTATGTAGAGACCATTGTATTCTTACAAAATGGAGGTCAACCAATTCATTGAAACATGTGATGTGAGTCTCAATTCCTTCCTTATCAATAATATCAAAACTAAAGATTTGCCACTTCCTTTTCTACTCTTATATTGATGGATCTCTTTCTTCATAGTTACACCACCTCTAATAGTCCATCTTTTCTAAAAAGGGATCAAGTTCATGATAGGTGTTACAATAAATGATATTTCTATGTTCCCTCTAAGTGGATTTATCTCAAACAATATTTTCTATTCCTTTTCACTCACTCTTTCAAGAAATAAGAAAATAGGATCACCTATTATTTCATGCTTTCTACAAATAATCTCTAGGTTTACAATCAAAATCCATCTACACACATGAAAAAATAGAGACCTTTAGTATAAAATTGTAATAACTTAAGAGTGTGTGTATCTATTTTTCTTGCTTAAAATATTTTTCCCAATAACTCACCATGTGCTAGTTGTAATAGAGCATTTATATTCTCTCAATCATAAGATTGACCTGATCATACTTTCTTTGAAAGCTAAAGATGAATTGTATTTCTTAGGAATGGAAGCTTTTTTTTTTGAATTATATCAAATATATCAATTCCATACCTATGCATTTGTTCAAGGTCATAGCCAAAGTTTCCAATACTTAGTACCTGTACATCTAGGACCAATATCGAATCTCCATTATACATGGCTTTGATTACCTCTGGGCTTATTGTAGCCATGATTTGTGAATCATGGTAGCTCTATAATAAAATATACAATTAAATACATTGGGTGGTTAACACCATTCTTTGCACTCTAACATAAATCACAACTTTAAGAAACCAAAGCTAATAGTACTCTTGAAACTCTACATATAGTAATATTCAAACTCTTCAAAGGCATAACTCCCTAAGCATTATTTCAAACCCATAGTTTCAAGAAACTATTTGAGTAGAGATTTACTTCCAAGAAAATTAGAATACATTAACAACTTTATAGATCATTGTAGCAATGAACATGATGTGGAAACTTAGAACAACCAAATGTTGCATCATTTTGTACTTTCCACATTATTTTCAAGATTTTCTGATTTAGCTAGAGAATAACATTATTGCAAAGCAAGGAATGAAGCATGCACTTATTTCTATTAAAATACACAAAGAGGAGAATGTTGCATCACAAAACAACCGATGGACCAAGGGCACACAAGCACACCATAATGTACCAAAACCCATTTAAATTCATAACTATAAAAAGAGAAGAAATAATTAATTAGATGATATTTAGGAAGATATTATTGCACAATATGTTATGAGAAAAGGGAAGAAGTGGTATGGCACATGTATTGAATGTAACTACCAAATAAATCAACTCTACACAAATAAATCAAGCTCAAATAAATTTAAATTCTTGTCACAATATTTTTAATGAATATTATTTGTATTACACGAGGATGAAATATATAGCATTGAAATTTAACTTGTGAGGATGAAATATATAGCATTGAAATTTAGAAGTTAGTGGTCTGCAATCAATATACTAAACTCTTTATTTTTTCTTTTTATTTGTTGTAGACAATGTTCTTTTCTAAATTAAGTACCTCATTAAAAAAGAATTATATTTAGAATAAAAACACTAAATATTATTTTCAAGAAGTTTTATCTTCTAATAAGCATATTAAAATATTGTTAGTGTCCTAATAATTTTGAACTTAAGATTGTGCCTAGTGCTCTTTCTATAAGCTACCTACAGTGTATTCATCACTAAAGAGTTTCAAACTGTATATTTGAATATTCTAGATATTGGATCACATGTAGTATATTAGGAAGCCTAATGGTTTTTACATGAAAATCTCTAGCTTAGCTTGTATGCTAGACTGTTTAAGAGATGGAGTTGATCTCGTGTTGGACTCTATGATTCATTTATAAAATGATTTAATGGGTTGAGTTAAATTAGTTCTATTTTTTGGATATTTTTATTTAATTATTGATCAAATTCAGTAGTTTTTTTAGGTATGTGGGCCCTCTTGTGCTCGTATGCTTCCCAATTTTTTTAAAGAAAATATAGTGGAGGGATCCTCAAGCATTTAGAAGACTCATACTCATAAAAGAGGATATAATGGATAGAAAGTAGTGATATATTCAATTGGATAATGCAAATATTTCATACGTAAAGGTCACAAGTAATGATCATATTCATTTCATTGTTGTCATTTGCAATTATTGGTGATTTAATATGGAAATTTCCTATAAACAATTTGTTGCATGTAGATTTGTGAATGAATGAGCATAGACATTAAGCCCTTCAATATAAGCTAGAAGATGGAAAGTATTCTGAATGGAAGGTGGAGTACCATTATTGTCTTTTGCTAGTGACTATGTTCATTGATTATTATTTTAGTTAAAGATTATTTAAACTTCACATTGCCATAGTTCAGATTCATATAAATTGAATTTTTAAATCACATTGAATGGATGGACACAATGTTGATGTGATGATTTTGTAATGATAAAATATATATATTTATTGTTTTACTTTAATCACACATTTTTACAATTTATAGTTGCTCATACTAAATACCATAAATGTCCTTATCTATTTTATTTTTTAATGAATCTCTTTCTAACAAAGGAGCTTGAGGATCATAAACTACCTTAGAAAATTACTCATTTTCTTAGGTATGAAATAAGAAGTGACATAGGTAAGATAGATTAATTGATTTTGTATCCATACAATTCCATTATTGTTAACAATAATTGTTAGGATAGGTTATAATCATTGAGCCATTATATAGTGCACGAAAATTCCCCATAAACTTATTTTTTGGTAGGTATGTAAGCAATATTATGAATATAACCTGTGATTCTTAAGCCATACAAATAATATTTAAATAAGAAAATTTGTGGTCCCAATTTTGTGACATGTTGTTCTCCATTCAAGTGTATGATCACCTCTTTTGTGTACAAAGACTATGAAAAGCTCCCCTGTAAACTTTCTATAATCCCCCATTGTCAAGAAGTAGAACATCATAACAAAAAGATAAAAGAACATAAGAATTACAAGATTGTGTAATGGAAGATCATGAAAAAATAAAATGTATTAAAGTCTGTGAGTAATCATCTAGTTAAATGGAAGTTTTAAATTAAAACTAGAAAAGGAATAGATAAAAGGAACTCAACATGCTTTAATGAGAATTAAAACAAAACAAAAAATGGATTGTTGAGATCAAAATTGATGAACAAGGGGAATAAATAGCTATAATATTTCAATTGAAATTTAACCATTCAAGAGCACCATCATAAACACCAGATCATCAATAGTAGGTCTAGTATTTATGATGATGAAAACTAATCTACTAATCTATAGCTCCTATATATACCATACAACATTTGTGCCTTGGGTATCACTTAGGTTGCATGTATAATCAAAGATATATCTAAGAAGAACCTAAATGCATAAACTATATGTAGGTTATTTAAGAACTAAGGTGTCCACAAGATGGTTATTCATAACACGATATATACTATAAGGTTAATCATTGCTTAAAATTCATTACAGTGTGGCTTGTGAATAGTATGGAATAAAGGAAGCAAAATATACTAGGTCTCTATAATTTTCATCTTTTTTTCAAATATTATAGTCCTCACTCCTTAAACTTCCAGTTCCATAATAGCATATTACATATTCCAACTATCTTGATAATGGGATTGGCCAATAAACAAACTTAGGCCCAATGAAAGATATTCATATGCACAATTATAGTATAAGAGAAATTTAGACTAGTCTCTATTGTTGGAATTCTTTAAAATAGCTGAGAGGGGGCTGAATCAATTATCTAAGGTCCAGATGTACAAATAAAACTTTTCAATGCTTAGTAGACCCATATGCATAAAACCTTATCATGCATGCATCCATTAGATCATACAATACTTAAACTTTGTAGGTTATTGCCCTAGGTCAAAACAATTTTGCAAAAAATGTAAACATGAAATAACATAAGAACATTCACATAATTTTGACACAAGGATTTTAAATGGAAAGCCAATTTGGGAAAAACCACCAGTAACATGCTACTAATTCTCACTCTTCTGAAGTGGTGCCCTATGAAAGGCCAACCCTATTAAATGTTACAATACACATTGTTAAATGTGACTTGGTTAAAGGATTTCAATCACCCTGTTAGGAGTGAGCCTTGTAAGAGAACTTTAGACCATTCCATTAGAATGTCACACAATAAAAGGATTTACAAATGACTAATAGGTCAACCTTAATCCAAAGGATTCACCGTAGACTGATACAATAATTATAAAGTAATAATAAGGCTTGATCTGATAACAAATTACAACTCACTTGTAGATTACAGATCAATGTTTCAATCCTCCATTCTGCTTGGCATTCACACACTTTAGCTCTGATAGCTTGTTCACCCTTTAATAATTCATTCTCATAAGCCTTCTTTCTTTTAATGCCAATAGCAGTCACTTCTATTTGGCCAATGAATGAAGCAATAACCTAGACTCCTTTTCTTCCTTAGGTCCCTGCACATGACAACCTTAACTTCTAACTAGTTATCTCTATAAATAGAGAGTTTAGATCTTTTGTCTCTTAACCACAACTACCAATTTTAGGGTTAGGTAGGATTATGTAGGATACAATAAATCTACCCACTTTTCCATTGGTTCCTCCAAAAAAATCTTCTACAATATTCCTTGAATTCACCTCAACGCTGTTTATGTTGAATTTTGTACCACCAACTCATCATAATTATCTTCCACATGCTTCACACAATTCAAGGAAAAAAATAATCAGGTTAAATTCATCAAATATTTGATTTAACATTGTTTGTTGTCACCCAACATCTATATTGTTGTGTTACTCGGCCAACACTAGTTCACTTGGAAAACACTAAAGTGTACTGATGCTCGACACCAAGTAAACTTTACTCAACATATACTAACAATCACTTGGCTTGCACTATTTTCCATATTTTCTTGACAACTCTTGATTTTTACTTGGCTTCCACTGATTTCTTCTCAGCTTGCATTGGCTACTCGACAAGGCTTGGCAGACACTTTTCTTACTTATTCATCTTCTAGTCTTAACTTGAGTAATCTTTCATTTCACACTTTAAGTAGATAAACAATACACTATAGTATTAATGTCTTACTTAGTCTTAGTGCTTCTTTCACATACCAAATAACTCAACCTTTCTTTAGGTGCTATTGTTATCTCCTATTTTTAAATCCTCTTCATCAATCAACTAAGTGATAGATTTCATACCAAAAAGAAATTGTCTCACCAGCAAGTAGCAGGTTTGACATTATTGACAAAATAATGATTGTTCCATATAGGTTCTTCACTTCTGTAGTGCCTACCATTAGTTTACATTTGTACTATCATTGCTGAACTCTTTTTGGCTAGTTTTATGTTTGATGATTGGCACTATTGTTTTGAGTTTAGTATTGTTTCAGATTCAGTTTATTATATGATGAGATTACTTGGTACTCTATGTTTCATGCATGTATGATGATTATTACAGTGTTTTCAAATATTGATGATGAATAGTTAGATGGTTTATTATCATATGTATTTTCTTATAGATACTTACCCCATACTACATGTGTATGATGTGCATGTTTGTTTTCTTTATGTATGGCATTTCTGATGTGGTTAAGGAAGGGAGTTGTAGTCACCTGCTAGTCAGGATCTACACGATGCACCACTTCCTACCATTGCCTATTTAGCTTAGTATATATTGTGTATGTACATGTGTGGATTTTTATACAAGTTGTAGGTACCAAGTATCAACTTCCATAAATTACTAGGATGAGCGTACCCTATCACATTATCTCAATGGTAAGAGAGGGGAGATAAATTCTTAAGTCCAAATCCTAAACCCTCAAACCATTTGTCCTAGAAAAGTAGGACAAGCATCTGAGTCAGGTACCCTCTAAATGCATCGGATGACGTAATTCATGATTATAACCCCTTGGTTTGATTTTGTATGAATTTTTCTATGATGGGTTTTCATATTTTACTTTGGAAGTCTTTGATGAATTTTCTATCAATTAAGTCTAATCAAAATATTTAATTAATGATTTAATTAAATGGAAAATTAATATGATATTTTGATATTTAATTTTATTTAATTAATTGGGAAATTAATTAAATAAAAAGAATTAAATAAAAAAGAATTAAAGATAAAAGTTATAAGTTCACCTAGGAGTATGCACACCTCTTTATGCACATGTTGTCTACAACATAGGAGTAAGTGCACTAATTAAGCACATGGTGTCTACAACCCTCTCATTCTTATCCATTCATCTAGAAGGTTGGATAAGGCTTGTGCTTAGTTGTCAACAATTATCTTATCTCCTAGTTGTTTCTAAAGACATTCGAGGTGCTTCCTAAGAGGTTTTTATCTACAGGCACTCCTAGTAGGTTGGATTCTGGGTTTTGGTGGGACTACAAATGTTGGAGAAGGAAGGGATTTTTCTCTACAGTTTTTGAGGCATAGCGAATTAGCATCAGTTTCCAAGTAGACGCTCATAATTTTTGCATATTTTATTATGCTCTTTCTCTTCCCATCTTCTTCGTGTCTATTGAATGCTTTCTAAAGAATTCTTGTGATGAATTTTTTCAGTTGTATGCATTCCTGTTATGAATATTTAATTTTATGTTATGAGCAAACCCACAAAATCTGTATGGCCCTCTTCAGTAGATTATAGAAATTTATTGGGAAGGGTTTGAATTTAATTGGGAAAATTTTCTTAGGTATGTTGTATTTCTCTTTCAGAATAACTATGGGTTTTGACGAAAAAAATAGATACATGTTAAATAAATTTGTTTTATTAAATTTTTTTATTTGCAAAATTATAATAAAATAAGTTATGATTTAGGAGAGGCTTTGTTGAAGATAAATTTTTAATATTGTTTGTATTTTTTTTAAAAGGGAATTTTCGTAAAATATATTAAAAAAATTATAATTAAAAAAAAAATTAGTGAGGGGCTGGCAGTCACACCCCCCCCCCACCGGCAGTCACTATCCACAACAATGGACCCACCAGCAACCATTAAAGGCTGTACAGCAATAAGCCTCCCTTTAAGGGATGGCGCTACACACTCGCAACACTTTGCGATTGATAAATCGCAAGTATGATTTGTTATAAAGTTTGTTTTTTTTAATTTATTTTTTAAAAGTTATAAAGTATATATATAACATTTTTTATTTAACATTAGATTTTTGATTTATTTATTTATTTATTTATTTATTTATTTATTTATTTATTTATTTATTTATATGTATAGTTATTAAATAAGATTTTAATAATTATTTTTTACTTTTAATAATTAATTGTATCATAGTAAATTTAATTATTAACATAAATTTAATTTAATTTAATTTGTTTAAAAATGAAGGTAGATAATAATAAGGGAGATCTTTTTAAACTTGCTCTTATTGAGTTTCAATTATTCTATTGGAAACGTAGTGGGGTCATTTTCAAAATAAAATACATATAATTTACAACTAGAATACTAAAAAAAAAAAGGACTTCAAGTTATGGGATGCGGGACGATGTGGGTGTTTAAATCCTTCATCTAATGAAACAAGTATGTATGTTAATTATGCTAAACTCAATAAGAGCAAGTTTAAAACATGTACTTGTATTTGTTCCTTATGCTATCTGTGTTTTGGGGTTTTGGGGTTGACTAGATTGTTGACCAGTTATAGGACATCTACTAGAGGCTCGGGGGTTTTATGAGTGTGGTATCATGTTGATTTGTACTCGATCTTGATTACCCAACCATGGTAATGTGATGGTATGATCTATGAGATGTTTGTATTTACTATTCATTGATGCTTTTCAGTCTTCTTGTGTGAAACTGATATGTATGTATATGAGATACTTGACTTAACCATTTTTGAGTCATCGATCAGTTATACTTGGGTTACTTTCCAGTCGCCTTGATGGAACTGAAGTGTTTGCTTTGATGTTGATGATGTCATGTTGTGACATGTTTGACTTGACCATTTTGGGGTCTTTGATCAGTATTACTTTGAGATACTTTCTGGTTGCTTGTTGAGAACTGAGGGGTATTGTGATTTATTATGGGATACTTTCTGGTTGCTCATTGAGAACTAATGGGTATTGTGATTTATTCTAGTTGCTCATTGAGAACTGATGGATATTGTGACTTATCATTTGATGCTTTCAATTGCTTGTGGAGAATTGATGTGGTTATTATGATTATCTTTATGATGCTTTCCAATCGCTTCTATAGGACTGAGGTGATTTTACTATGATTTGTGATTTCATGAGCTTAGGGTAGGTTATTTATATCTAGTATTGGGAAGTGGCTTGCAATGGGGGCTGGGGCACTAAGTGGCTATGAGGGTAATTCATTGTAAGTTGTTTAATAAGTGAAAACATTACACTAAATATTGACTTAAATGAACCTAATAAGAGTTAATTGTATGTTCTCGCCCATGCCTCGAGTGCTAGTATAGACTAGGATGGGAGTAGAGAGAACACTTGGTTGTGACCTTGCATTCTGTAGTATGCCTTGTCAGTACGAGAGGATACTAGTGGCTACATAGGTGTCACTAAGGGGCTAGGGTCTATTGAGAGACTACCATGGTAACCTTAGCACGATTCATGTGATGAGACTTGCTCGCTTACATAGTAGATTCCTACGTGTCTTGTGTGCCTCTAGGTCTAGATGTCGATTTATGTTGGAACCCTTGAGTTAGTATACTTTTAGGATTCCTAGACTTAGAGAGTACTTGTGTTATGTGATTTGATATCCTGCCTGGCACTTGAGACTATCTCCTTAGGATGGTGGGAGTGGGCCATTTAGGTTCCATGTGGTCAGGTGGTAGTGCTTTTTCATTCTTACCATTGAGATCCATCCATAGTCATCGTGGCTGGAGCATTCTTTGTTGGCATTCACCTTTACTCTATTCATGGATCATTATGATGGATGTTATTTACTAACACATTTCTAAATATATTGATGATTAGCATGTGATAGATGATATTAACTACTTTGTAGGATCATCTTATGCTTTATTCTAGCATGTTAGATTTCTTTATGTGTATGTTGGAGCATGTTTTAGGAGTGACGTCCCTATCACGATAGTATTGATGATATGATTGGTGGCTTGGGATGTTACACATAGGGTATGGCTAGGGCCCATGATGGTTTAATGATGCTATTGACGGTTGGGAGGAACTACACACTTAGTTAGTTGTATTTTATGATGGATGGTTATGTTTTGTGATGGATGTTATATCTTCTATGATGGATGTTATATCTTTTACGATGGATGGATGTATCATGCATGGTGGATGGTTTCATTTACTTTATTGCACTTATATTAGGGGTCCAAAGAGGATAATGTATTCCATTTTTATATATGTATATTCTTTTAAGCCTTTCATACCCTGTGACATGTACAGTGGATGACTGAGCATTCCAATTTTAATTTTCCAAGAAGCATTTAGAACAAATGTATATTATCTCAAGGACGTTGGAATTTTCATTATTCTTTCATGTGGATGTTGTAGTTGATAGACTTAGTTTTAATTAAATTTAAATGTGATTTAACATCATGGGATCCTTAAGGAATGTAACCTGTTATGTATACTTCTAGTTGAATGTATGTTATTGCTTCCACTACTATGTGTTGATGTGAATGGTTTATCTTTCATGTTTCAAAAAAAAAAAAAATGCTACCAAACTTAGTAAAACTTTAGGTTATTTCTTTTGGATCCCTTGGCAAGGTGTTACAACTTCAAAATAATCTTATATCAAAATCTACCTATCTTGTTTGCTAGTTTTTGGTAAGAGAGGTTCATTTTGTATGGCAATTTTACCTAGCTAACCAGTTGATCATCCATAAAAAAATTCCACCATTGTCACCTTGAGGTACATTAGAAGAAAATATTAGTAGTGAATGTACTGAGTAAAGGCATATCGGCTTGACCCATAAATAATATTAAGTGGGTATACTACAACTGCAATGGAATCCTGCCAAAAAAAAAAGCATGGTAAGGAATTTGGCTTTCTTGTATAAGGAAATCAATAACTAATTGATGGAAAATGAAAGGTAATTGTAGTTACTAGAAGAAGGAAGCTATGGATTGCATATACATCTACTTCTCATCCAATAATAGCTACTACAATGTCCATACTCTTTATAGTCTCTTGCAACAAGTCAAAGAAACCACTCATATGATTGCATGAGAAAACTATACAAACTTTATTAAAGTAGAAAGTAATATAAAAGTGTGGAAGGAACCTAATAAAGACATGAAATTTTCTTCACATTTTACTACCCACTAGACTATCCTCTTGTTTACAACTTCAATATCATCTCAAATGTAGATAGCAACACCAAATATCACTCATGTGTTCATTTAAACATGCAATCAACATTATATCAGGACTAGAACAATAAAAGCACCCCCCAAAAAATGATCTTAGCATTAATTGTAACATTTAAATAATCATAAAAGAAGATTAATGATTAATTGGTGAAGTGATAGAATATTGTCGATCACATCACAACTGCCAATAGTTATTCCACCATATGATCGTTGATCTCTTCTATCTCACTCTACTTTAATCTATCACAATGTTTCAAATCACCCAATACTTGTAACCATATTTTTACCTTTATTGTTGATTCATAAACTATGTTTATGTCTAATAGTTGGGGAATTTTTACCTCCCAAGACTTGTTTGTATTGAGTTTTTCAAGCATAGGTTTTTGGCTATCTATTATATATCTATATTTATATAGATATATCCCTCTATGTTAGCCACCTTGATGGATTCTAGGCTTTCTTTTATGTTGGTTAGCTTACTTGAATGTATTTATCTTTCAGATTCTATGGGTACAGTCATATTGACCTACCTAAACCATATGACTACCCACAACTACTTAAATTATAAAACAATTCTACTAATTATTTTCTCTTTTCCATGTAACTTTTTCACCATCCACACCTAAACTTAGTTTTTGTTTTCTCATTTCTATGTAACTTATATCACCATCTACACATAAACTTATTTTTTCCCTTCTAGCTTTCCATTAAGTTTAACTGGTACAATAATGTAGTCAAGATTTAGGGATTCTTAGCCTAGATCTAAAATAAATAAAAATTTAAAAATCATTTAACAGTTGGAATGAGTATATGGGAAACAAGATCTTATAATTTTGACTCCAAAACCAATTCCATTAATTCATATCCAAATCATTACATAAATTTATCAATGAAACTAAAATGTTGAGATATAAATGCAATACATCACATCCATAAAAGTTCAACACATAGCATAATGATTCACTAACCCATAAACACTTTAGGATGAAGGTTAAAATGGGTTGGGGATGAAACCCACAAATCTTCATTGTTGCAACAATAAAGTTAACATATTTTCTTGTGCAATTCTAGGGCTTGTGCAATTTTAGGGCTTGGTTGTGCATACAAAGGGCTTGGTTAGGCTTTCAATCAAGTTCAATCATCATTTCAATCTCCAAGGTTCAAAGGACATAAATTCAATCCCCTTAGGATGAGTGGACAACCAAAAGGAATGTGATAAGGAGAGGGACAAAGAAAGAAATGGGTGGAGGAGACTTACAATGTTTGATCATAAGATATGATCTACCCTATGAAAGATCTTCCCTATTAAAAGCTTAAAAGACTATTAGGTCTGACCTTATTAAAGGATTTTATGCTCACAATAATGTAAGGACTCTTTTAGGAGATTTACATAGGTCTATAAGGACCACTCTATTAAGAGATTTACCATGTCTCAATTACAAATAACTAATTTAGTACCTAACCCTTGGTCTATTTTGCAAGATGATATTGGGTTTCCTCTTTCCTATATCCTTGATTTGATTCTCCTAATCTAATAACTCTTTTCAATCTTTCATTGCCCTGATTGTTCTTTGTTGGATTTGTCTCTAAAACTTTGTCTTACTTCTTCATATGTGCATTCACTTCTTACACATCTTAATAACAACTTGCAACAAAAATAGAAATAACAACAAATTCTAGTGTTAGAATCCAACTTAAATAGACATTATGTGAAGTTTCCAGATCTTAATCAACAGTTTACATTTCACCATCTTTTTTTTTTTTTTCCCATTTTCTAATTGGTTGAATTGTTTTCCTTCGAATCATTACCTTTTGTAATGATATGTAACTAGCATCTTATCTGGCTCTCCAAATATTAAATTTCATAGAAATGCTGACCAAAAATTATTTACATATGATTTTGTCCAATTACAAACTAACATATCAAAACTTAATTACTCAGCACTTGAATTCTCTGATGCTCGGTCATGCATAAACCTTCATGTTGTTACTCAGCTTCTATATACCTACTTTCTTGACTCTTACTAGATTTTCAATACACTTGGTATCCATTATATTTCTCATCTTGTACTATATTCCTCGACTCGCATATCTACTTAGTCTCTACTAAATGCTCAATTTTCTTAAGCCACGAGCTTATCTTCTATTGTTTTCTTATTTTGTCCAATGGCTTCACATAGTGTAACAGAATGAATCTCTTATTTTGCCTTCAAATCCCTTCCTTCCTTCACTAGGACTTTGTTCTTCTCTAGTAGTTATGTCATTGCTTCATCTTTGTTACCAGTACTTCCATTGTCCAACGATCCTTTTATATCAACTTTTGTATATTGAGTGTTACTAAGTTGTATAGTCATCTCTCTTCTCCTTTTCAGGGATTTTCTCAACTCGTCTTTAGTTGTCTCTGATTGGTGCAACCCAATCTGGATTTCAATTATCTAATTCTCAATGATCTTTCCCATCTTGTATACTTCCATCTCCATGATCTTATCCTCTCAAGTTGTTAAACTTTTTGATAGTAGAAATCAACTCTGATACTAATTGTTAGAATGAATATATATATATATATATATGGGAAACAAGGCACTGGGGGGGTGTTGAATCAGGATCTTTAAACTTTTAATTTCAAAATCAATTTCATTAAATCATTACCTAATTCATCATTAAAACTGTAATTTTGAAACATAAAATAAGTTCATCACATCCATAATAGTTCAACACATAACACACTGATTTGGTTACCCAGAAACACTTCAAGATAAAGGTAAAACTGGGGTGGGGATGAAACCCACAAATCTTCATTGTTGCAACAATAAAGCTAACTTTTTAAAGTTACAATTTTTTATCATAAAATATGATCTACCTAGTGAGACATATGTCCTGTTAGAGACTTAAAAGACTATTAGGTCTTGCCTTGTTAGAGGACTTAACACTTACAATAAAGTAAGAATTTTTTTAGGATATTTACATAGGCTTGTTAGGACCACTCCACTAAGAGATTTTCCCTATCTCAATTATAAAATAAGTAATTTAGTACCTAACCCTTGATATGCCCTACAAGATGATCTTGGGTCTGCTCTTTTCTTTATCTCTATTCTGATTCTCCTAATCTAATAAATATGTTTAGTCCTCCACTGCTCAAATTTCTCTCTTTATTGGATCTATCTCTTTAACTCCTTCACATGTGTGTATCATTTTCACATTTCATCTATACTCTGCTCATACGATTCTAGGGTTAGATTCCTCCTCAAATAGACTTTATGTGAAGCTTCTAGATCTTGATCAATGGTTAAAACTTCATCGTATCTTTTTGTTTATATTCCTTTGTCTTATTGGTTAAATTTTTTGCCTAGGGATGATAACCTTTTGCTAATGACATGTAATCAAATTTTGATTTAGCTTTATAGATATTAAATCTCATAGAAATGTTAGCCAACATGATTCACATGTGAGTTTGTTCCATTACAAACTCACATATCAAAACTATATTTCTCAGCATTTGAGTGCTCTGATGCTCAATCATGTACGTTGTTTCTTAGCTTCTACAGGTATGTTTGCTCAGCATTTGATAACTTCTCAATATGCTCAGTTGTCATTATGTTACTTGACACATATTATATTCCTCAATTTGCATATCTGCTTGGTCGCTACTAATGCTTGATAACATTGTTCTGCTCAGTCTAAGTTTTACTTGCTTGACCTTTACTAGATAACTCAATAATAGTTATGACCTTGTAATCTTGCCTTGTAAATGACTTGCAAATGACTAAGGTTTGGTAATTAATTGACAACATAGACTTAGAGATCAACAATAATGATTATAGATTGATTAATTACTTGCTCATTCTAATATTTATCCATACTCTTATATCAATATATTCCTTTATATTTTATTATAACATTAATTTTGGTTTTAATATCCATTAGGCACTATTCACATTATGTCTAGTTGTCATATTTTAGTTACTTCAAGAAGTAATAATTCCTCCTATCTTTGGGTGTTGCTTTATCATTATTAGAATATTTTCAAGACTCAAACTTTTGAGATTCTTCTCAATTTCTACATATCTTAGATCCATAACCACCATTATCTTTATACAAATTTGGTGTTTGTTTATTCCATGTACATTATTTCTCAATGTATATTGCAATTATCTTATTCCATTCTTAAGAAAACATAAAAATGATGTTTCCATGATTAGTTAACTTGGAAGGTGGGGTAGAATTTTACAAGTTTCAAATGAATTGGTGTGGTTGGCAGTAAGTAGGGTGCTAGGAGGAAAAAATTTGACTAGATTCATACTTGGAGGATAAACAACGAGATCATTGGGTGTTTCATTGCATGTTTCATGTGTGCTGATGTTAATCAATGAGAAATAGTGAGAATTTATAAATTTATTTTTGATCTCACTTGGATGAAGGGTCTCCACAATACAATATGCAACATCAATAGTAGGATAGAGATCCTTACTTGGAAGCCTACATGGATTGGCCAATCGGGGGTCTCAAATTGGCTAAAATTCCTATTATGTCAATCAGGGACTTTTTCTTATTTGAAAGGGTTTTGTCAAGAATGGATTATAACATACAATTTTTTCTTAGAAGGTGTAAAGTGATTAAGGAAAGACAAAACCAATGGCTTCATTATTCAAAAAGCTAAAATGGAGATCAAGCCGATCAACAATAACGATGACCATAACAACTTTAAATTCATTTTCCCTAAGGTGAAGAAATATAGCAACCCAAAGAAAGGGATGGGAGTAGTGACAAAAATGAGCTTTGGAAATTTGGATGATGGTGAAGATACTAATGATAAATTAGTAGTCATACGTCAATAAGATATATTAAAGTTTCATTGGAAAATGCTTATTTGGTGGTGAAGCTCTTAGTTATTACTTTTTACTTAGTCAACCTATATTAGAAGTAATTATGATTTTTTGTTTTGATTTTTACTTAGGCTAGACTTAGTATTATTGTCTCTATGATCTTTACTTATCTCAACAAAATATAATTTTAATTATCTAGCTACGATCTGTAAAGTTGGAACTCACTATTTTAGACATCTTATTCTATGCTCAAGTTGATAGTATACAAATAATATTTTAAGATAAATTATCATTGATATTTCATCATGGTCATGGTAGAAGTAATTCTAGTTGGTTAACTTTTCTCAATTTCATAGAGCTTGGTTTGGTTTTTTTGAATATTATGCATTAGTTTAATATTAATGTTCCATAGATACATGTATTAGTTTCCTTATCTATTTATTTTAGAATATATACATTGATGAATGGCCTAATAATTATGATTTATCCTTGGATCTGACACATATAAATGAGGACAATAGTTAAGTTTCATTTAAAATTATTTTTCTTCAAATGCATTTTTTTGGTAAATATTAATGTGGCAGAAAGTAAATATTTGCAAATCTTGAACTTTGAGGCATTAGGTAGGCTTAAGCATTATATTATGTAGTATCAACTACTATTAGATCTAGTATTTAATTGTGTTCCTTTATTTTATATCCATTGATATGGAATTTTAATTTTGATAGGGATAAAAACTTAAAAGTTTTATTTTAATATTTCAGGTTGATATTAGGGGCTTACTTCCCTACAATGGTATAGTTATGTGATGTTGGCATATTAGGGAAATATTTTTAATCTTGATTAGCATCTCTTCTCTTTCTATTTACTACCACAAAATTTGGATTAGATAGTTTTATTACGTCTTTAGATGTAGTTAGATTAATTATGTTGTTTCTAAACTTAGCGCAAGTTTGATAAAGAAGGATCTAGACCAATATTCAATAGTTGATCCTTCTTGTTAGCAGTAATTTCTTCTCTTCTTTGCCTTCTCATTATAGTAGTTTCATTTTTTTTTACCTATTATCTAATCTTTTGTATCTTTTCATATTTTGTTCTTTTCATTTTTTTCCTAAGATGCAGGCTTTGGTTAGAACGATGATTATTGTTTATCTTACAACATAATCACTTTAACCAAAAGGGTCCTTGAGGTTAGGGTTTGTTAGAATGGTCTATTAGTTTAGTTTATTTACCCTTATATATTTAGAGCAGTATCAAAGACATTGGCATTTTGAAAGGGGATATGGTTTTTAGTGATATTGTATGTTTGAGAGTCAAACTCCCAAAAATAACAATATCCCTAGAGATGATTCCCCCTTGGCTTCTTTTCCTCGAATCTTCTTCATTTTATAGTGATGAATATAGGATCTATTGGTTTGTAAATATGAGATTACTATGATTTAGTTTATTCATAGATGCTTTGTAATTTTCTTTTTTCTTCTAATCTTAGATGTTTCTTGTGGTAATTTAATTTATGTGACTAGATTGGTATCAAATTTTCCCTTAAGTTAGGCTATCCAATAACATTGATCATTAGGCCATTTTCCTTGTCAAGGAATTTCTCACCCTAGTTCCCAAAGTACAATACATCATTTTCTTCTTTTTTATCCATACTTGGATGCTCAAAGCAAGTCATTTGTGTTTTTTTAGGTCTTTGATCAAAAACCTTCCCCTTTTTTGGTGTATCTTGAGAGTGGTAGCCCTCAACATACTCCAAAAAGGGAATGCTTCCTTGTCTAAGACATTCCTCTCACATTAGGGTCATTCTTTCATAGTCTTCAAATGACATTTATTGTTATTTCTATTGAGTATTTTCAACTTTCTCAGTTTTTCCTTTAGCTAACCCTACAATTACTTAGTTTCTTTTAATTTGATGCTAGAATATGATTAGTATATGCTACTAAGGGAAAGAAAATGTTTTTTCTTTTAGTCCTCTCACTTTGTATTCCTAAGCTCATGCATCATTTCATTTTCTCTTAGTGTTCAATTATTTCCATTCATCCCTTATTATTCCTAACTTAGGATTTCTTTCCATCTATATATAAGTGAGCTCGACCTAATAGTTTAGCATAGACTCAATCTTTCTAAGGCCCAAGTATGGAAATAACTATTAAAATCTATGGGCCTACATCATAAACCATATTCGATGAGCCTATAACTAGAATAATGATCAAAGACATGTTAATTTCTACTCATTTTTTGGTCATTAGAGATGTATTTAGAATACAGGGGAAGGAATTCATTTTTAATTTAGATCAGTACAAAGTTCCTTCACATATTTCATCAATGTTTGTTGCAATGGTGCATATGGTGGAGGCTAAAAAATATTGGATAGAGCTTCTTTCTAGAAGAACATTTAAGAGTATCAATCTAGTAGATCTAGAGAAGGTGTTGAATAATATCAATGACAATCAAATGATATCCAAACCTTGTAGCCATGATCTAAATCTTCTTAGTAGAAATAATTTTCCTCTATTCCCTATTGTGTTCCCTATAGACCAAAAAAGGTTTAAAAGGTAGAAACCAGTCATAAGGAGAAATATAGATTTCCTAATACATTTCCTCCATGTTAGATAGCCTCCCTCCTATGGTTGGATGACCAACTCCAAAATGAAGACCAAGTTGGATTAGGGGAAGATATAGACAACATCAATCTTGAATTTATTAAGCCAAATGATCCCTATGATGAATTGTTCGGTTCATATGTTACTCATTCTCCATAATATAGTTTCCAAACTCTTGGTTTTTTATTTTTGAGAGAAATCAAATGTCTAACTATAACTTATCCATATTTATTTCTTTGTAAAAAAAAAAGATTTTTTTTTAAATTCTTGAATAATATTATTGATCAATGTGATATTTTATTCTTTACATTAATTGAGTTATTCAATTTAACAGTGAGTATATAGTTGGAACTTCTAAAAAAAATGTTTCTTTTATTTCTGAAATACTTTTTCATTGGCTTCTATTTATAAATAGCAAGTGATAAGGATTTTGATTAATATATTTATATTTTTGAACATGAATCTTAATTTTAATTGACTCTATAACTATATGATATTGGTTGAGTTTTGATTTTCAAGAGTTGTATAGAAGGGCATGTTGACTTAACAAGCTTAACATTAAGGAATCATCGATGGATTTCAAAATGTTTATTTTTCATATGGAAATTTGCAAGGCTAAACCAAGGATACCTGCCCATCTCTTATCTGTGGTGCCTTATTGATATGTTTATATGTTTTAGAAATCATAAATCTTGGCCCTTAGGATTATTACCAATCAAAAATTAAAAAAACTTATTAGAATATTAAAATTCTTCATACATAAATACATACATACATATATACATGCATATGTATGTATATATATATACAGATGTGTATGTGTGTGTGTGTGTGTGTGTGTGTGTGTGTGTGTGAATAACAATAAGCACTTCATAATAAATGCAGCATATAAATAATATATTTAGAATTATTAATCTTAAATTTTATTTATTGTAGAATGATTATACTGTATAGTAAATGTAATATATTTTTTTTTAAACATCATAGTTTCATTTTTTTTAAATATATATATAAACATTCATTTTAATATTTTAATTAGTTTTTATATTATTTATAACTCTTTGATACATTTTTTTTATTGGTAAATGATCAAAGCCTTATACATTATATTAATAAAGATAAGTTACAAATGTCTTCATTCAAACAGGCACTAGTAGGAAAGAACATAGAAGAAAACCTCCAGTTTTACATGAGACCTTAGTCCTTTACAATGTACATGTATAAAAGGGGCCTTCCCCAATTTTAGAATTTGATTATCAAATTACATCATTCTCTGCTAACTTGCTGATTTATCTATATTTTAATGACTAATTCTCTTATATATGATGTTTTGGAGGAAACATCTTCCTTTTCATTTTTATGAAGAACTTTTAGGAAGTTTGTCGATATCTCTAATCACAACCAAGATCATCCTCTTTAATCACTATTATAATTTTTGCTTTGATGATCATGTATTTATACTGCTACTCTGCAATCACAAAACCACTTCGAACATGTTTTTTATTGTTAGTGCTATCTGTCAGTAAAAACTGACCTTTGTATTAGTATAAGACTTTTTAGAAACTTGATTAAATTACATTAGACTCTGATCTATTTTCTTAATTTTCTAAAACAACAAGAGGTTGAGTTGATATGCATTAATAATTTGTCCTTTAATTAGTTCTTTGCTTCTTGCTAAATTATAATATATGCTAATTGGCTAAGTTCCTTCTACTAAATTCAAAGCGTAAGTTTTTAAAAGTTTCCATTTTGAGATTAATGTCTTAATAATCAGATCTACCTACTAATTTTTATTGTTGTCTCCCCTAATTTCAATTGCACATTTTTCAGATTCTTGAAGATACTACTACTTCTAATCATTGAAACTGTGGTTTTAAAAATTAACCATTCCAATAAGAAATGAATTCCAAGACTACACCTTAAACAGATTGATATTTAAAATTAATCTTAATCTTTTGTATTCACCTAAGCTTCAAATTCGATAGGCCAAAGTTATATGTTGATGTCTAGAAGATCAAAATCTAGATTCCTAAAATTGACAAGAAATTTATCCCTAAATTCTTAATCTCTTTAATCTACTTACCATTTGTTTGAATATAAAGATAGATAGCTCTAGAGATCAAAGGTCAGAATTTGGATCAATTGTGATTAGTTCTACTTTAAATGTTAATAACCTACCCCAGTGATAATAATGTAATAATATTCATGCCCCATCACCTGTAATGCTAATGTTAGCAACCCTTACAACTAATTGCTAATCAACAATGCAATATATATAAAATACATGTAATAATGTTGATCACAAAGCAACAAAGAAACAAAATGCCAAAAAATAAAACTAGATGAAAAAAAAGAGAGAAGAGCCCAAACCAAAAGACAAAAGGAAATGCTTAATATTGATATTAATATTTGCACAAGAGTTTCCATAAGTATAACATATGATACCAATAAATAGGGAAACTACACTGACACCAAGATAGAGACCAAGACACCATCCTAAGAGAAATCAAAACCAATAGAAACGACAAATAAACAAAAACCCTATTAAGGGCCCTATCTAGTCAAAAAAGAAAAAAACCTCCACCTAGATCATGGAGGGCTAATCTTCCTCATCTTTCTTTCAATACACCATGATAATATTTATAGCTTTATCCAAGTCGTATGCCTTTGAACCTAGGGGAAACACGTACACCAATTGCTCTTTGATATATTTTAACATATTAGGAAATATGAATTCCAGTTTGTCCAAATCATCAAAAGCCACACCTAGTTCAATGTAGGCCTCAAACATCTGAAGGAAGTAGAATAACCACTCCTTACTCTAATCTTCTATAATTCCCTATAGCGAAGCACAAAATTAATGCTTTCTTCCATTTTTGGCCATGCCGAGAAGAATTGGATGTTATCCTAAATGTATAGTGAAGATCTTCAAGCAATAAACAACACTAGACTACCCAGAGCATGTGCCATATAAAATTTAGGGAGCAAAAATTTAAGCTTGTGATCTATACTAAGGACAACATTCTCCAAGCCTTCTAGCTAGGCGAGGTCAAAAATGTTGTAGCAAAACTAGATGATCTCCCCACTTCCTATATTTTCCCTAGCCAAACAACCTATGAAGGAGCCTATAACAGAGCTATTCATTCATGAAGTAAAATCATACTTGAAGGCCTTCTCTCATATAGCCCAACTAACAAAAAACCTAGAAAAGTCATCAATAGGATTTAAAATCCTAATCCATCTCCCAAGATTAAAAAACCCCCAAAATACCATAGTTCTAACCTCCCTCAAATGAAACAAAGATATTGTCAGCTTCATTGTGATGCAAAGGGACAATTAGCCTAAAATAGAAACACCAAGGCAATAGTGCCTCTAAAAAGCCAAAATAAATAAACAACCCAAGCCAATGAAGGATCTAGAATGAAATAGAGGGGGCGGTTGAAACATGATACCCAAGAACTAATCATAACCTGATGAGCTAAAACACTTTATCACAACATGATTATATCTATGCTAGCTGCATAATATTTTAATACTCAAAGTTATGGAACTTCTAAATGTGATGATTAATTTCAATAATAACTGATATATAGGTTATAAAGCCAAAACAAAGGGAAGGAGATCGAAGGCCAAAAATAATAAAAAACACCCTAAATAATAAAACTAGGTCTATTATTGTTGATTAGAGGATAAAATCCTCACCTTCAACTCCTCTATTTGCTAAAAAATTTGCTTCAATATTGTCTTCTTGATATATATGTTGAAGCCTAGTTTCTTCGAGCTAGTCAATTAATCTAAGAACGTTTTCAAGATTTGAGTTCATTACCCAATTCAAAGGTTGAAATTTTCTAATGGAATTAATAATGATTTGGGAATCTCCTTCTATGATTAGTCTTTTTATCCTCTTTTTAAAACTAAGTTATAATCCTTCCCTAAGTGCTTCTAATTTTGTTTTGTTGTTTGAAGACATACCCAACAGTTTGGCTCTTTTAATGATCCATTCTCTAGTTTTTGTTAATGATCCATCCTCCAGTATATGTTCTTATAATATAACCTATTCTTTCTTTCCCTAGATTTCCTATTGATGCATTATCAAAGTTTAGTTTCATCCAAACTTTTGGTGGTGTTTCCCATTTGCATTCTTTCCTTGCTTTATGGTTTTTTTCCTCATAGACTAATGGTGGATTGATTAGGAAGGCCCACTACTTTTTCATTCTCCCATCCCATTCTAAGAATATCCCTTCAGTTTTAAAAAATTTCCTTAGATGATTGTCTATTACTTCAGTAATACTAGCTTCAACCTTGTTTAGAAGAGAGTTCACACTCAATTCTACATTACTAAAAATGTGTTTATTCCTTTCTTTCCATATTTCCCACATCAGTATGGTTGAGGATATATTATACAATTTACCATAAATGCTAGATTTAATTTATGTTTTCCAACTTAAGAGATGACTATTGAGGTCCTCAGGAAGAGGAGAAATCCAACAAAGTTTTTGATGGAGCCAGTGCCAACTTTCTTGAGCGAAGAAGCAATTGTAAAGAAGGTGCTCCATTGCCTCAAAGCTTTCCTTACAAAGGCAACATCTTGACAGGCCTTCAAATCCCATCTTTTTAAATCTATTTTTTGTTAGGATTCTATTTTGTATTCTAGTCCATAAGAAGATTTTTTCCTTAGTTAGGCATGTTGGGTCCCAACATAACTTGAGAGGAAGGTTAATGTTTTCCCATCTTTGAGAGTTAATTATAATATTATATCCTAACTTGACTTTGTAAGATCCATCTCCCAATATACATCTATCTTCCATATCCTTATGATTCACCTACCACTACTTGATGGTGTTTACAAAATTCTCTTTACCTACAGGTGTACTATCTACATCCTCCAAAGTTTTCCATGTCCAAATATCTTCCCCATTTTCCTTTTTAGTGTATTTTTAATTTGAAACCTTTGAGCTCCATCAGTTAACAAGAACATTCTTGATATTATCAAGAATGTTTGGAGTGTGTCAGAGGGAGTTGTCCATCCCAAGAATCTTCCTAGAAAAGAGCTTCACCTCCTCTTCATAAATCCCATGTTGCATATTTGCTAATCATTGATCGACATCTTACCATGAAGTTCCATGCTTTTGATCCTATGGGTGGATTCCTAATTCTAAATAATGATCTTGGTTCCTCTGCATGTAGGTATTTGTTATATAACATTGTAGCCCATTTTCTTTCCCTTTCTTGGTACATTTTTCATACCAGCTTTGCTCCAAATGCCTCATTTTGCGAACTAAAATTCTTAACACCTAGATCCCCTTGATCCTTAGGTTGACATATCCTTTTTCACTTTATTAATGGTAATTTAATTTTTTCTTCTATTCCACTCCAAAAAAAAAAAAATTGATCTTACCTTCCAATATTTTTTTAACATACTTAGGTAGTGAGAGGCATGACAATTGGTAAGTGGGAATAGCTGAGAGTATGGACTTAATTTTGATTGCTCTGCCCACTTTTGTTAGCCACTTTCCTTTCCATGATTCTATTTGTCTATCAATTCTGTCTAAAATGTTATCCCATCATTTGTTCTACCTTGTACCTTTTTCTAAATGGATCCCAAGATATTTACATGGAAAGGTTCCTTTCTTATATCCCATCTAGTTACAAATGTAATCTTCCATCTTCTCTTGTAGTATTGAGAAAGAAATTTTCTAATTTTTTCGCATTAACTTTTTGTCTTGAGGCTTCCATGTAATCTAGAATGATTTGTTTAAAATATTGTGATTCTTCCTTAGTGTTGATTCTAGGCTCGAGTATAATGTCATCATCAAATTGTTGATGTGTAATACTTGGTATATTATCCATCATCATGATTCCTCTTATTTTACCAGCTTCTTGTGCCTTTTTAACTAGTGTACCAAAGGCTTCAACCATGATTGTAAATAAGAAAGGCAAAATCAGATCACCTTGATGAATACCTATTGATATACTAAAATATCCTTCTAGGGTTCCATTAATTAGAAGAGAGATCTTTGGTGTTGAGATGCAATTAAAAACAAACTACATTGATCCATTGGTGTGAGAAGATAAAAGCTTCTAAAGTCTTGCATAGAATCTCTAGTCCACTACATCATATGCTTTTTGAATATTTAGTTTCATAAACATACATGCTTCCTTGTTGTAGACTGCTAAGTGAATGGTTCCTTGAATTATGAATATTCCATCTAGAATGGATCTTCTCCGCACAAAGCTAGTTTGTTCTTTTGAGATGATTTTGGGTAGAATAGATTTGTTCCACTTTGCTAGTATTTTTAAATAAATTTTATATATAGTATTACATAGTGCAATAGGTCTAAAGTCACTTGGTGACTCTAAAACCATTTTTTGGGCTTAAAGCAAGACATGTGTGATTAATTTCAATTAATATTGAACCTCCATTTTTTGATGCCTCAATTTCCTTTCATACTTCTTCTTCTAAGACATCCCAACATTTATGAAAAAAATAAGGCCTGGAACCCATTCGACCAAGGTGATTTATTTGAGCTGAGATAAAAAAGGGTCGACTTAATTTATTCCAAGGAAAAGGGTATTAAGTTTTGCGTTATCAGCTTCTGTGACAACTTTAGGGATTACCCTTAGCACCTTTTCTTGAATAGCTCAATTGGAGAAATCAAAGTTATTGAGAATATTTTTATAATAATTTACAAATATTTTTGCTAATTCAGAGGAGTTTTCTTCCATATTTCCATCCCTATCTTTAGTTTTAGTTATTGTATTAATAATTCTATTATGGACAGTGCTATTATAAGAAAAAAATTGTATTTCTATGTCCTTTTGCTAACCATTTTTCCTTTGATTTCTACCTTCAAAATATCTCCTCTTTTGTTAATATGTCTTCTTGTTCAGCTAACAATTTTTTTTCTTTAAAGAATTTTCCTTTGTCCATACTGTTCTTAATTACCTCTTCATTTAAGTTTTTAAGTTCTTCTTTAGTTTCTAGTTTTTCTTTAAATATGTTATTAAAGTGAGTTTTGTTCCATTTTAGTATTTTTCTTTGATCATTTTTAGTTTTGAAACAAAACAATAAATTTTTATCCTTTAAATTTACCTTCTTGCAACCATTGTTTGATGTAGTCCATGAATTTATTATCTAGGAACCACATTTTTTCCTATTTAAAGGGGTTCCTGGATAGTTTTTAAGGCTCTATTAATTCTATTCTAACTAGATAATGATTAGAACCCTCCATTGGTTGAATAGTTGCAAGGATTGTTAGATCCATCTTTGTTAAATCTCCTTTAAAGAAAAACCTATCCAATTTTTTTGCTATGTAACTGAAGTCTTTCCTTATGTTTTTCCAAGTGAATATTTTGTTGTTTGTCAGTATTTCTAGTAACTTATTATCCCCTACCTATTTCTTGAATTCTATTGTTGCTCTTGTGGTAACTTGAGTTCCTCCATATTTTTCATTTAGATTTAGAATTGCATTAAAATCTCCTCCAATGACAATGTTTTCAATAGGGTATTTCTTCATAAGTCTACTAATTTCATCCCATACTTTTTCCTTTTCTGTTGTTTGTATATGTCCATATACATTGATAAGAATTAGTTGGAGGTTATGTCTATAGCTGAACACACTGCTCCCCATCTAGTTGTTGTTAGATTCTATAGTTTTAATGTCTACTTTCCACAGATTGCAAATGACTCCCAATCCTTCTGAAGCCCCATTAGATTCTCTAATTTATGTTTTCCATCTACCTAATTTCTTCCCTAATTTATCTCCTTCTTCTCTATTCAATTTGGTTTCTTGTATTCATAATATATCTAATTCAAACAAAATTAGGTTGCACTTTAATAAACATTGCTTGCTAGGAAAATTTAGGCCCCTAGAATTCTAGGTTGTTACCCCTTTGCCCATTGGGGAGGCTCTTCCCCTTCCCTGCATTTAGGACTTCAATTTTTTTTTTTTTCTCCTATGCTTTTCCATCTACTACTCTTAGTTATTTTAATGATTTTTTGCCTCTCTTCATTTCTTGTTTTCCACATTTCAAAGTTCTAAAACCCTCCCAATTTATTGAAGTACCCAAATTGTCCAATAAGTACTGATCATTGCTTGAATTTATTTCTTGTTCCTTATCTTCCTCCTCTTCTAGTAACTCTCGAAATATCTAATATTCTAATTCCTTATCTTCTCTAATTTTTCCTTTGTGCTCTTTTCCTTGTTGTTCTAATTTGCTAACCTCTTCCCATATCTACCTATTCCCATTATTTTCTATTTTTGTACTTTGATCCTTATATGTCAATATATCCTTAGGTTATAATGATTCTATGTATGTTGCTACTTCTATTGGAATTAAGGATCCTTTTGTTCCATTTTATTCTTTACTTTCTTCTTCTCCAAAGATATATTTTCCATTCACTGGTGTTTGCCAAAATTTATAACTATTTTTCTTTGCTTTTTGTTCCTCATATTGTTATGGTGCTCCATTGAGCTAATGAAGCTATTGGGATTGAGCTTCCTTTTTCTTGCTTATACCTAATCTCCTATGTTTCAATGTTGTCTTAATTCCTTAATTCTGTCCTACTATTTTGATCATTTATCTGAACTAGATTGGTTACTACTATATTTTTCTTTTGTGAGGCCCTTCCTTCTAAAGTTGAGTCCTTATTATTATCCCCTGGTACTAGTCTTCTTCTATTCTAATTTTTTCTATCGCATTTTTACTGATAGTGTCCCCTATTTTTCTCTCCTCTAATTCTATGTTGATCGATTCTTTTCTTTTCACTTCCTTATGATCTTGTTGTTCCATGATCCCATGATCATTGTGATTTTGTTCTCCAATTATTATTTGATCCTCAATATCATTTCATAGTAATAGAATATCATGGGTCATTCTATTTAAATCCTGTAAAATTATCTCAATTTCTTCCAATGCTCTATTGTCCCTTTGCCAAACCTTGCATTCTTTGAGTTTTAATAGTTTTAACTGACTCGTCGTCCTCTTCTTTCTTTCTGTTTGCTCCTATGTTACTACTTTTGTTTGTATTATTCTATGACCTACAACTTGTCTCTCTTCTATTTGGCTTCTTTGACTAATAATTCTCCCCTCCTGATGATTTTCCTTGTTGTTCTATCTTATTCTTACTTTCCTTTGCTATATATTCCTTCTAGACTATTATTTCCTTCGTACTTTCCTTCCTTTGATTATTATTGATATTATTGAGTTCCTCTTTTAAATCTAATATTTTGTAATCAATGTTTAGATTGAGCTTGATAATTTTGTTGATTTCTCCTTCAAATTTTGAAAAATCTAGTTTATAAATGGACCTGTTTCTTATTAGCTTTTTTGTTTTAATTTCCTTCTGACCTAGCTCTATTTCTATTAAAATTTTAATATTGCTAGATTGGTTGACTTCTAAATCAATTCCTATTATGTTTCCTAAAGATTTACCTATTTTGATTAGGGTTTGAAGATGTTTAAGTTTAAGTGGAAAGTTTTTGTATTCAAACCAGTTGGGTGCTTGATATTTTCTTATGTTTTCATCACTCTAATTTGGTTCACAAGATAGAATTTTAGCATATATCTTTTATAAAAGAAATTTGAAATTGTAACTAGTTTATTCCTAACTTTCCTATTTTCTTAATGAACATATAATGAAAATTTGGAAAAGGTATTGATACTTACCTGATGCTTATAGATCTTTTCTCATCTTCTTACCAGGTTTGGGAAAAACATACTTGGTCCACTCCAATGTACAAATCAACCTAGCTCTAAACATTCCAACCATTTTTCTTCTATAAGTCTATCACTTATGGTTATTATGTTATAGTAGAGTTTATGATTAGCTAGGGTTCCTATAGATGGAGGCATTGTACTTTAAACTTCGCCCTTACTTCCATTTTTTTTTTAATGAGGATGGAGATAGACTCTCAAGCTCAAAGATAAGATTGTGGGCTCCCTAAGGGCATAAGTGGGTACAAAGGTCTTTAGTCTAGGGCCTAGAGGGATTCTACTAGCTTTTGAGATTTTTTCAAGTCTTTGCATCCTATGATCCCTTTCATCCTTGTGCTTCATTTTGGTTGCTTTATATTCCTCAAGCCTTGATGTCTTCTTTGCCTATAGTGTTTTGCTGAAAAATGTCTCTTATCATTTGACTATCACATCTTCTACTAAGTGACTTGGGGTTGTTTCTATCTTCTTTTGGAGCGTTATTCCCCTTCTAGTTTTCTTTTTTGTAACTTCTTGTCACCCATATTCTTCTACATTTGTTGTATTTGGTTTCCCTTGTATTTTGAGTATTTATTTGTGCCTAGCTTCATGAAGTTTAACTACTATATTGAACATTGACCTCTTCTGACCTTTACCTTCTTCCATTGCAATTGATAAGATGTTAAATTTATTGTTGACAGGAAGGTGAAGGTTCTCTTGCTTGCCATTTCACTTGGGATTATGTGATTTGGGGGTTTTGTGTGAAGGATTTTGCCTTATTAGGGAAAAGATTTTTCATTTGATGAATGTGTGTAGGCTTATACAGATAACCATTATTTCTGATTTCTTTAATTACATTTACTTTTTTTTTTTGCGAATACTTCTTTTTCACGTTTTTCCCAAAAATCAAATTTATTACAAAGAAAATTTTAGAAAATCATTCTTTGATAGATATATATTTTATATGTTGAATTTCTAATAAATAAATAATTTTAACTTTTGTTTTAATTATGATTTAACTTGAGAAGTTTTTTTATTAATATTTATTATTTTATTATATCTTAACTTTACATTTAGTTTATTATATTTACATTTTCAAAATTAATCTTTATTTATTTTATAAAATTATAAATAATATTTAAAATTTATTAGAATTCATTTAGTCTTTCTATTGTTTTTGAGGTAGAAACTAACTTTATTTTTAATTCAACACTTAGACGTGTTCACAAATCTTTATAAACTATTTTCATTAATTCATTGATCTGTGTAGTACATTTTCCTTATTGTCAAGATTCAATGAATCTTGCTCCATCATGATCGCACATCCAATTTATCAAAATTATCCATACATTTGCAAGAAAAAATTTCAATGCTTCCAACAATGTGACACAAGCTATGGCTTTATACTATGAGCTAAGACTTGCTATTAGTCTGTGGTGGAAATACCTATGCATTAAGGGTAACTCAAAGACTACTGTGGAAATAGTCAAAGGGAATATGAATCTATGTTGCTCTATCTCTATTATTATTGGGGACATTTGGTTCCTTCTGACTTGCATGGAGAGGTATAGCCTACAACACATTTGCAGGGAAGGGAATGTTGTGGCAGATTCTATAGCAAGCTTGGGGCTCCAAGTCCAAGGAATAAGGTATTGAAGATAGATAACCTCTTTACCTATTTAAGTTCAAGCCCCTATGGAAAGGGAACACATTAATAGACAAAAGGAATGATGGATACTTTTTGGTTGAGGGCTTATTATTGGACACTTATAGTGGTGCTTAATTTTAAGCAAGATATTGCTTTGAACTTATATTTAAATGGAACAATGAAAAGATTGTTTGATATAAATGATTTAAATGTGACTCGAGACTTGTATTTTAAGGTCATTATGAAAATTACTTGGAGCATTACAAAAAAATATTACTAAAGATTTTTTCAGAAGGAGATTAAAATAAAAATATTTATTACCTTTACACTAAACTTTTGGCTTAGATTAGAGAGCACATTTTTCAGGAGCAAGTTAATTGTATGACCGATTACAAGCAAGGTTGTACACACTTTTCACCCCATTAACAATGGGATGAATATTTCTTTACCACTTTGAGTTATAATTATGAAATCTTAAATACCTTCTATGTTTACACCTTTAGGCTTTATACAAACAATTTTTTTCTTAGTCTAAGTTGCTAGTGTAAGGGTTTAACCAAGATTTTCAAGTTGGAGTTGTTAGAGGATTTTGGACAAGGGCTTGAGATGGGTGATGACATGGTTAGGATTGAACCATCCAAAATTGAGGACTATGTGACTTTGAAGGATAGGAGGTCTGGTTCTGGTTCTATTTATAGAAGCTATGGGAGGACATGATAATTGTTCTTCTCAGTTTATTAACTCTCGGATCGAGAGGAGAATCACCATTAGTATCTTGCTTCAAATGAATGAGGAAATTTTTGCTTTGGTTATGATGTTATCTACAAAGGGAAGAAAGTGGTAAAAATTTATTAAAGTTTCTCATGGGATGAGCCTCAAAATATTTTTCAAGAGGGATGAAGTGCAAGAGAAATTTAGAGGTAAATTTAGTTGTGATGACCTTTTTGAGCCTCAAGAAGAGGTATGTCTTGTGATAATGAAATATCTTACTCTAGAAGATAGATTAAATGTGTTCTATTTTTATCATTTTCCTTCACTTAATCATTTTAGGAACCATGATGAGGTTTCTATTCCTTTTTCATCCTCCATGAATTGGAAGCCTCGGTGATGGAGGTGAGGGATTGAAAGAAGGCTAAATATTATATCATCCTCCACCAAGGGCTTGTCCTTTGTCTCTAAAATTTTTGCCTTGCCCTATGTTTTCCCTAGTTTATTACTTTAGTATATAACCAAGGGTTGTAAAATCCACCTAGGATTGTGGGAGGGGGTTGTTCTATGCCTCTCACTCCTTAATTGTTCAAGCATCTTCCACTCCCTCTAAAAACTCTAAAAGATATAAGAAGAGTTTGGATGGGTCCCATGTCGGTTCCCAAAAGCCTAAGGTAGAATGCTCTATTGAAATTGATTTGGTTGATTTAGAAGAGAAGAGTGATGGTAGTAATAAGAGGTCAAGTAGAATGGCCAAGAACCATGCAAGGAAGAAATAGATGCCTAATGGACAGATGGATACTAGAGAGGAAGAGTTGAGGTTAGGAGCTAGTGGGAAGAGGAAGCCGAGAAGAAAGGAGATGGTGGTTGGATAAAATTATGTTGGTAAGGAGTAAGAGGACAATGATGAAGAGATAGAGGAGGAGACCTCAAACTTGGAATTGGGGAAAGATAAAAAGATTAAGGAGGTCAATTGTGACTCTACACATGTGTCTCCTAGTTTCACTATGAACACCTTTGACTTCACCCTCACTACCCATCCTCCTAACCAAACCACTAATGACACTTCACCGGTGACTACTACCTCCTTGATGAGGATTGAGAAAAAAGAAAAAGAAATGGTTTCAGGTAACCCCAATGTGTTGCAGGTTCATGATATGGTGATACCTAAAGGAAAATGTGATGGTTGCTAGGAGCTAAATGGTAATGTGGTGTTGAAAGAGGGAGATTGTTGAAAATAGATTGATACAAGCATGATAACTGTGTTTCAATCATTGTTTTATCACTCATGTCAAACCTGCTATTTTTCTAGTAAGACAACTACTTATATGATTTAAGTACTATCAATTATTTGATTAATGAAAAGGATTTGATCAAAATGATGTAACAATAGTACCTAGAGGAAAGGTTGAGTTATGATATGAAAAAGAAGTACAAGAATTTGCTAAGATAGTGATATCATAGTGCATTGATAATTTACTTAAGGTTGCAAAGCTTGGTTACACTAAGAATGTTCAAAAGATCAAGTTAAACAATATTTCCCTACAAAGCTTGACTAAATGGATAGTAGGTGCCAAGAAAAGTTAGTACAAGCCAAGAAAAAAATTAGTTGGAGCTAAGTAAAAGTTTATTTTAATGTATGTTGATTAAACTTTAGTTGGTGTTGAGCACCAATAAACTTTAGTTCATGCTGAGTGATTTTTCAGAGGATGTTGAGCAACATAGTTTGTGATAAGCATCAGAAGAAAGTTAATGTCAAGTGTCAACATTATTAGAAAGATCGTGAATTTGATGGATCTGAGTTGACAAGTTTGTTTTCTTGGATTATGTGAACCAAGTGGAAGATAAGATTGATGAGTTGGTGGTACAGAATTCATGGTAAACCATTTTGAGGTAAATTCAAAGAGCATTAAAGGAGAAGTTTCTAGAAATGAAATGGAATGAGGGGTAGATTCATTGAATCCTACCTAATCTTTCCTAACCCTAAATTGAGTGATGGAGAACAAATGACAAAATATATTATTCTTTATTTATAAGGATTACTGGTCAGAAGTAATGATTGTCATGTGCGAGAACCTTAGGAAGACAAGGAGTCTAGGGTATTGCTTCATCAAGTGACCTAAGTGAAGAGTCTACATTAGCAAGTTAAGCAATAAGACTTAAGGGTATGAATGCTTGAAAGGTGAACAAGCTATCAGAGCTTAAATGTGTGAAAGCCAAGTGGAATGGAGGACTAAAATAGAAATCTGTAATCTGCAAATGGAGTTGTAAGTTGTTATCAAATCAATGCTTATTGTTACTCTCTATTAATTGTATTAGTGTAGGGTAAATCCTTTGGATTAAAGTTGATCTAGCAGTCATTTATAAATCCTTTAACTAGGTGACGTTCCAAGTGAATGGTCTAAAGTCCTCTAACAAGGCTCACTCCTAACAAGGTGATTGAAATCCTTTAACAGGGTCACATTTAATAGTGTGCATTGTAACCTTTTACAGGGTTGGCCTTTCATAGGGCATCACTTTAGAAGAGTGAAAAAGAGTAGCATGTTACTGGTGGTTTTTCCCAAATTTGGTTTTCACATAAATCATTGTGTCAAGTGTGTTGTTGACAACTACAAAATTAGAAGAGATGAAGACAATAAAGATTACAAAGACAAAGGAAAGAAATCTTCCTACATTATTGAAGAGGAAACAAGAGATGAATCTAATGAACATGATGATGAAGTGGTGTATGTTGCAATGAAGGATAAATCTAATGAAGATGAGGCAACTCCACTTGTGTCTTGCATGAACAAGAATGACAAATAGATCATTGGCCATGAATGTTCACATCACATGACTAGAGATAAAAGTAAGTTCATTACCTTAAATTTTTATGATGAAAATACTGTAAGATTTGGTAATGATGCACCATGTTTGATAAAAGGAAAAGGTTCTATCAAACTCACAAAAAATATTTGGTGTGACAATGCTTACTATGTTGAAGGAATTAACTATAATCTATTGAGTGTGTCACAACTAAATAATTCAAGATGTAAAGTTAAGTTTGAAAACAAGGTTGCTAAGATATATGATACTGAAGGAAAACTAACTAGAAAGGGTGATCAAACTAGGAGTAATTTATTCTACCTTGATATAGAGGATGCTACTTGTCTAGTTGTAAATTTTCATAATGTATGACTATGACACAAGAGGTTATGTCATGTTAATTTTCATAACCTGGTCAGTATTAGCAACATGAGAAAAGTTAGAGTTTCCCTAAGTTGAAGAAGCCTGACAATATAATGTGCAAACAATGTTAATTAGGCAAAATGAAAAAATCAAGTTTTAAGAGTAAAACTCATACCTCTAAAGGAATAGTGGAGATTGTTCATACTAACTTGTGTGAACCAATTGAAGTGAAAAGCTACAAAGGATATAAGTATATTATGCTGCTTGTTGATGACTATTCTAGAATAATGACAGTTATGTTTTTGAAACAAAAATTTGATGCTTTCCAAATCTTTAATTGGTACTTAGCAAGAGTTGAGAATGAAATAGGTAAAAGTCTGAAATGTTTGAGATCTAACAAAGGAGGATAATTTACATCAAATGAGTTTGAGATGTTTTGTAATGATAGAGGAATCAAAAGACATACATCTACTCCTAGAACCCCTCCACAAAATGGAATAGCTAAAAAGGGGAACAAGTTTGTAATGGACTATGCTAGGACAATCATGATGGAGAAAAATGTTGCTCTACAATACTGGAGAGAAGTTGTAAGTACAACTATCTATACCTTGAACTATGTACAAGTCAAGAAAGGTACTCATTCAACACCTTTTGAACTATGGTATGGATACTCACCCAATGCAAACTATTTTAAGGTATTTAGAAGAAAATGCTTTATTCTCAAAGATTTCAGGAATGGTAAACTAGATGCAAAAAGTGAAGAAGGTATATTTCTAGGTTACTCCATAAGAAGGAAAGCTTATAAGTGTTTAAATACTAACACTAACAAAGTTGTGGAAAGTGCAAATGTGAAATTTGATGAATATACAAAAGTATATGAGGTTGAACCTATGAAGGAACTAGAAGAATACAAATCATTTGTATACTTTTATGAAGGTGTGACTACTAAAACAAATGCTACAAATCAAGTTACTAATCAATAGCAAGTTTCAGTGACTCTCGAGTCACATACTATGAATGTCGAGTTGCTTTTAGGAATTGAGCTGCATTCAAGTACTAAGTTACAAAATGAAGTTGAGGCACATTTAGATTCTAAGGTTAGTGTACATGAGAGAGATGCTAAAATACTTGATAGAGATGTACATGATGACTCTGAAGTTGAGAGACAAAATGAAGAAACCAGAGCTAAACCAAGATTGTCTAAATATGTCAAAAGACATCATCCTGTTGCACAAATTATTGGAGATAAAGATGCTAGACCAATGACAAGGAATAAATTGAGAAATGATACGTTTTTGCTAAGCATGAAAGAACCCAAAATAGTGAATGATGCCTTAGAATATTTGGACTAGAGTAAAGCCATGGAACAAGAGATTGAACAAATTGAGAAAAACAAGACATGGAGTCTAATTCCTAGACCAAAAGACAAAAATGTGATTGGCACGAAGTGGGTATACATAAACAAGTTGAATGAAAATACTGAAGTCACAAGGAACAAGACAAGATTAGTCTGTAAAGGATATGCACAAGAAGAAGGAATTGACTATGGAGAGACATTTGCTCCTATTACTAGATTGGAAGGAGTACAAATTTTGCTTGCTTGTTTTGCATACAAAATTTTCAAAATTTATCACATGGATGTTAAATCTTCATTTTTGAATAATATATTAGAGGAAGAAGTCTATATAGAACAACTACAAGGATTTGTTGATGTTAATAATAAGAACATGGTATGTATACTACACAAAGCTTTATATGGTTTGAAACAAGCACCAAGAGCATGGTTTGAGAGACTTCATAATTATCTTGTGAAGATTGGATTTGAAAGGACCGATGATAACAACAATCTATACTTGAAGACAGAGAAAGGAAAAGGTATTTTTTTATCTGAAATTTTTGTTGATGATATCATATTTAGAGGTCAATATGTTTTATGTAGGACTTTTGCAAATGAAATCAAGCAAGAATTTGAGATGTCTATGTTTGGAGAGATCAAGTTCTTTGTGGGTTTGCAAGTACACCAAATGAAATATGGTATATACATCACTCAGTCAAAGTATGTCAAGTAGATATTGAAAACTTTTGGATTGGAGGATTCCAAAGCAATGAGTACACCTATGGTAACAAGACACAAATTTTCAAATAATGATGATTCAATTGAGGTGAATTAAACATTATACATGTTTATGATTGACAAATTACAATATGTAGTACATAGAAGACCTGATATTGCATTATCTATAGGGATAGTTGCAAGATTCTCTGCTAATCCTAGGGAGAATCATTTGATGGTTGTAAAGAGAATAATTAGATATTTGAAAGGAATAGAGGAACATGGTCTATACTACAAGAAAAATGGGAAATTTGAATTAAGAGCCTATTTTGATGTTGATTGGGCTGAAAATATTGATGACAGAAAGAGCACCAGTGCAGGAGCATTTTTCTTAGGCAAGAGTTTGGTTACATGGACTAGCAAGAAACAAAATTGCACCTAACAATCTATTGCTAAAGCTGAATATGTTGTTGCTATTGTAAATTGTATAAACATTGTATGGATCAAACAACTACTCAAAGGTATAAAGGATGGGATTACAAAATTAGTGATACTTTATTGTGATAATACAAGGCTATAAATATATCAAAGAATCCTGATGCACACAAAGACTAAGCACATTGCAATCAAGCATCATTACTTGAGAGAATTAGTTCAAGATAAAGAGGTGAAGATGGAACATGTTAACATAAAAGAGAAAATGGTTGATATCTTCACAAAAGCATTACTTAAGGATGTGAATGAGTAACTAAGAGGTAAACTAGGGTGATACCCCTATGAATGGCTATCTAAGAAACAAGAGGAGAGCCTTGCATCAAGCAATCTGATTGATATATGTTACATATTAATGTAGTGGAAATTACTTTAGGGGTTGCCTAAAGTAATCAAAGTACTAAAACTACAAATCAATCACAAGTTAGGTGACTGAAAGAGAAATTGAAGAAGTTCATATCTACATATTAAAATGACAAGTCTTTGGCATTGTTGTCAAAGTGAGAGTCATAAGGATAACTGATCAGAATATATATGCAGGATAAGGGAAATAAGTATTGATCACAAGAGATATACAAGATAAGGGAAATAAGTACTGATCAGAAGAGATATTGAAGATAGAAATAAAGGAACTAAACAAAGAGGGAGAAATCCTAACACACGACATGAGAGATAAATTCTGACTGTTGAGAAAGTGAGTATATTTGTTGATTACATCTACCTAGTAAGAGGAAGATAATGTAGAGGGACATATAGCAAGTAATTCAAAGGGAGTCATAAGGATGACACAATAGAGTTTTGTAACCTATTCAGAAGATGAAAGTTGGTGAAAGAGGATAGATTTCAATAGAGGGAGAGATTTCAATACAAGGAATTATTTTCTTTTTGGTATTGTGTTGCGTAGATGCTCAAAAATGGTTTGCATCTACGGTTTCATCACACTTTCATACTAATTCACCCCATTTTCTGATTCCACTAACTCTGATCTTTAGGTCAATTCGATCATATCTCATCATTCATATCCTCTTTCACATCAATTGCATGTCATTTTGAAACCATTTCAAAATTATCAAAAATCATATAAAATTGATTCAAAATCATATCAAATCAACTTGGAATCACCCCAAATCAACTCAAAATCACCTAGAATCAATCCTAATCAAGCTAAAACATGTCAAAACATCTCAAATCTATCATCATTTGTCTAATTCTAGGCATTGTTGTGGCTTTTACTGCCTCAGAAACCTATCAATCTGACCTTAGTACTATTATGGCTCTTAGTGCTAGGTCAAACCATCAATTTTGTCATTCAATCTTTGACATTTTTGAGTCCCTCAGTGTTAGATCATGACATCATCAACCATTTTAATAATATTGACAACATTCGTTGATATTATTATGATCAACTATATAAATCAATCTTGGTCCTGTAGCATTTACGATATCGGTTAAGTGTTACATGTCTTTAACTCATGTCATGTGTCCTTGACATGTTAATCAATCAATCAGTTTGACCATGGATTTGGTCTACCTGTCATCATCCTAGCAGATCTCTGTGATCATCGCATTTCCATTAAAGGATACTATCACTTATTTAATTGAATTGGCCAATCATCTACTAATTTTCTTTATAGGATTAAATAACCCATAATTTAATCCTATGTCATTCTTACTAATTATTCATCCTAATTATCATCCTCAATTTATTAATTTTATTAATTAATTGGTTCATCATTCACAAACCATGGAAATTCACAATTTCCTAAGTCATATTTTCCACCATTAATTCCATTTTTACTAATTCATATTTGTGTGGAATAATGGATTTTTAATTTGAATATTCTACACAATATTGACATCATCATGAAATATGGTTATGACACCTTGTTAATTCTCCATTAACACATGGTTAAGATATGTCATAATCCAATATCCTTATTCCTTATGCATGCCCATATTTGGCTTCTTTGCCATAGATTCTTAGCTTTAAGTAGGTTTGAGGTGTCGCATGATGCGTCATAGATCCTCTTCCATATTTAGCCATGTTTGACTTTCAAGCATCATACAATCTTACATTTGGCATCTTGTGTCATATGTGTCATAGATTCTCAAAGGAATCTCTTGCCAAGTTTCACATCCGAGGTTTATAGATCCAATGCTCTCACCTTGTGTGTTGATTATAAAATGAGCATTCTTCCTCTCATTTCCATTCCTTGAGTCCTTCAAGTTCCAAGTCCTTGAGTTCTTCAAGTCCTAGGTCCTTGAGTTCTTCAAGTTCTAGGTCCTTGAGTCTCTAGGCTTTTAGTCTTTCACTCTCTCAAGCTTAAATCACATCTTCTAGCATTCTCATAGCATTATCACTATCATAGGCTTTTGCTTCCAAATTATGTGCACTATAGGCAATTTGGAGCTACATCACATGGAGAAGAAAGAAGGAAATGGGAGCTACAAATGAAAGAGGGGGTTTCTAACTCTGTGTTGCTTCTTTTTTGTTTATTTGGCTTTCATGGTAGACTAGAGGGTGTCAATGTATTGTTATTCAGTTTGTGATTTGCTCATCGTATGTTAGACATTAGCCCATTTTTTGGTCCTACAATTGGTGAACCCAACATGAACATGCTTATCTAACTTGGGTTTCTTGTGTTTGTGCTTGTATGTGCAAGGAAGGAGCTCACTTGGAGGGGTATAATACTTATTCTCTCTCCTTTATCACACCTAGTCTAATTAGGGGGGCCAATAATATGATTTTATGCTCTCATTTAGACATTCTATTAACTTGCTCTCCTAGGGTGCACTCTGCTCTGTCAAGGTGCACTTGAGACCCCTAGGAGGTAGTTTTAGAAGCCTAGGAGCCACCACAACCCCTATCTATTGTTCCCAACTTACCAACTATGGTTAGAACTTACCAACTACACCCTTCTAGGCCCCAACTATACCATGGGCACAATCTACATTTTTTGGGCACAATTGGGAGGGTAGATTTCAAAATTTTACTTTTTGGGTCTTGTTTGGGTGCCATTTCCCCACACTCTACAACTGACCTCCCAATTGCACCCAGAAACTAAAAACTATGCTGTTTTGGGCCCCAGGTATACCATGGATATAGTTACCACTATTTGAGCACACTTGGGGGAATCCTAGGTCATTCTAGCCTCCTGGGGCATAGTCTGCTCTGTCAGAGCGCACTTGGCTCATAGAAAGCACATACATAACTGAAAATCTGCATCTAGGATTTCTATTTCTTTCTAGGACATAGGGTAGATGTTTTTGTGTTACTAATAGTCTATTTACAACATGTGGTAATCATTGGATGAAGAAATAATCCTTAAAAACTACTAATGCTTGTTTGCAGGACGTTGGCGAAGACCCTATGTGTTTGTCAAAACTATGTGTATGGATTTCTTAGATTAAATAACACTTTGTTTGGTGCATAAAATGAACTTTTTCTTTTCTACTTGGCGTCTCTATAGTGCTTAAAACCCTAGGGGTTACATGGATATATCCTCTCCCCTCATCATTCATGGATCTTGGGTGCAAGAGAAATTTGTGTGACTTCTATAGGAAGCTTGCCTTGGACCAAGATACCCAATATTGGATATAGTAGGGGATGACTTCAGAGCAGCAACAGGCCAAAGCCAGGTCAATGTTCCAACTGCTATATAACACTTAATTATGGTGAAAGTTGTGTCAACAGTATTGTTGCATGATAGCTCTCCTCCAATACCCTTATGGTGTGTCAAACCCTAGTTCTCGGGGCTGGGAGACCTTCTGCGAAAGTTTATTATTCGCTTGCCAAATAGAATGCCCTTACTAAAAACCTTGTTTTAATGGCCAAAAACCTTTCTATCCACTGGCTCAAGGGGTCACCCATGCTCGTGAAGACATCCTACATTCTTGCAATCCTTAGTAGAGACAATAGTCCATTTGGAAGTCATGCCCCTTGGGAAGTGAATCTTGGTAGCCCCGAGAAGTGAGTTTGTTGTAAGGGGGAGCCTATAGTGCCAAGGTCCTAAGTTGTCTACTCTGGATATGCATGGTCAAACTTTGGTTCAAGTAGGAATTTAGTGGATACAATCCTAAAGCCTAGATTGTGGTGCGACTGTTCACTTTTAACAATAATTATTCTTGTCTTATTGTGTCTTGTGTGTGTGTAAAACATTAATCAAGATAAAAATCAACTTTCAAATTTACACTTGGAACTTTGTCAAAATGTTACACATTGTCAAAACATTACAACCTTTGTCAAAATTTTGCAAATTTTGGTCCAATACATTCAACACTTAGAAAACATGGCCACTTGTGATCCTAAACGTGCTTGGCATAACATGTATTTCATCCTTACATAGAACTCACTTGCATTCACCTTAGTTTGAGCCTCATAGTTGTATCACATAGGCTTCATCTTGCATCTTTTAGTCCTCACTTAGTATCCCTTATCTTTCATATTACATTCATTAGGGTTTAGTTTGCATCCCTTAGTCTTTCCATTTCAACCTCAAAATTTGCACATTGCATCTTCCATCTTGCATGTTTGCATACCCAAACTTCATCTTGCACACTTTAACCATCATTTATGTGTCCTAAACATCATTCTAAACCACCATTCTAGTCTTAACATTGTCTTCTACTGTTTAGCTCACTGTGACATCAATCTGGAAACCCTGACACTTAAAATTGCCCTAGTTTTAGCCCAATTTACCAATTGTGCCTTGAAACTACCAATTGTGCCCAACTAGCCCCAACTACACCATAGGTACAATTGGTACTATATGAGCACACTTTATGTTCTGAAAACCCAGTTTGGGCTTCTAGACAACATTTGGAGACTTCAGAGGTTTCCTTAGGTACCTAGCTAGGTCCTCTTGTCTCAACATGTCCTGATTTTCATTCTACATCTCCTAACCTTAATTTTCTTGACTGAAGACATCATTCCTTAGGTCATAGCCTCCATTTTTCATGTCCTATCTAGTCATAACATCAATCCTACCATCCTAGCTCTCTGGTAGAACAATTTGACATTTACATAGCTTAGAATCAGCAACCATTCAATCAGTTCCCCAACTATGCCATGAAACTACCAACTATGCCCAAACTGGTCCCAACTACACCATAGGCATAGTTGGTACTATTAGAGCACACTTGGGGCTTCAGAGCATAGTTGGGCACCTGTATGACCATTTTGGGCCTCCAAACTGCATTTTGGGACCCTAAAATTGCATTTAGAAGCTACTGTAGGTCCTCAGTCTGCATATGAACCAAAACCTCATTTTGCAACTTAGGACATGTCCATATTGCATATCTGATTAGCATAACCACCATTTTTAGCAATCTAAATGTCATTTTGAACCCAAAACCTTTTAATTTAGTCAAAATTTTGAATAAAATATTAGTCCCAGAGTATCTCTTAGTGTTGATGGATGATGGATCTTGACCAGTTCTTTTGTCATTTTTATCATTTTTCTTTTGTCAAACTCTATCTATGTCTTGATGGATTTGACCTTTTCATCTTTATCAACTTGATATTTTTGACTTTTATCGCTTTTTGGTCAAGATCCGAAGTCCATCTTCACAAGGTTAAACTCTTAGACAAAATACTTTCCAAAGATTTCACCTAAGATCAAAACCTTTCATATACCCTTACCATAGAATTTCCATATTCCTAGTGTCCCTAAATTTCATTTTGACTTACACTAGTGGCATATTCCCCTCATCTTGCATTGATCAAAACCCTAGTATCATTTTCAGTATCAAACCCTATCAACTAGTCTATCAACCAAATTGTCCTCTTGATCACTTATCCTCATTTTGCATATCCCAAATGTCATTATCAACCCTAGAATACTATCCTTTTCATAGTCAACCTTGTATAAATCAACCTCTAACATCATTACCAAGTCCAAGGTCCAACCCTGACCTTAATTTTACATACCCTAATCTTCATTTTGCATACCTCCAAAACATCACTTTGCATTTGCATTTGCATAGCATCCCTAGGACATTTTCACTTTTCATATAAAAACCCTAGCTCATTTGGCATCTCCTTAAGTTACATAACATCCCTAAACACTTAAAAATCCAAAAAATACTCATATCTTGCATATCCACTTCCAGATTTCCAAGTTGTGCCCTATTTTACCAACTTCACCCCTATTTTACCAACTGCACACTTCAGGTGCACTGTTGGTAGTTTTAGTGCGTAGTTTATAGTTTCAGAGTGCACTTGGTCATTAGGGATCTCATTCTAGGTTCCAAAACCCTAATTTGCACTTCCACAACTTTCATTGCATCCCTAAACCTTGGAAAACACTCAAAAATACTCAAATCATTCACATTTTGCATTTTAGTCACCCTAACACCTCTGTTTACCAATTGCATACCTTTTGCTTACCAACTACTTACCTTTAGGGCCCCAAGTGCACCAAGGTTGCACTTGGTACTGTCTAAGCATAGTTGGAATTTTAGGTGTGCACTTGGGAGGTAGGGAGTCCACTTAGGTTTTCCTCCATTGGATCTGCATCCCTAGGTATCATGCCAGCACTCACTCAGACCCAATCACCTCAGAGACCTGAAGAACTTTATCAACCATGATTTTTTGAGGTGCCAACACAACCAAAACCTCATCCATGACAAAAGAAGAGCAAGAAAACCCAACAAACATTTGACGAAGACCAAGGCAAGGCATCATAACCTTTACTTGTGGACCCGTTAAACATGTGTCCACAAGATCACAATGTGCAAGAGATGACACAACAAACACAAAATAATGCACCTACTATGAGGTTTCCTTCCAATACTTCCTCCACACATGGGATGGTTCAATGGGGTCCTAACTTTGAACCTATATCTGTACCGATACCACCTGGAGGTGGAAGTGTGCCAACCACACCTGAAGATGAACAAACACACCCTTTTGAATTTAACAAACCCAACACAAGTACCTTCAATCCTAACACATCAAACATTCAAAAATGTATTGTACACTTAAGTGATGAATTTGAGAATGATTACAACATTACCAATGAAGAAATGGCTAGGGCATATCAAGATAAAACCTTCCGAAAGAACTTTAAACTTTTAGTGGCCCAAGAAATTGTCAAATTCAACCCAAACTTGGTGGGGCCTAAGTCCAAACATCAAACCAATTCAATACTCAAAAACATATAACCCATGATCAATTTAGACTTAGATAAGGGCAAAAAACCTTTGGAGTTTTCAAACACGATAATGACACCTATAAGGTCTTGTCAAGAATTAACAATCGAAATCCTCCAAGGTACATTTAAACACATCAACATTAATCCCTTGTTTGATGAACCACCACCAATAAAGGGGAACAAGACTCTTCCTAAATATCCCAAGAGGATGTTAAGACTTGATCTTAATCACATGATGCAACAACAAGATGCACCTAAAGGGACTTGTACTCTAGGGATGCCAAACATACCTCCTTTGGAGCAAAATCAACAAAGCACACCTTTGCTCCTAACTCTTCCAAATGTTATGACATCAAATGTTATGGAGCCTCTCATGAGTACAACATGTGAAACATCAACTACCACAATCCCCATGGACATACAATGGAAAAGTCTTATTGACATTACATCCATTCCCAAAAGGAACATGTCTCATTATCAAGTCAATATGGTGTCCCAAGGAGAAACATCTAATGCACAAATATACCAAAACAATAACACAAACATGATGTTCAACTCTGAAGGACATAACCAACCACCACGAAAACATCAACCTATAGTGGTACAAGGACTTAATGTTTCCAATCCACAATCAATTTTAAATCCACTCAACACACATTTGACATATCAACAACAATATCAACCACAACAACAACAACATCAAGTGGTGCAAGCATCCAACATCCCTAACATGCACTCCAATGTAAACCCACTTGACTTACATGCAATATATCAAGAGCAATTCCAACAACAACAAGCCATGTTTGCTAAACAATAAGAACAACACAAACAACAGTTGGAATACCAAAGGCACCTTGAGAAACAAATTGCATACTAGCAACACTTGTTACAACAACAACATGTGCCACAACAACCACAACAGATATGTCTACAAAACTAGTCACATACATGGTCTCATATGCAACCAACATAGGTATCCCAACAACAACCACAAAAAATGGCACAACAAAAACACATGGTATATCAATCGCAGTCGATACTGCAACAAGTGCCACATCAAATACCACAACAAGTACCTCAACATCTATCACAAAAACAACCCTTTTGTCTTTGAGGTACTAACATATCCCCACCAACTAGTGACACATCACCAGACTCATCAGACATAGAAATGTCAGAAACGAGTAGACATAGCTCTCACTATAGCAAATGATCTACTCATAGACATAAAAGACTTGTAAGGAAGACTATCATGCAAATCCCTAATGAAGAGTTGCTACAACAAATCATACAACTTTCCAAACAAGTTGAGGCATTGGGATTCCAAAAGAAATAGGTTCTATATACAGAGAGGGACTTGTGTCCTAATCCATTTGATAATAGTTTTTATATGCCTCCATTCTGAAAACACTTTGAGGCTCCAAGATTTGAAAAATACGACAGAAAAGGCAACCCTGTTGATCACATCAGAGAATTTTGTGCCTCATGTACCAAACGTAGTGATGAGCCCACCTACCTCATGAGATTGTTCCCTTGATCTCTAGGTGGGACCACACTTGAATGGTATTCTAAACTTCCTAGTACTATCAAATCTTGGTCAAAGCTGGTAGAAAAATTTATCTCCCATTTCACCTTTAACATATCAAACAAGGTGACACTCTTCGATTTGTGCTCAACTAAAAAAAAGCAAGAGAACCATTTATCACATTCTTACTATGTTGGAGAATCACTCAATGCTCACTAGAAATTCTTGAAGAACAACAAGTTAACCTATGCATTGAGAACCTAGTCCCCGACTTAATGTATGAACTTAAGATCAAAAGTCCAAGCACCATCTCAAAATTGATGAAAAAAGGGGCCAGTATTGAAGATGCTCTTATCCGTAATGGAATCCTCAAGACAAATGGGGAAAACACAAACACCAACTCGTCTAATGATAAGCCATTTTTTTTCTTCAAAAAAAAAAATGTGATTGATGATGTTATTGTGGATGCACAAACAATTAGCACAACACAACCTCGACTAACTTTGAAAGGTGCAAACCCCATGAATTCACAAACTCCCAGTCAAACATCATCTCCACAACAAAATATTTAGACTTCCACATAGGATGGACCCCAAAGACATCCTAGAACTAAAGATATGAAATTCACACCCTTAGAGATACCTCTTGAGACTACACTTCAACAGTTACTCAATAATAATTTCCTACTGTTACCCCTGATCAAAGATAACCCACTAACCAAACCTTCTTGGTGGGACAAAAAAAAATTCTATGAATACCACCACACTGAAGGACATAAGACCTCATCATTTTTCCAACCAAAACATGCAATACAAGACCTTATTGATGATGGTGTGATCACAGTCAATCCATCACTATTAGTGTCCAACTCTGATCACACTATTTTTAAAGATCCTTTGGGTAATCATGACAAGGATAAGGCCTCTAGTTCAAACTCAAACTCACAATCTAATGTGAAGTACACACACATTGGATATGACTATAGCATAAATTGCTTCAATGATTCTGATTCCCACATATCCACATTCACCTTAAAGGCTGAAGACCCTCGTTGTAATGTCACTACATGTCATACCAAGATCACCCTACTTGGAGCTCCATCTAGACCTAGTATCTCTACTAAGCATGTACCCCCTAGTAAACCTAATCCTCCTACTCCTAATAATAGTCTTATTGAATAGCTCGGCAAGAAACCTACACAAATATCCATCTTGTACCTACTACGTGCATCTCCCCAACATCAAAATATCTTGGATCAAGCCCTTAAAGAGTCAATAGTCCCAGATAACATTGATGTTTCCCAATTCTAGGCCATGGTTGGCAACCTATCCACATCATAGCATATCACCTTTTCTCCCCGAGATATTCCTAAAGAAAAACCCAACCACAATGATCCACTTTATCTTGAAGTCTTTATACATAAAGCCAAGGTCAAATGTGTCTTGATAAATGACAAAGTAGGACTGAACATCTCTACCCTTCACATTGTCAAGGGTTTGGGTTACTCTGAAGAATATGTAGATCCCTCTTGAAAAATCACAATAAAGGCCTATGATGATGGTGAATGCTTCTCCAAGGGCGTCATCATATTACCTATCAAAGTTGGTCCAACTACTAAGAATATATTATTCCATGTCCTAGATATAGAAATGAATTGCAACGTGATACTATGATGCCCTTGGCTTCATGCTATGAGAGAAGTACCCTCTACATAACGTCAATTTCTAAAGCTCTCCTAAAACAATGTAGAGGTTACCATCCTTGGTGATCCAAACCCTTTCAAGTTTTGTGCTAATCTAAGAGATGCTACTACATACCAAGTCCCAACAAATAATGAAGCACAATCCATAGATTCCTTTAAGTATGTGGATGTTGATATACTCCTCTGTAAGGCCAAGGAAAAGACACAAATTGAAGACAATGGGTGTGGAGAGTACTTTATGTCTCGAGTATTCCACATTATGGAGTCACCACCTTCTCCCTAATCTTATGGTAAATCACACCTATAGCAAGCACAACATTATGACATCAGTACAAAGAATGCCACTTATATCAATTTTATTAGTAGAGGTGGTCTACCTAAAGAGCATGTCTCTAAGAATACATCTGTCTGTATTGAGAAAGGAAAAGCAGAACAAGAACCCACTTTGATATCTCCTAGCAAGTATGGACCTGGGTTTATTATCATGCAAAAACAAGGCTATGATGGACATAATGGTCTTGGATATCAGAAACAAGGAATCATTGAAACTATCACTACAAAAGGATGACCTCCTAGTTTGGGGCTTGGATTCAAACCATTATGAATAGGTCCTTTGAGTACTACAATACCTATGTGTAAGACTATGGATGTTTTGAACAATGAAAAGACATCTGAGGATACCAAACCTAAAAGCAATAGTCCTCTAGCTTCTAAGTATGACCCCAATTATACTACTAAATCAGACATCCATATATATATACCTTCAACCAAAACCCATTCAACACTGATGATGACTTCCCCTCAAGTTGTCCTAAACTATTGTATTGGGACCAATATGGACCACCGATCTTTGAACAATTTGACAATGATGACGCTCTTGCAATAGACTTCAAAATATATGAAGGCATTAAAATTGGTGATCATAAAGAAGCAATTTCTCCTAAAGTGAATACATTGTCATATTTTTGGGAGCCAACTCCACCTTCTAGTTGCAAAGAAAAAAGAGAAAAAAATGACAAGAATAGTTCTCTTGGTGAAAACCGAAAGGCACCAATAGACCATGAAAAATCAAGATCTAAGCAACTCCCAAGGATACAAGATGAAAAAGATGATGCCATGAATATCAGTGTTCTAGTGTTCAACATGTCACGAAGTCTTTTTGAGTACTCTCAATCAACCCTCATGTGGGAAGATGTTGACCTCAATCCTCCCAATCCTTCCTCATATCTAGTTGCTTACCCCCAAATCCAACTACCTAACTTGTCCAACACCCACAATCAGACCCCCATCCAGTGATCCTTTAAGTATGTCATCATCAGTGTCATCCCATACAAAGAATCCTTTGAGCCATTTATCCTCAAATGCCTTGATTCACAAGAGGTAGACATTGTCTTACATACTATACACAATGATATATCTCAAGGCCTTTCTAATGTTTTGATTTTAGCTACAAACTCGAAAAAAATCTTGTGTAGTTAAGGTCAGTTGTGGATCAAGAGATTATCAACTAGCAATATCAAAAATAGATTTCTTCTCAACATTCGTCAGTGATGTTCATGATTCTATCTAAAAGTCCTGAAAAAATATCAAAAAATGGCAAAAAGTCCGAAAAATATATAGAAAAAAGTCAGGAAAAAAAGAAAAGAGAAAAGTGAAAAAAGTCATGAAAAAAATGGATGCCTTGATGTAAACCTAGAAATCAGACATCTTGGCATGAAAATTTGAGTCAAGAGAAAAAATTCATTCGAAAGTGAAAACTTGGCAAATAGGCACTTTGGGCAAGTACCATGGTGAAAACCTGGCAAATAGGCACCATGTGTAATCAGTTATTGCTTCTCCATCTATCGAGATTCCATCTAGTTTTTTCCCCCTTTGTCATTCCCTAATAATATCCTTCATATTGCAAGACATCCCTCATCCCTTATTATGGCTCACAAACTAGTTAATGTCCATTGTTATCTTACCCAAGCATCACCTGTCTGTATATACTCTATCATTGGCCTCTGTACATAGTTTGCATCTTGTCTAGGGGCATATCACCTACACAGCACATGAGTTTGAGCTTGAATTTGGGGTATGTCCCTAGGTACATCTTATCCATTAGATTTATTGCATATTAGATTGGTGCTAACAGTTAAACTCCTTTACGATCCTGAAAAAATCCTAAAAATTCAAATACAATCCTGAAAAAATCCTAGAAATTCAAATACGATCTTGAAAAATCCTAAAAATTCACATACGATCTTGAAAAAATCTTAGAAAATTCAAATATGATCCTACAAAAATTACTAAAAATTGTAAAATGTCTTGAAAAAATCACTAAAAATCATAAAACGTCCTGAAGTAAAACCTAAAAATCATAAAAATGTCCTAAAGAAATGAGTATTACAAAAACATCAAATATCCCCAAAAACCCTAAAAATAAAAATAAAAACCCACCGAAAATGTGTAATAAATCTTGTAAATAGTTACTATGAATAATCATCCCTTTTGTGTGAACACTTGCCCTTTGCAGATTGAAACTCCAAGCATTGCACTTCCATGACAATCACACTATTTGATCAATGTGAACCAACAATCAATCCAACATGTCACTGCAAACCTACCAACTACATTCACAAGTAGAGCTATCACATCAACCTGTCAAACACTATCTAAAGACCTAAAACAATAAAAGGCAAGTAATAATGGACAAGAATAGTTGTTGGCTCACGTTGTTTAGTGAGTGATTTATTTTTGCTTTGTTTTGCCTTTGATAATGTTCCTATGCCACTCAATGATATAAACTGATCTATGAGATTGGTCGCGATGGTTCATGGTCATCTTTTATTTTCTATTTGTTAAAATGTACCTTTGAGAGTCTAGGGCATGTACATATGCCTCGAGAGGGACAAGGTCATTTTCTGTCTGCATCATGCTTGTTTGCACAAAAGTTTTGCATTTGCGCTCTGGCCCTTTATGCCATGATGCGTTGCATTCTATTTGCCATATCAAAATAAAGTTCCATTTGACATATATAGTGCACTTTCTAAAAGAAAAAAGTCTTCACCTCATTATAATTGGTCCTCATCTCATCTCCTTGGTCTTCTATCATTCATCTCATTCTTCATCACCATGGACATGTATTCTAATACACCAAATCATCTTCATTTTGCATTCCTGCATTCATATACTGTCTATCAACCTTCTGTGGCTTTCCACCTAATCTCACCTCATTATGACCTTTCTTTGACCAATTTTGACCAAATATGACCATTTTTGACATATTTCACTCATGTTATGACATCTTTCCATCATTTCAGGCATCTGTGCAAAGTTTCAAGTCAATTTGTGTCCAGTCAGGTTGATTTTGGCCCCTAGAGCCTTCTAGAGTGCAGCCTGCACTTTCAAAGTGCACTTGGTACTATCATAGCACATTTGGTCTTACCAAGTGTGCATTGGGTGCACTTGGGTGCATTTTGGGTGCATGTGGGGTAGTAAGATGCCCAAAACTACTCTTGGAGCCCCTATACTGCACTCTGGAGGCCATAACTTTTGCATTTCAACTTTGATTTGCAATCCGTTAATTGCGTTGGATTCATATCTTCATTGTGAACAAAATTAGCTATCATTTTTCATTATCTTTTTGCCATATTGACTAGTAACCCTTGAAATTACTCTTGTGCTCCTGATTGACCCCGTTCTGCACTTTGGACCTCATAACTTAAACATTTTAGCTTTGATTTGTGATCCGTCAATTTCTATGGTTTTATCTTCTCATTATCGACAAATTAACTTATCATACGCTTATATAAGTCAATTTTTCAATGGGGAACCCATATATATAATCCCTATTGGGGCATGTTGTGCCTTTCTCATTAGTTATTCTTTTACACAATGCTCTAAATCACATTATATCAAAGAGGGGGAAAATGTAGACGCTAAAAAATGGTTCGCATCTACAATTTCATCACACTTTCATACTAATTCACCCCATTTTCTCATTCCACTAACTCTGATCTTTTGGTCAATTTGATCATATCTCATCATTCATATCCTCTTTCACATCAATTGCATGCCATTTTGAAACCATTTCAACATCATCAAAAATCATATCAAATTGACTCGGAATCATATCAAATCAACTCAAAATCACCCCAAATCAACTTAGAATCACCCAGAATTAGTCCTAATCAACCCAGAACGTGTCAAAACATCCTAAATCTATCATCATTTGTCCAATTTTAGGTATTATTGTGGTTTTCAGTGCCTCAAAAACCTAATAATCTATCAAACCTATCAATCTAACCTTAGTACTGTCGTGGCTCTTAGTGCCAGGTCAAACCATAATTTTTATCATTCAATCTTTGACATTTTCAAGTCCCTCAGTGTTAGATCATGACCTCATCATCCATTTTAATAATATTAACAATGTTTGCCGATATTATTATGATCAACCATATCAATCAATCCCAATCCTGTAGCATTTATGATATCAGTTAAGTGTTACATGTCTTTAACTCATGTCGTGTGTCCTTGGCATGTTAATAAATCAATTAATTTGACCATGGCTTTGGTCTACCTATCATCATCCTAGCCAATCTTTATGATCATCACATTTCCATCAAAGGATACTATTGCACTTATTTAATCGAATTGGCCAATCATCTACTAATTTTCTCTATAAGGTTAAATAGCCCATAATTTAATCCTATGTTATTCTTACTAATTATTCTTCCTAATTATCATCCTTAGTTAATTAATTTTAGTAATTAATTGGTTTATCATTCGCAAACTATGGAAATTCACAATTTCCTAAGTTATATTTTCCACCATTAATTCCATTTTTACTAATTCCTATTTGTGTAGAATAATGGATTTTTTAATTTGAATATTCCACACAATATTGGCATCATCATGAAACATGGGTATGACACCTTGTCGATTCTCCATTGACACTTGGCTAAGATATGTCATAATCTAATATCCTTATTCCTTATGTATGCCCATATTAGGCTTCCTTGTCATAGATTCTTGCCTTTAAGTGGGTTTGAGGTGTCACATGACACATCATAGATCCTCTTCCATATTTAGCCATGTCTGACTTCCAAGCATCATACAATCTTACATTTGGCATCTTGTGTTATATGTGTCATAGATTCTCAAAGGAATCTCTTGCTAAGTCACATATCCAAGGGTGACAAATCCAATGCTCTCACCTTGTGTGTTGATTATGAAATGAGCATTCTTTCTCTCATTTCTAGTCCTTGATTCCTTTAAGTTCTAGGTCCTTGAGTCTCTAGTTTTTTAGTTTTTCACTTTCTCGAGCTTAAATCACATCTTCTAGTATTCTCATAGCGTTATCACTATCATAGGCTTTTGCTTTCAAATTGTGTGCACTATATGCAATTTGGAGCTACATCACATGGAAAATAAAGAAGGACATGGGAGCTACAAATGAAAGAGCAATTTTTTAACTTTGTGTTGCTTCCTTTTTGTTTATTTGGCTTTCATGGTAGACTAGAGGGTGTCAATGTATTATTATTGAGTTTATGATTTGCTCATAGTGTGTTAGACATTAGCCCATTTTATGGTCCTACATGTTGGTCCTACTGTTTTAACCAAGTTAGTTTGGTTGATTAGTTTGGTTTGCCATTAATGCCAAAGAGGGAACTTGTTGAAAGAGAGAGATTATTGAAAGCAAATTGATACAAGTAGGATAAATGTGTTTCAATCATTGTTTTGTCACTGATGTCAAACCTGCTATTTTGCTAGTAAGATAATTGCTTATATAATTTAAGTACTATCATTTATTTGATTGATGAAGAGGATTTGATCAAAATGATGTAACAATAGCACCTAGAGGAAAGGTTCAGTGATATCATAGTACATTGATAATCTAATTAAGGTTGCAAAGGTTGGTTACACTAAGCAAGTTCAAAAAAACAAGTTAAACAATATTTGTTTGCCAAGCTTGACTGAATGGACAGTAGGTGCTGAGCAAAGTTAGTGCAAGTCGAGCAGAAAATCAGTTGGAGCCGAGTAGAAGTCTTTTTTAGTGTATGCCAAGTAAAATTTAGTTGATGCCAAGCAACGATAAACTTTAGTTTGTGCTGAGTGAATTTTCAGAGGATGCCGAGCAACGCAGTTGTGTCAAGCATCAGAAGCAAGTTAATGCTGAGTGTCAACATTATTAGAAAGATCATGAATTTGATGGATCTGAACTGACAAGTTTGTTTTCTTGGATAATGTGAACCAGGTGGAAGATAAGATTGATGAGTTGGTGGCACAGAATTCATGGTAAACCATTTTTGAGGTGAATTCAAAGAGGATTGATTGAGATGTTTCTAGAAATGAAATGGAATGAGGGATAAATTCATTGAATCCTATGTAATCTATCCCAACCCTAAATTGGATGATGGAGAATGAACGACAAAATATCTTAATTCTCTATTTATAGGGATAGCTGGTCAAAAGCAAGGGTTGTCATGTACGAGAACCTAAAGAAGACAATGAGTCTAGGGTATTGCTTCATCAAGTGACCTAAGTGAAGAGTCTGCATTGGCAAATCAAGTAAGAAGGCTTAAGGGTATGAATGCTTGAATTATGAACAAGCTATTAGAGTTGAAATGTGTGAAAGCCAAGAAAAATGGAGGAGTGAAACAAAGATCTGTAATCTGCAAATGGAGTTGTAAGTTGCTATCAAATCAAGCCTTACAATTACTCTCTAATAATTGTATTAGTCTAGGGTAAATCCTTTGGATTAAGGTTGACCTAACAATCATTTGTAATCCTTTAACTAGGTGACATTCCAAGTGAATGGTCTAAAGTCCTCTAACAAGGCTCACTCCTAATAGGGTGATTAAAATCTTTTAACAGGGCCACATTTAATAGTTTGCATTGTAACCTTAATAAGGTTGGCCTTTCATAGGGCATCACTTCAGAAGAGTGAGAAAGAATAGCATGTTATTGGTGATTTTTTCCAAATTGGGTTTCCATGTAAATCACTGTGTCAAGTGTGTTGTTGAATCTATTATGTTTCATGCTTACATTTCTACAAATTAATTTGATAGTAACCTATTATTTTTAAGTTATTGCATAATCTTATGGATGCATGCATGATTATAAATATTTTATGAGTTCACTAAGTTGTGAAAAGTTTTATTTATACAACTAGACCTTAGATAATTGATTCACCCCCCAGTCATTCTAAAGAATTCCATAATGTGGGAGCTACTAAATGGGAGAATGAAGCTCTCATGGACCAATTTACTACTCCAGATGAGAGCTTCAAGATGTTGCCCAGGTTCTCGATGAAGGTAACTCATGTAGATGTAATTATGCTTGAATTGTTGCATGAAGAGAAGGAGGATGAGTGTGTTAGCATGGAGGATTCCAAGAAATTATATGCCTTCCTGGAAAATGATTGGGCAAAGGTCTTGTGGGCAAGAAAATAAAAGGAAAAGGATAAAGTTTAAGCCTTTGTTGTTTTATGTTTTATTTACTATGCTCTGGTTCTACTGGGATGTTCTAAGTGGTAACTTTTTGGACTAGTCGGTTATGGCCTTAATGGACTTTAATAACTTTTTAAATAGTTGTAGGTGGTATGCTTTAAGTAGGTGTAGATGTTATGTTTATATTTCTATTAGTTGTAAGAATAATGTGCTGGTTGCTAGTGAGTTTGCTACTATGTTTTATTAGAAATTGTTTTGATTGTGCAAGTTTTGAGGGACTAGGTTTTTGATATTAAGCGATGGCGCTACAAATGTGCAGGTAATTTAGTTGATGGTTATCTGTTGTGAATGGTTTAACTATTATTTTATTAAGGACCAACCCCCTTGTTTTGGCTACTTTAATATCAAAATAATATATTATTGCTTGTCTTTTTTAAAATATTAATTCTTATAGAATAATTATATTTTAATATTTTGTTTAAATTTATATGATAATCAATTTATAAAATTAGATTAATAGAGAGAGAGTGTGTGTGTCCATTTTGATTAGATATTTTTTACCAACCATTCAAGGATATAACTTCCCTATAGAAGTTATAGTCTAGTAGAATGTTTTTTGATCAAGAATATGACAATTCATCATCCTCTATTGTTCTATCATGTAGACTAATTATCTTCCTTCTTTAGAAGGTTTATCTCATTCATAGTTAGATTCTTCTAAGTGGATGCAAAGTTAAATTTTTTTTAAGGAGGTTCAACTTTTTTTGCCTAGCCTCTTTGGTTAATTTGAATAATCACTTCCCCAAAATATTTCTTACATAAATAACATACTCATTAAGACCTATCAATTCACCTCATGTAGTGCATAAATATATGAAAGAAGTACATTGAATATTATCCCAATAGAATTCTTTGTCCTTTACAATGTACCCATTGAATTCTCTACCATTTTCGATGTACTCAATGCACACTAACTGCAATTGATAATTTATTTAACATATATGTAACTATAACACTTCCTTATGGCACTAGGGGAAGAGACCTTATAGCTGCCTAGGCTAACATCGTGTACCTAGATCTCTTAAACCTTAAGTTGAATTATGCCAAAATTTTAGGTGTACCTATGTAGGGGACTCAAGAGCTTAAAGCTAAGGTTTCAATGTTTGGGCATTTACAAATTTCTCTATAGAGGTTATGGAGTGCAAAGTGGTAAAAAAATGCCATTTTAAAACACTAACCCGATACCCGCTATTTTTACCCCTTGATAGTTACACACCCAAAAACACCAAAAACACCAAAAACACTAGTACTTATGGTAAAATGTCAAAATAGTCATTATGAAATGACCCAATAGTGGTGCACAAATAGGTCAATCAACAATTTAAAAAGTTAAAAAATGATCGAATATTAGTATGTGTGTTCAGCTATTAAAAAGTAAATATGGCATATACCTTATCATGACCATTAAACTCCCTAATGCTAGTGGTTATCTTCCCCCTACTAAAAATTCTCGAGGATGATGAGATCACATGGCTAGCAATGTGCTATTTCGTACCAAAAAGCTCTAAATTCTACAAAAAGATACATCTATACAATGAAGATCCATTTGCAGCTTTAAAGAAAGATGTTCTTTCCTTTAATCAAATTGGTAACACAATCCTTCTAGGAGATTTTAATGCTAGGACAATGAGTAACCAGGCTATTTACCTAGGCAATGGTCTAATAGAGGATAGTAATCCCTTGTGGCTAAAAGAAGATGATGACAATATCAGCAAATAGACTTCTCAGGATGAAAAATGTGGTGTGTCTCACTTTGGAGCTTAACTGTTAAGGCTATGCAGCCTCCACATGTTAGTTGTGTGTAATGGTATGAAGATGTGGCCTAAATCAAACAAATTTACTTGCAAAACATATAACAAACAAAGTGTGGTAGACTATCTAATATGTTCACAATCAATCATCACCAAAGTAGTTGATTTCAAAATTAAACAATATCCCATAGAGCTAAATTCAGACCATATGCCTCCATGTATTAAATACACTATAAAGGTCAAAAGATAGAAAATGATTAGGTCCTAGATGAAAGCACAAAAGGACATAAAGAGGGCAAGACTCTTATAAGCAATGATAATAAAAAGATATTTTGCATCGCTCTTGAACAACAACTCCAAATGCATCATGACATCATGAATATCAAGGAAAATAGTGATAAGAAAAGTCACATCAATAGCAGTTTTCTAATCCCACTAATTAAGGAAGCATTAAAGGGTTGCAAGAGAACAAAGATAAAGAAGAGCATCTCAAACACCTTTCTAGTTAACCCATGGTATGACGAAGAATGCAAGGCCACAAAAAGAAAATTTAAAGGGAGAAAGGAAAACAAAACAATCATACGAGAATACAAATAGCTGATCAAATCCAAGAAAGAAGAATATGTGATTAACCGGAGGAAGGAGCTAATCATGTTAGGAAAGCACAATCCTAAATATTTTTGGAGGAAGTTACAAGAAGCTAGGAAACAGGTTGAAAATAAAATTTTGGATTCTCAATGGTTAGAGTATGCAAAGACTATTATGAGAGACCAGAGGATGAAGTTTCACTCCCTACAACCAACAATTCATATGAGCTATTTTCTAATGAAGACATTACTCTAGGGATAAGGAGATTAGTGAATGGAAAAGCTCAGGATATTGATGGGCTAAAGGCTGAATTTTTAAAGTAGGGGACAAATTTGTTGACTCCACACATTAGGAACATTTTTAATATGGTCATGCAAGGCCACTTTCCCATTGAGTGGACCACTAGTGTAGTTATTCCTCTCCATAAGAGTGGAGATGTTAACAACCCTTCCAAATACTGCACTATCATGGTGAACCACCTATTAAGTAAACTCTATGGGAGTATGGTAGAGCAGAGAATCAACATATCAGATAGGCGAGTTTCAAACCAAAACATTCCACCAGTGATCACTGCATTACCTTAAGGTTCCTCATAGAAAAAATGTGGGATAAACAAGGGGAAGAGGCTTTTTATTGCTTTGTTGACTTTAAGAAAGCTTTTGACACCATCTCTAGGGATAAGTTATGAAATAGGATGGAAGGATTAGAGGTCCCAACAGAGTATAAAGCTATTGTTTATAAACTTTACGAACAAGTTTAAGCGAAAATCATAACCAAAGTGGGCATGTCTGAATGCTTTGGCAGTGACATAGGGGTCAAACAAAGATGCCTGTTATCGCCTACCTTGATTGGCCTTTATATTGACAAGTTAGAAGAATGGCTAAACAAAGTCAATGGAGAGGGAATTCAGCCAGTTGAATATGTGATAAAATTGCTTTTGTATGCCGATGACCTCATTCTTATTGCTAAAACAACACAGGGACTGAGAGAACATTTGAAGAACTTAGAAACCTTTTCCACAAAAGTAGGGATGGAGGTCAACACTTCTAAGACCAAGATCATGGTCTTTTCCTTGAAGAAGAGAAAATAATAATGCACTTTCATATTTAATGATACAGAGCTAGAAATTATAGAAGAATACAAATATTTGGGGATAGATTTCAATTACCGTCTCAATTGGGAAACATACAGATAAAAAAGGATACAAGGGGGATGAAAGACATCTTATCTTCTTCAAAATAGTTGTAGGACAATAGAGTTATGGGATTGGAAGACTAAGAAAACCCTCTTTGGGTTGTTGGTGATATTAGTTATTTTATATGGTAGCAAGGTATGAGGGAGCAATGTATCAAACCATAAATGACGACAAATTATAATAATTTAGAAATACTTCATCACAACTAATCTCAAAATCAAATCCACAATCCCATACAAGATTATTTTAGCAGAGGTGGGCATGTTCCTGGTGGAGGCCTTGGCAATTGTTAGATTGTTGAACTATCTAAAAAAGTTGAGTAAAATGGATGCACATCGCTAGCCTAGTAGGGTGGTTGATGGAGAACTGGCTCATTGGAAGAAGACATGAAGAAAAAAAATGATAAATGGTTCAATAAGTCGAACATTGACTACTTAGAATGCCCGAAGAATAATTCTGAAATAAAAAAATGAATCAGATCTGTCATGTGGACAAACCAGTTAGGTAGAAAAAAGCCTATTATGTCAAAAAAATTAATCCCACATATGAACATGACGACAAAGAATATTTAGGAGCTGAGATTAAGGGAAAGGCAAAAATCCTAATTGCTTGATTAAGATCTGGTTCTCACCATTTGAGATGTGAAACTCGTAGATGCAAGGTCCCTAAGGAAGAGTGGGAAGACAAAATTTGTAGATTTTGCAACGAGGGTGTGGTGGAAATAGAGTGACACTATTTAAAGGATTGTACAACATACGAAGACATTCACAGCCAACACAAAGAGACGTTAAAAGTAGACAACATAAAAGACCTTTTCGAAAGACCAAGACTCCTCAAGGTGGCCATTTTACTTATGTAGATTCACAACAAAAGAGACAGGTTGGAGAAATCACACTAGTCTAACTAGGGGTTTTATGTGGGTCTTTTAGGCTTATGGTGTTCCTCATAGAAAAAACATAGGATAAATAGGGGGAAGAGGCTTTTTGTTGCTTTGTTGACTTTAAGAAAGCTTTCAACAACGTCCCTAGGGATAAGTTATGAAATAGGATGGAAGAATTAGAGGTCCCAACAGAGTATAGAGCTATTCTTTATAAACTTTACAAACAAGTTAAAATGAAAATCATAACCAAAGTGGGCATGTCTAAATGCTTTGGCAGTGACATATGGGTCAAATAGGGATGCCTATTATTGCCTACCTTGTTTGGCCTTTATATTGACAAGTTAGAGGAATGGCTAAACAAAGTCAATGGAGAGGGAATTCAGCTAGCTGAATATGTGATCAGATTGCTTTTGTATGCCAATGACCTCATTCTTATTACTAAAAAAACACAGGGGCTGAGAGAACATTTGAAGAACTTAGAAACCTTTTCCACGAAAGTAGGGATGAAGGTCAACACTTCTAAGACCAAGATCATAGTCTTTTCCTTGAAGAAGAGAAAACAACAATGCACTTTCATATTTAATGACACAAAGCTAGAAATTGTAGAAGAATACAAATATTTGAGGATAGATTTCCATTACCATCTCAGTTGGAAAACATGCAGATAAGAAAGGATATAGGGGGATGAAAGGCATCTTATCTTCTTCAAAACAGGTGCAGGACAACAAAGTTATGAGATTGGAAGACTAAGAAAACTCTCTTTGAGTTGTTTGTGATATCAATTATTTTATATGACAGTAAGGTATGGGGGAGCAGCGTATCAAACCATAAATGATGATGAATTAAAATAATTTAGAAACACTTCATCACAACTAATCTCAAAATCAAATCCATAGTCCCATACAAGATTATTTTAGCGGAGGCGGGCATGTTCTCAGTGGAGGCCTTGGCAATTGTTAGATTGTTGAGCTATCTAAAAAAGGTGAGTAAAATGGATGCACATCGCTGGCCTAGTAGGGTGGTTGATGGAGAACTGGCTCGTTGGAAGAAGACATGAAGAAACAAAATGATAAATGGTTCAATAAGTAGAACATTGACTACTTAGAATGCCCAAAAAATAATTCTGAAATAAAAAAATGAATCAGATCTGTCATGTTGACAAATCAGTTAGGTAGAAAAAAGCCTATTATGTCAATGAATTTAATCCCACATATGAACATGACGACAAAGAATATTTAGGAGTTGAGATTAAGGAAAATGCAAAAATCCTAATCGCTTGATTAAGATCTAGGTCTCACCATTTGAAATGTGAAACTGGTAGATGGAAGGTCCCTAAGGAAGAGTGGGAAGACACAATTTGTAAATTTTGCAATGAGGGTGTGGTGGAAATAGAGTGACACTATTTGAAGGATTGTACAACATATGAAGACATTCATAGCCAACACAAAGAGACATTAAAAGTAGACAACATAAAAGACCTTTTCGAAAGACCAAGACTCCTTAAGGGGGCCATTTTACTTATGTAGATTCACAACAAAAGAGACAAGTTGGAGAAATCACATCAGTCTAGCTAGGAGTTTTATGTGGGTCTCTTAGGCTTATGGCCTCATAGGCATCATTAAAAGTCATTCATTTGAAAGATTGAAATGTCTAAGGAAGCTCCATAGTGGACCCAAGTAGACTACTTCGAGTAAGATTCCACACAAATACATAACCGTCAAGCCTCTTCTTAAGAACCGCTTTTGTCGTATGCTCCTGAAATAACTGGGCTTCCTATAGTGAACATATTCTTGCCTTGGGTTTTGGCTCTGATAGCGAGGATTGGGTTTTCGCTCTACTAGGGTTTCTTGCCTCATGCGATCTTTCTGTTCTCTTGAGTACGTCTCTTCGTTTGAACTTGCCTTCTCTAGGCAACACTTGGCATACCACATTTATTGTGGGAGTCTTTAGGCCTTTTTATTATGGCTCCGGCCAGTGGTGACCAAGTTGTTTCTGGTGTGCACGCTACTGCTTTGGACTGCCATGGTGTCGCCTTCGAACAAATGCCTGTGCAAGTTTGTCCCAAAGGTCTTTCACAAGGTAATCCTAATATTATCTTTCCTTTGCAAGAATTTGATGCTGCATGTGACTGGTTAGAGCACCACACCTTGATAGGGTATTTTGTGGGTCGGACCCTTCCTGAAGCTATGCTCAAAGAATGGGTTAACAAGTGTTGGACCCCTCATGGGGTCCGCCTTGATGCTGTGCAAAACCTTAGAGAATGGGTTAACAAGTGTTGGACCCCTCATGGAGTCCGCCTTGATGTTGTGCAAAACCTTACCAAAGGTTTTTTTATTTCGCTTTGCCAATCTGTCACAAGTAGAGGCAGTTTTCACTAATGGCCCTTGGTCTGTCTGTTCTTCTCTGTTTGTTTTCCAAAAATGGTCCCGAGACTTTACTGTCTCGGATGATAAAAAGCTTAGGGTTCCTGTGTGGGTTGAATTCCTAGGTTTACCCTTGCCATGTGGCATTTCATTGAGTCCATTGCCCAAACCCTTGGCAAAGTTGTCACCAAAGAGCCTGAGAAATTCTTTAACGCTCGCCCTCAGCATCACGTTTGCATCGAAGTTGATCTTTCCAAGGATCTTCGTGATTCCGTGAAAATACAGATTGGGGCGCAGACCTTCTCTCAGAAGGTGCTTTACCTAAACCTTCCTAACACCTGTTATAGATGCGAGTCGGTGGAACACAAGATTCGAGATTGCCCCTTGGTTACCCCCAGGGCAAAACCCACGCTTAAAGATGCGCCTGTCAAACAAGCCGAAGGGAAAAAAGAAGATTGGGTTACTGTTGGATGTAAGGGCAAGGTTGCCTTGGCCCCTTTGCCACCCAAACAATCTTACACGACGGTTGCCGCTATTCCTCCTATTCCCACAAGAGGGTCTACACCAGCTAACGTGGGGACGCATGTGGCTTCGACAGTTCCTCCTCTAGGGGTTTTGTAGGTTTCAAACCCTGCTAGCACACAGGGGATCAAGGCCGCCGCTAGGGCTTCTTCCTTGGTTGGGGCCCACACTCCTCTTGCGGTCTCTTCCATTAGACCACCAACAACATGACATTCTCGTAGTCCTCCTAGACATGCAGAGGTACTAGAGATAAAGCGTTAGGTTGTAAGTTTAGAGGATTTCCCATCTGACTTTCACCTAGCTTCTACCTTCTTGCAAAATAGCTACTCCTCTCTCAAGGACGAGGATGACATGGAAGAGTTATCATGAACTGCCTTTCATGGAATGTTCGAGGTCTTATAGACCTCACCAGAAAGTACTATGTCCAGGATACCCGTCACATACTTGGTAATTTAGATTTTTTGTGTCTACAAGAAGTTAAGATCTCTAGTTTCATGCTTGTTGCTGCATGTCACGTCATTTGGTAGGATGACATTATGTTTTTCTTGCAACATGATGCTGGCCAAGGTGGTGTAGTTACTCTCCTGTCACCTCGCCTTCATTCTGCTATTATTTCACACGGTTCTAACCCTTCACATATAATTGTTTGGCTTTTACTTTCCATTAACAATCACACTTTTGGAGTCATTAATGTTTATGCTTCCAATGACGCTGTTGAAAGAGCCCAGTTGTGGGCCTGGCTAGCTGACAATTTGCCTCCAGCTACTTGGGTCATGTGTGGGGACTTCAATATGGTTGAAGTGACCTCTGACAAAGAAGGCATTCTAACTTTTTGATTGACAGCTGGGGAAAGAGCAGCCTGGTACTACATGTGTAATAAATTGGGCCTGTTTGATCCCAACACTAACCGCCACCAGAGTAGTGGGGTCTGACACACTTGGTCCAACTTTCAAGTTGGCCCAGATTGTATATTAAAATGTCTTGATCGTGCCATGATCTCTGTGCAATCTTTTTTCTCCTTTTCTGAGGATCAAGATTTGCCTATCATTCCCCTGTCAGATGTCACTTTATCTGACCACTATCCCATTTATTTTGGCATTACTTGGCAAACAGCTGTCCCCAAGGTAGCTAAGTCCCAGTTTTTTCTCAACACGTCAGTGCTGATGCATGCTTCCACCATCGCACATATCCTACATGTCTGAAATTTGGAGCCATGTCCACATTCTCAAAGGGGATGGATTCAATGGTGGAATGATGCCATTGCCAGAACTAAGTGATTCTTGTGCATCTATGGGCATCGAGTCATCATATTCCGAAAAAGGGCTTATGTAGCTAACATCCTTGCCCTCACGAAAGCTTATGAGGCTCTCACTCTCAACCCCTTTGATGCGGATCTGCAAGTTCAGCTTGCCAAGCTTCAACATGACAAGCAAGTTGCTGACAACTATGCTGCCCATGGAGCTCAACTTAAGGCCCGTCTCCACTGGTTGGAGGTTGGTGACAAAGCCTCAAAGGAATTTTTTCATGCTCTTCGTGCCTGTCATACCAAAGTTGGGATTCAAAAACTTAAATAGGGCATGACTGTTCTGTCCAGTCTCCACGACATCCTGCAAGCATTCGTTCATCATAATGAGAACGTCTTTGCTTTGTAGGGAAATTTGGTTGCCCAAGAAGAAGCTCTCCGAAAATGCGTCTTTGTTACTCCAAACCGCCTTGCGAGGGAGCAATGAGCTTTCTATGAGCAACTTCTTTCCCTCAGCGATCTTAAAGAGGCTGCCTTTTCTATGGTAAATGACAAATCCCCTAGGTGTGATGGTTTCCCCTGTGAGTTTTACAAAACCTCTGGGAGCAAATTGGCCTTGATCTGCACAAAGTCTATCTTGAAGCATATCATTCTAAAAGCTTAGGAGCCATTATAAATAAAGGAAATATTAAATTTATACCTAAGGCTGGTGATCCGGAGGATATATGCAATTGGAGGCCCATCACCCTTTTAAATGTGGCTTATAAGATAATTGCCAAGGCACTCTCTCTCAAAATCAGGCACATGCTACCTCTAATTGTGCGGCCTGAGAAAACTGGCTTCATCAAATTCAGATACATTCTTGATAACATTATTGCTATCTGGGAAGGGATGGAATGGGCTCGCAAGTCCAAACAGAAGGCTATCTTTCTAAAGATAGATTTTGCCAAAGCTTATGACCACATTGAATGGCCCTTCATCCTAGCTATGCTCTAGGCTCTGGGATTTGGTCCCAACTTAATCCAATCCGTGGAGATGCTTTTTGGTGATGCTAATGCTTGCATTACCATTAATAATTTGCAGTCTGAGGCCTTTGGGCTCTTTCGCTCCATCAGGCAAGGTTGCCCTTTAGCTCCAGCGCTTTACTTTCTTGTTGCTAAAGGGTTTGGGTATCTGCTTGCTCATTCTATTTCCTCAGGACTGGTTCGTGGTATTGCCTTGCCTGATTCTACATCTCAGCTTGTCAATGGGCATTTTGCTGATGATTCCTTCCTTACTCTTCTTGAAGAGAAGGAAAGCATCAACAATGTGCTATCTTGTTTGGAAACTTTTTGTCAAGCCTCTGGCTCTGCCATTCAATGGCATAAAACGCTCTGCTACTGGCAGTCTTTTTCACTAGCTCCACCCTAGCTCAGCCAGTTTAAGTGGAAATGGGTCACTCACGGTGAAATTTTTCGCTTTCTTGGCATCCCTTTTGCCTCTCAAGCTTCACCTCTGGAGCTTTGGAATGTTGTCTTTGCTAAGATTGCAAAAAAGCTTGATTACTGGGTTACCAAGCCGCTCTCTCTTGCTGGTAAATTCTAGATTTGTTCTAAGATTCTGGTAGCCACCCATGTTTATTATTCTTCCCGCTGGGCTCCTTCCAAAGCTTCCTATCTTAAACTAGAACGCCTGCTCAGAGATTTCCTCTGGGCTTCTAGTCCCGATCATCATGGATTCCACAGAGTCGCTTGAGATTTTCGTTGCCTCCCAAAAGAATTTGGTGGCCTCGATTTGCTTTCCACTAAAAAACAAGGCCTTGCTCTTTGTGCCAAGTGGATCATTCGAGCTATTACTGGAGACGAAGCTTAGAAGATTCTGGTTTGCCATTGCATTTCTTCTGGCTTCCCTGTCAACAGACCTGCACGGAAGGGGATTGGTTTTCAAATCCTTCTCATCATGCGTGAACCTGTTGTCATATAGGGCTCATTTGTTATCAAGAGCATCTGGAAAGCTTGGGAGGCTATTAAGCCTTGGCTTCATTGGGTTGGGGATGACTTTCGTAATGGCCTCTCCTTGAATCAATAGAATATTTGGTGGTCTCCCTTGTTTGCCATTTAGGGTAATCCTCTTGCCAAGACCCAAGGTGCCAGTGCTCTTCGTTTTTTCAAACGTGGCATTAGAACTACCAAAGATCTCTTTTCCAGAGTCACTGTGAGTTTCAGGACTTGGGAAGACATGCAATTGCAGTACCGCCTTGTCCATTCAGATTGGCAGACTTTTGACCTATTGCTTTCCTCCATCCCTGTACACTTGGTGCACAAGGTGGGAATTTAGTCTGGTCGTCCTTGGTGGCATGACTGGAAGTGGTATCCTGACACTCCATTTGCCAACTACAAGCCCAATAAGGGATACCGATGGCTTTCGCCCCATATTCCGATGGTAGACACGCTCAACAAGAGATGGCATTTGTTGGGTGATGCGACGTACTCCCCTGCCCGCAGGTGGTTAATTATGTGGTGTTCCATGTTCACTAACAATCATGGCTTTTGGTGCAACGGCAAATGGGCCCTACAATTGGTATCAGAGCCTGGTTTTGGCTTGGTCATGGGTTCAAATCTCCCCGGTGCCTTTTCGACCCGCATAAGCACTTGGTATGTGCGTCGAGGGGGAGATTGTTGGGTGATGTGACGCGCTCCCTTGCCCACAGGTGGTTAATTATGTGGTGTTCCATGTTCACTAACAGTCATGGTTTTTGGTGCAACGACAAATGGGCCCTACAACATCTGCATTCTTCGCTCTCTCAATGGCGAAAATGCTTTAATACCATCTGGTGCACTATTATTGTGCCCAAGATCACCCACTTTGCTTGGTGCCTTGCCTTTCAAGGACTTCCCCTGGGGCCTCAGCTCAAGCATTTTGGGGTTCCTGATCCTAGGTGCCCCTTCTGTGGTCAGCCTGAGTCCTTTCTTCATATTTTCTGATTTTGTCAACGTGCGCAGAATTATTGGCATTGGATTCATGATTTTTTCAAGCCCTTTAGGCCCGAACCATTTTCATGACACATGATCTTACTAGGTGATTCCCCCAGAATTCCCATAAAATACTCCTAGATCTGGCATACATTCAGGATGGAATTTTTTTTTACTTTGTGGAAAGATAGAAATGCTGTTTTATTCACTCACAGCTTTTTGGATGTTAACATTGCAATGTACACTAAAGCTTGTATTTGTAACAATGTTATTATGCAGATACAAGTGCAAGCTAATAAAGTTGCACTGGAAGTTGCTCACCTACAGGAGCTGCTCAACCACTGGGGCAATGCTCTTTGCAATGTGGCTCGAGTACCTCTAGATGCCTCGGCAGACACCTTGACGCCTCATGGTCGCCGCCAGCGGCGCCACTCCTTAGGTCACCAATCACACACTCCGTGCTCGCAAGCTTCCCGCCACCACTCTCCCAGTGGTGGGGTTGGTAGCTAGAGGCGCTGCTCTGCCTCCCCACCCCTTGGTGGCTCTGGCTGGTCCCCGACTCCTCCTCCTAGCACTCATCGAGATAATACTGGCAAATGGCCCTGCCTGGTGCTGGTGATCTCTCCTCCGCGGCCTAAGGTCAAAGATGCGGAGGTTGCCACTGATCCCCCTACTGCTGCTGCTCCTGATGACGGCTAGTCTGTGCCCAGCCTGTCGCCCAATCCCACCAATGATTGGGGTTTTAATGACAAAGATGATCCTCCCCCCTCGGTTGGCACTATCTTGACAGTTTGAGGTTGCTATTTATATGTTTTTTTTTAATGAATAGTTGCTATTTCCGATTGTTGCCATGTGTTTAAATCCAGCGTAGGCCGTTTGAACTCTCTCGCGAGGTGATCTTGTATCCCCGACCCTTTTTTTTGAATTGTATTCTAAGTATATTTTTTAATAGAACAAAACTATTCATAAAAAAAACATATTCAAAAAGGCCACAAAAGATATATGCATTTATGTGTATCTCTATTCATTGACCTCACAAAGCATAAAAGCACAAAGATCACGGGTTGCTTCAGTGGCAATGCTAATGGCAGCTTCAGTGCCTCGTATCTGTACGATATTGTTCTCTCTGGTTCTGCTATGCACTACAGCGTACGCAACCGATACTACTTTTCCCCAGGCAAGTTCTCCAGAAGAGTTACCATGTGAAACGAATTCTCAAACTTCCATCTAGAATAAGAATCTGCTATTACCGACTGGGGAGATTTTTCAATTCAATTTATTCTTTGAATTAGCTTAGATGGATTTTCATTTCTTCGACGGTTGCGTGAAAAATTGGCAGGTTGAGAACAGTTATCCTATAGTGGTGAGCACATGGCCCTTCAAGGAAGCAGTTAGGGCAGCCTGGAATGCAGTGCAGAATGGGCTGTCTTCTGTAGATGCAGTCGTAGAAGGCTGTTCAGCTTGTGAAGATCTTGGTTGCGATGGCACCGGTAACCTTCAATTCTGAAACTCTACTCTTTATTTTTTTAAAATTGCAATTGCAATTGTCATGAGCAAGTTTTTTTTGAAGTTGCATAGGCTGATTGCGAGAGTTAGGGGATGTTGTAGTTTACAGTAGAGCTCTTTATATTCCTTTAGTGGCATTTTATGACTCGTGACTAAAATCAGAGGCATGAGGAGTTTGTCTCACTCTTGTTGGAGTACTATTCCCATTTTAAGGTATCTCTGGCAAACTTGTTGTTTCAGTAATGTGATGCATCATTCTATCTATGTTTTAGCTCTATTATTGCCTTTCCATACACGCTTAAGGTCTGACTAACTTAGAAACAGTGCTATGCTATCGATTTGTTGGTGGAAGAGTTTGTGTTTGAATATTTTGCAGGGTTCCTTTAAGAGGATCCGTTAATAGTGAACTCATGTGAGCAATATCCTCGTACTCTCGAGTTTACGGATCATTCAATTGTTCCTCGTACAGGGTGCCTGACTATTTAATCTTAACCTTTATAGAATGAAACATTTTGTTCCTCATCTTTTGCCTCAACATGCTATCATTCAAGGGAAGATGAATTTCTACAAGGAACTCTTAAATGCTAGCTAGAGACATCAGTTCATCTTTATCAGGCCTTACACCAATTGAGACAGCTATTGGGTTACCTATCATACACCCATGCTTGACCAAATCCAAGATAAATTTGTTTCCTTTTTGTTTAATAGAGTTTACTCAGCACAGAGCAGTCAGATTTGTTTCCTTTTCGTTTAATTGGGTCTACTTAGCGCTGAGAGTATTTGCATTATTATACACTCGTTGGGGTTTGGACTTGGCTATTGCAAGAGTAATGTATGTCCCTTTCCTGGATTGTCTTGTAATGTGCCGTAAATTCACAATATCCAAATGATTTAAGGAACACAATATAGTTAGAGATACATTTTTAATTTAGGAATAAGATGAGATAAGCTTTTCTTGGAACCCACAACAAAATTAGATAATATTATAATAATATAATCATAATACATGTAATACATCCATTTATATGTTTAAGAGGGAAATCCATTTATAGCACATGATTCTCATGGGCTTAAGCAAAATGAGGGTTGATATAGGGAGGACAAGATGAGGTGCCTTAATTATCCCTGGCCCTAGGTCCAGGAGTAGAAACTCTGCCCCTCTTGGCCTTTTGTAGTCTTAACCATGCTCATGAGGTGACATACCTCGGGAACCTGTGGACTGTTCTTTTTCATCACACAATCCTTTTCTCTTCTTATGGTCGAGAGTTACTTTCTTATTTACCTCAATATCTAGCTCGTACAGGCTTGGAGGGAAGATTGCATTTGTGTACCCTAAATTTGACCCAAGGACCAAGTGTAAAACCTCTGCCCCCCTTGGCCTCATTCGGTCCTTCACTGATCTTATGAGGTGGTGTACCTAGTGAGGTCTCACTCTTTCCCCTCCTTGCACTTCCTTCCCTTCCCTTGTATGGTTGAATATTGTAGGTGTATGGTTTTGCCAATTGTATGGATATAAATATACATTTATGTTGCATATTTCTATTATATGCATATAGATATATTAAAGTCTGCAAATTATATAGACATTCACATCTATTCAATTACACACAAGAATTACAATTATTCCTTCATATCACGATGACTGAAGATATTATTATTACAAGTTGATCTGCTGCTGTTCGATGGTTATCTCTGTTTCTTATTTTCTGTATCTCTGCTGCTGCTTCTGCTGTTTGTGTTTTTCTTCTGCTACTGATTAACCTGCTCTTATTAATGTTTCTGAGATTGATCTCTTCTTATTTAATCTGATTAATCTCTTTTCTGTGTGTCTGCTGCCCAATCCCAGGCAGATGTAGAGAAATTAGATTCTTAATTATCCCTGCTGTTGAATTCTATTCCTGAACTCCCACTTTAACCTCTATTTATGCCCCTTTGCGTCCCTTAACCAAAAGAGGTGGCTCTCCTAGAAGGGTCGCCCACCATTGAGTTATTATTTAATACTCTCATGAGAGGTGCTGCTCAAGGTAGGGTTGGCCTGCAATCCAGTCTAATTAATATCATCATCTCTTCCAATCATAATTGCTACCTACTATATATTAATTTCTGTCTTGTGATAACCAGGAGTCAACCATCTTAATTAAACATAATGTATTTTGTATTTCATGTTATGTGTTTTCTACATTATAAAGAGGGGCTCCAAAATAAGGAAGGCCGGCATCATATCCATGTTCTTCTTAAAACAAGGTGCTGCCGTAGTTTGGATAATGCCTTGGGTTTTAGTCGGCCCTTAATTTAATTGTTATCCTTCAATCTTTGGTTGACCCTAGCATAATTTCTATAATTGCTACAATATATGTTTTCAAAAAACTCTATTTTATCTTTGCAAAGGCTGCGATCTCATATATTCGCAGGGACTATGACAAGTAAGTGCTCCAACTTAGCACTAGATTGCAGCTGAACACAAATCAAATTTGGCATAGTTCTGTAAGAAGGTACACCTTAATTAATTATTTGATCATTTCCATTGAACTCACCTTATGGCAGGTATAATCACTGCTCCTATCCAATCAGCAGCTGCATGTGATTCCTGAATGTTGTTAACAACTTTGAATTTGAATTTTTAGTTACATCTTTTTTTCATTTTTGATGTACATATGTTTCAAGACATGCACAAAGCCAAATTATCATTTTTGAGATCCTTGCTCCATAGTTCTCTGATTCTACCTGTTGTGAGGTTTTAACACCATCGCCCTATTGCAAATGGCCCCCCCTCTCTTTGCTTTGGCTGTGAGTAGTCTTTGGGATAGCATGGCAGCATTTAAAGGTCATAGAGGCATGTTAAGGTCTTGTAGTTGACAGGGAGTTGTTAGGTGCAAGTTGCTCTCTATACTTAGGTGAAGTTGGATATAAAATTGTTGATTAAGCTTGGGCATATTCTTGAATTGGGTTAAGTGTTGTTGGATTATAAAGAGAGTGAATATTGGACTATGATCTAGCATGTTGATATTCCAGCTCTTAGGCAAAATCTGATCAAGGAAGGAGAATTTAGATGTGAATGGTTGAGTGCAATATGGGTGAACAAGTAATGGATTCAATTCAAGTGCTGATAATGTTCGACTAACCGCCGAAGTTCCCCTTTGGGATTCGTGACATGGTTTAACTGTCTCCTGTGTTCTATAAGTCAAGTGGTTGTATCGAGCATTAACAGGTCGATCTTTTGGTGCAATGGCAACCCCACTCTAACAAGTGGTCTCAGAGCTTGGTCACAGGTTCAAATCTCCTCGGGTAATGCTGAGGGGGTATTGTTGGACTAACCGCCAACATTCCCCTTTGGGATTCATGACATGGTTTAACCACCTCCTGTGTTCTATAAGTCTAGTGGTTGTATCGGCATTAATAGGTTGATCTTTTGGTGCAATGACAACTCTAGCTTGTAACAGATAAAACTAACGGCAAGCCTTAGGACAAGATGAAATGTGAATTGCACAAGCTAAAAGTCTGATTGCTACAAGTTGCATTTTTGACACTTAGTGAAATCTTGAGCTCAACTTCTAAGCACTCTTCACCCAAGGGTTGATAGGAGCCCCACAGTTGAGCAATTTTCACTCAAGTCATGATGATTCAAGCCCAGAGATCATGCAAATTCTGCCTTGGTGTTTTGAAGGTGCACTACATAGACATTTTCTGCCCAGCACATACATGGGCACCAACAGCTATGGGAATTTGATTTGCACCTTGAAGTGGTCGAGCCCTACTAGAGGGCAAATTCCAAAAGTCCTTCAAATCCAAGGATTGGGCAAAATCTGAAATTGTTTGAGCCTACGAACTGCAATTTCCAAAAATCCTAAGAGCCCAACAAGTGGGCAAATTCCAAATTTCATGTTGCCCAAGTAGATGACAATTTCTGAAAAACATGATTTGCAATTGAAATTCAATGAAAGAGGGGGCTGATCGAGTTAGTAGTGAGGCAGGGGTAAGTCGAAATTCAATAAATCAAGATAAGGTCGCCTTTATAATAGCTTAACAAATTGTAATTAAATTGTAATCTTAAATCAGGTCGGCCGACCTAGTGGGACATGTCTTTTGCTCCAAGCACTTATATAGGGGAGATCTAGATGGTCATTTCAACCACAAAAACAATCTGATCAAACAAACATAAATCGAGCAGGTTGAGGCTATAAGCCAGAAAATTTTACATTAGAAGTTAATTTTGGAGAATACATCAACTCAGAATTTATGAAGGAAAATCAGATCTAGAGAGTGCAAAATTGCAGGTCTGTTGGAAAATTAGAAATATCTAAAGGGTTTTGATTTTGGTTTACATTCGTTATCATGAATTTAATGCCAAGTCTCTTCCTGTTTTGCTAGGTGAAATGGAGATGGGAATGCTCAAGTATGGGATGGCAACATCAAAGGAGGTTCAAGTGAAGGTGTGCTTTCATTTGATGATTTCAAACAAGGCAATGACAGAGAAGGGCAGCAATGTCAAGGATAATGTGGAAACTTTAAGCCTCAACAAGTTGTAGGTGGTTCCTCAAGAAGACAAAGACGATGGTATTTGAGATTGAAGGTCAAACTGAAGATGTAAATCCAAGTTCAAATTCAAGTTATCAAGGTGGAGTTCAAAGAACCAGTTGTACAATGAGAATGAAGAAGTTAACAATTGAAGAAAAATCATCACAAAATTGAATTTCCTTCGGAAATCCAAGTTCTTCTGGATTGATCCAACTATCATTTCTAAAGATCAAGGTTTAAGACATCAAGATTTCAAGTACAAGCAATTTCAAATCATGTCAGTGGGAAGATTCATGAAGATGAAGCAATTTGGAAATATGTGCCATTGTAATCAATCAAAGATTGAAAAATCTCGAGTATCAAGAGACATTGGTAGAGATGCAGAGACTTCTTTATGGCGATGGAGAAGAAATTGATGAAGTTATTTATTTTTGACCAATCAAAAGGCTTCACACGTGTCCAAGTTCATTAAGTTAAATCATTCAAAGTGTACATGTAGAGTCCACTTACTATTTCTACCTAACTAATTTTCTATTGGCCCATAAATTGGTGCTCAATTGTAACCCGATGACAATAAATGCTTGTAGCTGGTAGTTGAATTAGGGTTATGTTGTGACAATGTAATGTCCCCATTTTTAGTAGGTTCTTGCATTTGGCCAGGTTAGTTCACCATCTTGAGCCTAGTAAGGTAACAGTGGAATTTGAGGGTCTCAGTTGTGTGGTTATAGGCTTTCTAGCAACCTACGGTGTGTTTTGGCTCTGTTATAGTAAGTCAATTTGTTGGTTTCGATGAGCTTGGTTGAGTTAGAGGAGTTGGGTGATGCTCTCAGTTTTTATTTAGGGCTTCTAGTTTTAGCTCCAAGAATCTTGGAAGGAGCATCTATTTATAGTAAGTCACCTCGTTAAGTTCATTCATCATCTTTCATCACTAGGATCACTTTGTTATTGTTAGATTTCGATTCTGATGCTTCTTCAACTGTTTTTGCAAGATGAGTGAATTATTATTATTCATTTAAAACGCTAAGGTTGCTATTTTTGTTGGTGTTGTTTGATGGTCACCTCAGTATCATAGCTCTTGGAACCGGGATGAAAAGTTTTAAATCATGGGAACAATTATTAGTGGCCTTACATGTCAGAATATTAAGTTATGGTGAAAAAAGGTCATTTTCGGAACCAAAAACAATTAATAAATTAGATTATAATGACACTTTATTATAGTTTAATGTTGTGTGTGGGAAGCTTCTTAAGTGAAGTTCATTTGGGAAACTTTGTGCCATTTGGAGATTATAAATATGAGCCCATTTGACGAGTAAAGCATCCGATTATTTGTTTATTTCTTTGCTTGTTGTCTTTGTGACAATTCTGAGTTTGTGGTTTTGTGCCCTTGCTGAAGTATAAGGGTTAGATTTTGAGTTTATCTTGCAATGTGCTATTGAGGTAATAATTGCTTCTCTACTGTATCTATTCTTATTGAGAAGTTGATTGAACAAGTGCTGAAGACTAGATTCTGGAGAACGGATTGAAGGCTGAATTATTAATTTAATGCTTCTATGTCTTGGGTGGAAGTTCAATCTGAGTGTTAGAGGGCTGCCATTTCACTATAGGGCAACAGTTTATCAATTGTAGGGTCATGTTCAACTAAGGAGGGTTTGTGTGACATTTCTGAGGAGCTGTGCTACAATTTTCAAGAGCTGCGTTCAATTTATATGGACTGCGATATATATTATTGGGGCTGCTGTAGATTCACGTTGGACTGCAAATTAAAAGTCAAAGCCAATCTATATTTCTAGGTTCTTGGCATTTTAATATAGTATTGTTGCTACTGTTTGTTTGAAACATTGTTGGTAATGAATTAAGCTAGAGAAAATCCTTTGTCTTTCATAATTATATAATTGCATAGTTTGTAGGGCATTATAATGAATTAATGTTGGCATTCATACAAACTTCTTAGTATTAAATTGATATGAAATTGTAAGTGCCCAATTGCATTCTCCAGTATAATTTCGAAAATCAAATTATCAAATTTGCAACAATAACAGTAAACATTGCCAAATGTTTGACGAAATGGTAGACTATTGATTAGCAAAGGAAAATTAATGATTGTTAAGGAAATAGCTAGTTGGGGTTATTACAGTGGTATTATAGCTTGCTTGCAAAGTGTTTGACGAAATGTCAAACAATTGAATTATAAAAGAATTTGGTGTATGTCGAAGTTGTAACCGGTTGGGTTATTACAAACAATCTTGGCTATTGATCTCAAGTTAACCTTGGCTATTCATTGTATTTTTGGCAACTGTAAAAGGCAAAAGCCTTAACAGTAGTAACTTGTTAGATTGGAATTAGATTAGCTAAAGTAGGGAAGGAGAGGCTTGGAGAGATTGACGTTATAATATTGCTATATTTATTCCTAATTTGTTGTTATTATGGTGAATACTTATGAATTTTTTGAGTATTGCATGGTTTCTACTTTTCCTCAAAGTAGGATTTTATTCATGTTGAGTAGAAGTAGTTGAGTAGATAAATAGAAGATATTGTTGTTGGTGAATTATGGTAAAACTTATGTTCTTACCTTTTGCTTCTCATTGATTGTAGGTAACAGTGTAAGGTTGGCCTGCACTAATTGCAAGCACTTAACTTCAGTTGGAAACGTTCATTTAGATTAGAAGATCATTGCGTATTTGAATGAGTATTGACAATATGAAAATCATTCACATCCTTAAAAGATTGCACACTACTTTGTGTAGTTGATTTGGTGAAGCAAGGATTGGTTTAATTTCATCTCACCATCAATTGTTTATTGCATTGTTGGAGTTAGATTAGATTTTCTAAACCCTTTGCAGTTTGTTTTATTAGTAGTTGAAGAGCCATCAATGTCACATCTTTGTCATTTGAAGAAGTTGATATGTCATCTATTGAATGAATAACATAAGTCCCCACGGAGTTACTAGCGAACCACATCATAAACAACAAGAATAGGAACCTTGGTGTTGTCGGCAAAAGTGTGTTTTGCCATCGAGATTAGTAAAACATGTGTTAAGGGTGTTAGTAACCGAAGGGTGTTCTGTTATGACATGATGGCTGGGTCGTATTCCTTTGGGATCTTTATGTACACTCTCCATTGGGAGAGAGGATTCATTCAGTATTAGGCATTGCTATCTATCTTATGTATTGGCGTATGATGTACTTGAAGCATTCAAGCATTAATGAAATACATATTTGGTTCCTGAAGCATTAAATGTATTTCCGTGTTATGTCTTATATCTTGTTACTGTAGTATGCATCAATCTAGTTTATCGTAGGCGATAAACTTTTGGCATCATTGCCAACTGGACCTGGGAAGGCAATGCAGTGAATGGCATACACAGAATAAATGGGAATACCATTACCAAAGAATATCATAACTAATAAAGACAGAGTGACGAAGTTGTTTTAAGGCGAGCACAATCTCATAGAAAACTTCTAGGAGAATGTCATAACTAATGAAGACAGAGTGATAGAGTTGTTTGAAGGCGGGCACAATCTCATAGAAAATTTCCAAATAATATTTCGAGTGTCAATTGAAATGTTTGTATGAAGAGAAGCCATATGTGCAGAAGTTGCTGAGGATGCCGTTTGGGATGCCTTGAATGTGAGTCCCATTGTAAACAGACTCTTGCACAAGTTCCCCCAATTGTTCCTGCAAACATTCCTTGCACAAGCAAGGTGAAGGAAGGAAACTGAGAGGGAGCAATGCTGACAACAAACCCTGAGAAACTTTGTCGATCATAACCCTCAGGAAGAAGAGGAACAATATGGGACCTAGCGAAGGTCCTACTCATGAGCCTTAGGCCTTGGGAGTGTTGAAGGAAAAGAGCATTAAAAACTCTGTAACGGTCACATAGACAACTCATGAAGTATGAAGATTATAAATAAATAAGAAGTGTTCTTTGTTATCTATGATGTTTTCGTAGAATTGATGCCAAACCAATTAAATAAGGATAGAAATAGAAAAGAGCAAAATGATGTTATACACACCACACATTAGGCTTTAATCCTCGTGCAACAAGTTGAACAGAGGCAAAGGCTTAGGAAAATCACCATAAGGGACCACAATGGTGTCATGGAGGGTGACCATGGTGCCACGGGAAGTGTAGTGGCCGACGGGGAATACGGTTTGCCTGATCGTCGGTGGGTGAGAAGTAGTGAGGACTTAATAGAAGAAACATAACAATGATTAAGTTGGGCTGAGGAAATGAGGGAGGAGTTCATAAATTTGTCTCACACACCACGGGTGGAAAATCGGTGCAGGAGTGAAGACGAAGCCAATGTGACTAGAGGTGTTAAAGTAGCACGATTGCGGGGTAATTGAGAGACTTAATTTGTGCCTCACACTGATCGAGTGAGTACAGTTTGGTAACCAAACCCTATTTTCAGAACCTAACACACCACAGTGCAACGCAGGTGCACAGGCACAGACACAGACCTCGCACAGGGTATAACAAAACAACCAATACAACCCATTGTAACAATGCAACATGCACCAACTATGGTAGGATAGAAGCAAAAACTGCCTAAATTCGTAGGTGATGGTACATAAGACTCTGTGTGATACTTTAAAACATGTGAGACTATATGGATGACCAATGGCGTGACAGATCAGGATGATTGGGTGCAACAATTCCCAGCCACTCTAAGGGGAGTAGCGACGATTTGGTTCTTTGATATCGATCAGACGAAGATAGCCACATGGGTGAATCCAAAGGAGTTTCAGGTAGAGTTCTGGCTATTAAGAGATAATGAAATTGTAGCGAAAATTTACAACACCAAACAGGCGAAGGATGAGACCATTCGTGGATATGGCCGGAGACTGAAGGAATTGGTGGGGAAGATGGAAAACCCACTAGCTGACGGCTTGAAGAAATGCTGGTTCATCTAAAGATTTAAGCCCACACTTCAAAAAAATGAAAATAGTATCGTCAACGTCATACATTAATGCATATAACAAAGCAATGGACCTCAAAAACGAAAGGAAGATAGGGAAGAACCACTGATAAGTTTTAATGACACAAGAAGTATCTGCCTCAAGAGTTGCAGGAACAATGAATGCAAACACTAATGAGGCATTGTCGGGGGGATACAGGAACAAACGATGAGGAAGAGGTGGAAACAACAACAATAACAATGAAGGTTGTAGCCATATACAGTACGACCTAAGTGGGTGATCAACAATATAATGTTGTGTCTATAGTCAATGGGGCCACTTCGCCAGAGATCGTACGAAGAGTGAACCGCGGCAGTTTCTGTGCAAATGGTGTGGTCCTAGAGACCATGATGAGTCAAAATGCTCGAAGCCAAGGGTAAATTTGCTAAACATCTAAGCGAATGGTGAAGAAGTGTTAGCACTCACCCAAGCACAAGGGAAGAAAGCCGTGTACCCAAATCCTGAAGAGGAAAAAAGGACGTGAGAAGCAAAAGTTGAAATAGAGAAGGAAATGATGGTAGAAAGAAGGGAAACAAATGATACTGTGAGTACCTCAGTAAGGACTCATGCGAAGCAAAACATCATAAGGCAGGTGATGCAAGCTGAAATCTCCATAAAATTAAATGACCTTGCAATGCGACAATCGAGAACAATGATATTAAACATGACAACATCCCTGAAGGCATCGAATGGGCTAGCGAAGAGTACTCGCAGTGAAAGGGAAAACTCCATTGGAAAGAAGATTCCTCTTAGGACGGAGCAGGACCTGACGTTACTTGCGGTGAATACGGGAAGACATCTTGCAGTGGTGGAGATGGGCATCCTTGGGACCATCCTGACACACACCATTGTAGATGGAGTTTTTGGTGTTAATGTATTATCAGAGGAAATATGGAGGAAATTAGGGTAACCAACACAGTGGCCATTGACATTTCAATTGGTAGGTGTTGACCGATGTTCCTCGGGGACACGTTTCCCCCAGAAAACCAGCGTTACGGGGACTTCATTGGGGACTTGCATCCGTCTCGAATTTTTTAACGCAAAAAATTAAAAAAATATACAAAATGTCACTTTTGCCATCCCCAAAATCAGCAATTTTTTTTTGTCATCTTTGAAACATGTCCCGTTGTCCCCGTCCTGGAAACTCGGGGGAACATAGTTGTTGACCAACACTGTTTAAAACCTATTGAGACCTAACGGCACAAAGAATGACGATCAAAATGCAACCATTTGTCTTGGACTTCGTAGTGATGTGATGTGATCCTCGGAAGGGGTTGGTCGGTGCAAGCAAAAGTGAATCATGATTAGAAGAGGAATACTCTTTTGATGGAGAGAGGGGGTCGCAAGTTCACTATCAACCTACGAACACACATGGTGAGTGAAGATTTGATATCCTTGTCTGTTTCCGAAGTTGAAAAAGAAGATGATGAAGGGAAGAGAAGCATGGAACCTAATAAAGAGGGAATCTTGGAGCTGAGGGATGTTTTGAAGATGACCTAGATTCATTTATTGGACTCTTCTATTGGCAAATGGAAGACTATGAGCTGTTTTTGAGTTGTAACATGCTTGGGGTGGATGAAGGAGATGAAGGGGATGAAAAGACCTCGTTCTAAACGAAATATGGGGAATATAAAGAAGGGGAGGCACAGATGGACGAAACACCAACACATGCATTTGACAAGGAAAAACCCATCAAATATGAAGAACCTTTTGGTGAACGCAATGAACCTAGGGGATGAAGTCAATTCGAAGAACATTCTTGTCGACAATGATTGGAACCCTGTGTTGAAAGTAGCGACATTCTAGATATTTATGGTATACAAGTATGTATTTGCTTAGACTTATAAGGATCTAAAAGGGGTCATACTTGCATTGTGCATCCATCGGATTCCACTTATGCAAGGGGCTGTACCTATGTGGAAGCGACCGTACCGAATGAACAATTATGCGGCACGGGTCAATGACAAGATTGCAAAAATGCTTATTGCAGGTATCACATTCCTTGTATAGACAAGCGAATGGGTGTCTCCAATAGTAATTTCATTGAAGGAGGTCAACTAGATAAAGATATGCGTAGACTTCCGTTGTGTGAATGTAGTAACCATTAAGGATCCGTTCCCGGTACCGTTCAAAGATAGTGTTCTAGAGGAAGTTGCTAGACATGAGATCTATTCATTCATGGATGGATTTTTTGGTTATAACCAGATATCTATCGCTGAAGAAGATAAGCTAAAAGTGACTTTCGTGGTAGAAGATGGAGTCTATGCGTACAACCGGATGCCCTTTGGATTGTGCAATGCTCTAACAACATTAAAGAGAATCATTTTGCACATCTTCAACAAGATGTCGGTTAGGAACTTTAAGGCTTTCTTGGATGATTGGTCAATTTTTAGCATGGAGGACACACACCTGGTAGTTGTCTGGGAGTGTATAGAGAGATGCCGAACCCTAAAAAGTGCAGATTCATGGTGCCTTAGGGGAAACTATTGGGACACATTGTGTGCAAAACTGGTTGGAAGACGGACCTAGACAAGGTCTGAGTAATTGTGGAGATGCAGCCTCCCACAGACATGACTGAAGTGAAGTCATTTTTTTAAAACATTGAGTTCTATAGAAGATTTATTAAAAATTTCGCTCAAGTGTTCTACTCATTAGAGGCTGATTCAAAGGAGAGAGCCCTACACATAGGGAACTGAGCAAGATGAGGCATTTGGAGAACTAAAGATGAGACTAGTAAAAGCACCTATCCTTGCATACCCGAACTGGGATTAGAAGTTTCATGTATACGTGGATGCATCAAACTTTGTGATGCAAGTAGGGAGGTGTTCACGTTGTTCTTATTACAAACTAGGCTTCTTCGAAGCCTACAAAACATATTACCATCAACCCCTCAGGACTCTTCCAAGGCTAGAGACCAATTGGTTAGCCTTTTCCTCATGCCACACTCACCTCTTCCAAATATCTCTTCCTAAATCTTCACAACCCCAAACAACTATCTCTCACACCACACAACACCTCCACTCCCTTACACCCTCCTGGATCTTTCACAAACTCCACACCCCAAATTGCTTCCAAAGGCTTAACTCATTACAAATAAAGTGATTTCAACAGTCACAAGGTTCTATACACCTTAGTGGGCTCCAAACACTAGTTCTCACAAACTGACCTAATGAGGACTCTTCCTTGTAGCCTTATCTTGGGGTTTTAGCAAGAAAACTAAATCTTTCAAGATGACTACCAAAACTAAAAGGGGATTAAGATACCCAATACTGAACTCTATTAAATTCCAAAATCTTAGTGTTTCAATTGTTTGTTAGGGCATTCAACTTGCAAGCCCTAATCTAGGCTAATAGGCCTAAAACACACACTCAAACTATAAACTTTCAAAACCCTCAAAGAACTTGAACAAACAAACTTTACTACACCATTACCTTATCAAACACTTTCAAACTATCGATTTTCGGGCTCCTAGTCACTGAGGAGATGACAGATCCTTCAAACCCTTGCCATAATGAGGGTTTGGTTGCTGAATATAGTGACTGGCTTCCAAATTCCAAAATCTCGCCTTTTCTACTCTTCCAAAGGGTTCTTTAGTATCCTATGAATGAAAGCAAACTTCCAAACATTCATGTAGACCATACACAAACCTCTGCCATGTTCTTAATTGTTGATTCTCTATATTTTCCATGCAACAACAACTGGCTTATGGATTCTTGGCCAATGCTTTACAAGGAGCGGGGGTTATGGTTTAAACCTATAAGATAGCTATCAAGACAACCAAGAAGATGCTAGCTATCAAGACAACCAAGAAGACCCTTAACATCTTCCCTAACTCCATTAAGCGATAATATGTAACTAAAGTGGTATTTCACTTTGACAATGTACAAACTTTATTGTTGAAAATAGGGAGTAGTGATATTGGTGCAGGAGCACCCACATAGAGAATTTTGGACATAATTTATGCACGAGCTGACTTGAGGAAATTATCTCGATTTTGTCATTACGATAAGATATTTTCTTGGGATTTGTTCAGACCATTGTGGGGTCATTCTTCCCTATTCTATATTGATCTAGAGTATTCTATAAGTTGTTTTTCCTATTTTGTAATAATCTATATTGATCTAGAATTTTCTATATTTTAATAATCTAGAAGGTTTTGTAGATTATCTTAGCAAGTATAAATAGAGTTTTAGGTTTAGGTTTAGGTCAAGCTTGAGAGAAAAGTTTCTGGATACAAAGTTATGAAGATAAGAAATCTGTAGGAAGAGCTAATGTATGTACTGTTCATTTGATAAATTAAATAGAAGAATTTTATAACCTATCTCTTGTTGGTGCTGGGTCCTATTGCTATTGTGTTTGCTTCCGTTGCATTTATCTCTGCATCATTTTTGGTATCAGAGATTGGGGAAAGATCCTAAGGTGCTTGAAAAAAAGCTTGGGAAAAGCTTGGGGAAAGCTTTTAGCTTCTAAGGTGAATTGGATTTTGTGTCAAGTTGAGGAAAGAACCTGTAAGTGTGGCCAAAAGACTAGGTTGAGTGGAGAGAACCTAGCTAGGAGACAATGGTCACAAGAGGAGATTTATCTCGTGATCAAAAGATACTATCCGATGCATGGGTTTCATGTTGGGATTTTCAAAACAAGAAGAAGGAAGAAGCAAGGAAAAGAGCGGAAGAGAAAAGGAAGAAAAGAGAAGAGGAAGCCAAAATAGATCAAGAGATAAAAGAACGAATGGAATTCCTAATGCAGGAATTGAGAAAACACGAAGAAAATTTAGTGCAACTAAAAGAGGAATTGCAGCAAAATTTGGAAAAAGAAAATAAAGATCTAGAGCATCAACCGATTCAGATTACAGAACCCTTTACTGAGACATTGGAAGAGAAGAGTTGTTCATTGAAAGAAGAACCTGATCACATTGATGCTGATATATCAGATGGATAGATTGATGCTGACATACCAAATGAACATAGTGAAGCACATATACAAGGTGAGCAACAACATGTTTTTGATGAAATTTGTGATATAGAAGTTCTTGAAGATAGAAAAGAGGTTGAAATGGTCAATGCGCATTGTGATGAAAGGGTTCATAAAGAGTTGGATGTGATGGTCCTTAATGCAACAAAGAAATGGCATTTGAAGTTAAGAAAGAAGGTGGTCTGGCCTATCAAAAGGATACTAGCAGCAAAGAAGAAGACTTGTGATGAAGCTAAGAGGATAGAGGAGGCTCCGATAGTGATGAATTTGTCTCCAAGCATGGAGATATTGCAGCATAAGGACATTGATAAAAAGGATGCAAAGGTTCCTAAAGTGAACCAAATTGATGAATTCATATATGATGAGGTCCTATTTACTTTTTCTAATCCATTTATTGCAGGTTTGCAGGAGTTCTATTTAAGTTCTTATGTGGAAGAGGTTTATGAAAATATGAAAGTTGACTTGGGTACTTGGCAACAGTACAAACAACAAATACCATGGAATTGGAAGACAAGAAAGAGGAAGGAATATCCAAGGGACTTGGATTCTATTGTCCCTGGGAGTATGGTGCAGGAGCACCCACATAAAGAATTTTGGACATAATTTATGCACGAGTTGACTTGAGGAAATTATCTCGATTTTGTCATTACGATAAGATATTTTCTTGGGATTTGTTCAGACCATTGTGGGGTCATTCTTCCCACAGAGATAAATGCAACGGAAGCAAACACAATAGCAATAGGAACCAGCACCAGCAAGAGATAGGTTATAAAATTCTTCTATTTAATTTATCAAATGAACAGTGCATACATTAGCTCTTCCTGCAGATTTCTTCTCTTCGTAACTTTGTATCCAAAAACTTTTCTCTCAAGCTTTTTCCTAAACCTAAACCTAAAACTCTATTTATACTTGCTAAGATAATCTACGAAACCTTCCAGATTATCACAATATAGAAAATTCTAGATCAATATAGATTATTACAAAATAGGAAAAACAACTTATAGAATACTCTAGATCAATATAGAATAGGGAAGAATGACCCCACAATGGTCTGAACAAATCCCAAGAAAATATTTTATCATAATGACAAAATAGATAATTTCCTCAAGTCGGCTCGTGCATAAATTATGTCTAAATTTTTTTGTGTGGGTGCTCTTACACCATACTTCCAGGGGCAATAGAATCCAAGTCCTTTGGATTTTCCTTCCTCTTTCTTGTCTTTCAATTCCATGGTATTTGTTGTTTGTACTCTTGCCAAGTACCCAAGTCAACTTTCATATTTTCATAAACCTCTTCCACATAAGAACTTAGATAGAACTCTTGCAAACCTACAATAAATGGATTAGAAAAAGAAAATGGGACCTCATCATAAATGAATTCATCAATTTGGTTCACTTTAGGAACCTTTGCATCCTTTTTATCAGTGTCCTTATGCTGCAATATCTCCATGCTTGGAGACAAATTCATCACTATTTGATCCTTATCTATCCTTGTAGCTTCATCACTAGTCTTCTTCCTTGCTGCAACTATTATCCTTTTGATAGGCCATACCACTTTCTTTCTTAACCTCAAATGTCATCTCTTGGTTCCATCAAGAACCGGCACATCCACCTCTTTTTCATCTCTATGAACCTTTTCATCACAAGGCTCATCAACAATCACCACTTCAACCTCTTTCCTATCTTCAAGAACCTTTTTATCATCAGGTTCATCAACAACTATTTGCTGCAAACTTTTTATATCAGCATCAATATGTTCATTTTCTCCTTCCAATGGACAATAGAATCCAAGTCCCTTGAATTGGCCTTCCTCTTTCATGCCTTCCAATTCTTTGGTATTTGTTGTTTGTACTCTTGACAAGTATCCAAATCAACTGTCATATGTGTGTAAACTTTTTCCATATTCAGATAGAACTCTTGCAAACATACAATGAATGGATTAGATGGAACCTCATTAAGTATGACTTCAGCAATTAGGGTTATTGTAGGACCCATTGCATCTTTTGCTGTGATGTCTTTATGCTGCAATATCTCCATATTTGGAGATGAATTCATCACTATTGAAACCACCTCTATCCTCTTAGCTTCTTTACAAGTCTTCTTCCTTGCTGCTAGTATCCTTTTGATAGGCTAGACCGCCTTCTTTCTTAACTTCAAATGCCATTTCTTTGTTGCATTAAGGACCATCCAACTCTTTATGAACCATTTCCTCACAATGCTCATTAACCATTTCAACTTCTTTTCTATCTTCAAGAACTTTTGTATCATAAGTTTCATCAAAAACATGTTGTTGCTCACCTTGTATATCTGCTTCACTATGTTCATTTGGTATGTTAGCATCGATCTGTCCATCTGGTATATCAACATCAATGTGATCAGGTTGTTCTTTCAACGGACAACTCTTCTCTTCCGATGTCTTAGTATAGGTTTCTGTAATTTGAATTGGTTGATGCTCCAGATTTGTATTTTCTGTTTCCATATTTTTCTGCAATTCTTCTTTTAGTTGCACTAAATTTTCTTGGTGCTTTCTCAATTCCTGCATTAGGAATTCCATTCGTTCTTTTATCTCTTGATCTATTCTGGCTTCCTCTTCTCTTTTCTTCCTTTTCTCTTCTACTCTTTTCCTTGCTTCTTCCTTCTTCTTGTTCTGAAAATCCCAATATGAAACCCATGCATTGAATAATATCTTTTGAGCATGAGATAAATCTCCTCTTGTGACCGTTGTCTCCTATCTAGGTTATCTCCACTCAACCTAGTCTTTTGGCCACACTTACAGGTTCTTTCTTCAAACTATCACAAAATCCAATTCACCTTAGAAGCTAAATGCTTTCCCCAAGCTTTTTCGAAAGCACCTTAAGATCTTTCCCCAAGCTCTGATACCAAAAATGATGCAGAGATAAATGCAACGGAAGCAAACACAATAGCAATAGGAACCAACACCAGCAAGAGATAGGTTATAAAATTCTTCTATTTAATTTATCAAATGAACAGTACATACATTAGCTCTTTCTACAGATTTCTTCTCTTCTTAACTTTGTATCCAGAAACTTTTCTCTCAAGCTTGACCTAAACCTAAACCTAAAACTCTATTTATACTTGCTAAGATGGTCTACAGAAAATTCTAGATTATTACAAAATAGGAAAAACAGTCTATAGAATACTCTAGATTGATATAGAATGGGGAAGAATGACTCCACAATGATCTGAACAAATTCCAAGAAAAGATCTTATCCTAATGACAAAATCAAGATAAATTCTTCATTCAAAAAATCACGTCCAAAATATTTTATGTGGGTGCCCACATAAAGAATTTTGGACATAATTTATGCACGAGCTGACTTGAGAAAATTATCTCGATTTTGTCATTACGATAAGGTATTTTCTTGGGATTTGTTCAGACCATTGTGGGGTCATTCTTCCCTATTCTATATTATAAGTTGTTTTTCCTATTTTGTAATAATCTATATTGATCTAGAATTTTCTATATTGTAATAATCTTGAAGGTTTCGTAGGTTATCTTAGCAAGTATAAATAGAGTTTTAGGTTTAGGTTTAGGTTTAGGTCAAGCTTGAGAGAAAAGTTCCTGGATACAAAGTTACGAAGAGAAGAAATTTGCAGGAAGAGCTAATGTATGTACTGTTCATTTGATAAATTAAATAGAAGAATTTTATAACCTATCTCTTGCTGGTGCTGGTTCCTATTGCTATTGTGTTTGCTTCCGTTGCATTTATCTTTGCATCAGATATCTTGCAATAACTCAATGATCCTAAGTACATGTTTAACATCAACAGCAGTTCTAGACTTCATTGCCATATATAGGAAACTTAAGAATCATCACAACCACGAGATAAGAGAGAAGATATAAGGACTGCAATCAAATATCAGTACATCAACATAATTTCACAAAATAACTAATTTATTATACAAGATCACACACCATGCTCTTTATCTTTCTACTCCATATCTCCTCCCCTATCTTCTACATGAGATTGCATTGTTTTTATCATAGTAACACGGGGAGGCGTCCCCCCCTTTTTGCTCCATGTCCTGGAGACTTCAATGCATCGGGGACTTAGGGACTCCGACCCTCCGTCCCTAGCAGTGCCACCAGATTTTGCTACCTCCACCAGGGATGGGGAACATCCCAATGTTGACTATTTGCATATTCGACTATTTATGGTTAACGCTCGATGTTCCAATTCAATGCAATGTTCAAGTATTTACTATTTTACATCTTTATATCTTATATTGCAATACATATTTTCATAACTAGCATTTTAAGTACTATATGCATAAATATATGCCCCCTCTCTTGTCCCCCGCTGCCGTCCCCCACCGTCCCCAAATTAAGGCCCCTCTGTCCCCCACTCCCGAAAACTTGCCCCCCTGTGCCCCAAGGCGGTGTAACTATGGTTTTTATGCACTAGCATGACCTTTCACATCCCCTAAGAGCTCATCCAAGATGGTTGACCTTCCATCTTCCAAAACTTGTTATGTTGCAAAATGTTGTTTGCAACATTTTTGACAACATAGCAACTTTTACACTTTTCTCTTACATTTTTGCATTTTATGCTCTTACATGCTTTCTTGGCACCTTAAATAGGTCCAAAAGCTTATAGTTGCATTTTAACACTCCATCTATGGTGTTACATGGCATTTTCCACTTTTAGGGACTTTGACTCACTTTGATCCACATTGATTTAAAACATAACCTTGGTCAACATGACCTTAATTGAACACCTAATTACAAGAATTGAAATAACTAATACCCTAACCTATCATGACTCAAAAACATACTAACTATGACTCAAAATTCCAAGGGAATAGTCAGGGTGCTCTTGCACCACTTTGCAATTGGGGCAACACCATAACAAATAGGTGACCATAAATTAGATCACCCCATTTATTTTGCAAGTAGACTGTTGTCAAAAGTCAAAAAGAAATATAGTATAATGAAGAGGGAAGCCCTTAGAATGGTGTACGTCGTACAAAAGTTTCGGCATTACTTACTGCCGATTGTGTTCGTGTTTTATGTGGATTACTAGGCTTTGATGCACCTGGTGAAAGAGCTGATTATTCAAGGGTGAGTTAGTAGATGGTTGCTCCTCCTTCAAGAGTTTACATTTAGTATTACTGTACGTCTTGAAAAGAGTCACATGAGTGTAGACCATGTAATGCTTACCCATAGTTTACTTTTTCGTATATTTACCAAACTCTTTTATGCCTATTTCATGCATGTGTTAGTTTCAAGGATATTGGTTTATAATTATGACATTATTTCATTACTTGGATTACATGTATATCAATAAAGAATTACTTAGTTGATTATATTTCACATTTTGATTGATTATTATGATTACCAGCGCATTATTGACGCTTTAATGGTTCTTAGTTAGTAAATGTGGTTGCTTTCATGATGATATCAAATGGTGAGTATTTTATATTTACAATGATGAGTTTCCATGTTTGAATATGTGATGATTTATACTCAAGTCTTATTATAGTACTTACCCATACTTGCATGTGTATGGTGTGCGTGTTTGTTGTATCTTTCCATCTGACGTGTCTGATGTGGTTAAGAGAGGGAGTCGTAGTTACTTGCTAGTTAGGATCTACACGATATACCACTCCCTACCATTGCTTATTTAGCTTAGACATATATGTATATGTACATGCTCATATTTTATATAGATTTGTAGGTGCTAGATATCGACTTCCCTGAATTACTAGGATGAGTGTGCCCTATCATAATAACTTAATGGTAAGAATGGGAAGATAATGTTTAAGTCCAATCCTAGCCATAGCCTAAATACTTGTCCTGCAAGGAGGACTTGTAATTGATTTTCCACTCTTTTTAAACCTATGAGTTATCTTTGTCTGTGTTGTTTTTGAGTTTTGGTAATGTTGCTTTTATGTAGATTTGACTATTTGATTTATTTGGTAAATGATTTAATTATAATATTTAAATTAATCATATAATATTGAAAATTAATAAATATTATCTGAGAAAAAGGAAAATATTAAAGTATGAGAATATTTAATTGATTAAAAAACTACTTAAATATGCGCTTTACTTTAAAAGTCTTAATTTAGAAAATTGGTTAAAGAGAAATTACAAAATGATGATATTTAATTAATTAATTAAATATGTACTTTAGTTTAAAATATTTCATTTAAAAGTCCAAATTAAGAAATTGGATAAAATTAGAATTAAAATATTAAAAGATTAAAGATTTAATATTGCTTTATTAGAAATATTTAACTAATAATAATTAAATTAGAGTTGCATTTAGATAATGAGTTTTAATTATTATTATTAATTTAAATAATAAAGTACGCTTTAAATAATACTTGGACTAATTAATAAAGTGGAGGAAAAATAATATAAAAGAGTATTTTAATTAAGAAGTTCTTTTAATGTGCATGAAAGGATTAAATAATAAAAGTTTATTTTAAAGAGAGGTCTTTGCATGTTTGAAAATCAGGAACCTTAGGTAAAGTTAAGTTCTTTACGAGGAGATTCGAGCTCATTTCTACACACACAGATTTTGGAGAGCAAAATTTGGAATTGGAGCGAAAGAATTGTTTAAAGTTTTGGAGGGCTTGGATTTGCATGCATTCATAGCTTGTCTCAAATTTTGACTGTTGTTTTGAGGTAGGGTTTGAAAACTCATTGTAGAATTTTATTGAAAGATTTGTCTAGTTTGTGCCTTCTTGGGTGCTTGCACAATGCTTATTAATTTATTGTATTAATATTTGGATAAAAGATTATGTTGTAGATTTTCAAAAAAGAAAATTTATTAATCAAGAAAACGTGACTGAGGAAAGTTGTAGAAAAATTTAGAAAATTATTATGACTTTATTCTATTAAAACCCTTTCTAATTCAATTATAAAAAATTGGAAGAAAACAACAAATTGAACAACTATGGTTTGAACTTTAATTTTGTCATGTGATTATTATGAGTTTTTTAAATAATGACAAATATTCTCTTATATCTAAATTAATTTGGTTGCAAAATGTATTAGAAAAACAAAAGATTAACTGAGAGGAAAGCACGTTGTAACTAAACTTATGCATGCACGTGAAAACAAATATACTAAAGATAAAAAAACTAAGTATAATATGGTTGCATGATTTGAGAGATCAAATGCATGCAAAAATTCTAATTGTATATTTATTTTTATTTTATAAAAATATAATATAGTTTTCGGATTTATTTATTTATTAAAAAAAATCATTTTTTAATCATTATTTATTCATTTCGAAAATTCAATCTTCGGATTTATTTATTTAAAAATATATGTATATATAGTCTTTTTAAAATTATTTATTATTCATTTTTAAAAAAAAATTATTATTTGAAAAAATTCATTATTATTTATTAATTTCAAAAATTAAATTAACACTACTCATTTGGTTATAAGTGGATGTTGGTATTAAAGAATCTTTAAATTTAGTTAAACTATTAGTTGCATATAAATGATTTTATACTTATTAATGGAAGCGAGAAGTTAATAAATAAATAATTGTAATTTAGAGAAGATATTGTGGAGTTCACTACATATTCTTCTAGTTATGAATATTTAATAGTATGAGAGAAATTGTAGATAATTATAATTATAATTTTAAGTTTGAGTTATCTCGAATTGCATTATGAATTAAAGGAAAAGTAAATATTAATATTAGACTTAAATAAAAGTCAAATTAATATTTTAGAAATGAAATTGATAGTAAGGTTTATGTTATTAATTAAATCATTTGTGATTTAAGATTATTTAAATTAATAACATGATAATATTGCATGATTGATAACCTTTATCTAACTGTGAAATGATTAGGAAATGAAAACTTGAATTGGACGCAAATCAACTTTTATAGAATTATATTTAATTTTTTTTAAAAAAAGGAGACTAAATAGCTACACTTGTTTTAAATGCATGTCAAAATGTCATGTTTTATTTTGTGGTGGGTTGGGGAAAACCTCTAGTTTGACCAAATAGGTCTGTATACCAGAGGCTTGGGAAGTGCTTGTTTTTGTGATGCTTTTATGTGATGTTTTGTCTCGATTATTTTATTCTTGACCAATGCTCTAGATTCATGTGTTTCTGTGATGAGATCAAGTTATTTTTTGTAAGCTTATGTAGTGTGGTTTTCTTGTTGTAACCTATGAGGTTTTCAATCAATTGTCTATTGGTGCTTTCCAGTTGCTTGTATAGGACCGAGGTGAATATTGTGATTTATCTATTGATGCTTTCCAGTTGTTTGTATAGGACTAAGGTGATTATTGTGATTTCTCTATTAGGTTCTTTTTAGTTGCTTGTATAGGACTAAGGTGAATATTGTGATTTATCTATTAGGTGCTTTTTAGTTGCTTGTATAGGACTAAGGTGAATATTGTGATTTATCTATAGGTGTTTTACAGTTGCTTGTATAGGACTGAGGTAAATATTGTGATTTTATGAGATATACTTTTATGAGCTTAGGGTAGGTTATCTATGTGTATGCTGGGAAGTGGCTTGCAATGGAGATCGAAGCCCTAAAGAGGCTGTTCAGGTAACCCATTGTAAGTTGTATTAATAAGTGATAACATTTCATTAAATGGGTTAAAATGAATTAATAAGAGTCAGTGTTTTACCTCGCCCATGCTTCGAGTGCTAGTACAAGCTAGGATGGGAGTAGAGAGGATGCTTGGTTGTGACCTTGCCTTGTTAGTATGCCTTGTCTGTAAGAAAGGATATTTATGCTGCATAGAGTCACTAGGGGCCTGGAGTCCAGAGAGGCTGCCAGGGTAACCTTAGAGTTGGCTAATGTGATGACACTTGCCCACATGTATATTAAGTTTCCTACGTATCTTTGTTGCCTCTAGGATTTGAAGTTACTTGTGTACTTAGTACCCTTTAAGATAGATTGCTATCATGATTCTTTGCTTAGGATTATTTTATGATTTGATTATCTGTGTGGACCGTACATTTTCTCTCCTGCATAGTGGGAGTGGAAGCCTGATTAGGTGACCACGCAGTCGGGAGGTAATGTCTTCTTACCATTTGGGTCCCCCTTAGATTTGCAGATATTGGATGCTCGTTGATACAGTTGTACCATTATGATTCTATTCTTATCTTGGAGACTTCTATTTGTTTGATGTATCTATGTTTTATGTGTTTTGAGATCCTACGAGATATTGTACTGTATATTGATGTACTTATATCTATTTTCACATACCTTGTGACATGTGCAGTGGATGTTATTCATTAAAGGTGCTTTCATATTATTAGTTTTACTTATGCATTTTCTTATGTGATAATGTATTTGTTATTTCTTTATGATCATGAGACTTTGTACTTGAGAGTTATACAAATTATTATAAATTTCTTAAACGTGACTCAACATGAAGGAACCTTAAGGAATGAAATCTGTTTTGTAATTTGCTTATGTATACTTGATGTGTATGTGTATATTGCTTCCATATTGTTACTTTGATGTTGTTTAAACTTAAAAAAAATAAATTAGTTCAGTAAACTTTGTAACCTATTAGGTTTATTTCTCTTGGGTTCCCGAGCAAGGTGTTACAAACCACCTATCAAGGAACAAGTCAGGGGAACCACCCGAAGGGGTAAATGATGACTTTCTGGATGCACACTTGTTTCAGATTGTCGTACTCCTATCCTGGTATACAAGCATTGGAGAATACCTTTCAATAGAGCAGTTCCCAAGGGAAATGTAACCGAGTGAGAGTAAGCTTGTGCTGAGGAGCCGAACATTTCTGTTGATTAACGAGTTCTTGTATAAGATGGGATTCAACCAAGTCCTATGATTTGTCATGGAAGAGGAAGTGCCGAGCGTATTGAGAGAAGCACATGAAGGTCCCACAGGTAGACACATGAGGCCCGATACAATAGCGTGGAATATACTTTTGGCAAGGTTGTGGTGGCCTACCTTGTATAATGACACTAGGGAATGGGTCATGGGCTGCGACACTTGCCAAAGGGCGGGAAAGCCACTAAAGAGAGACTTTATGCCTCTTAACCCCTCACACACGCAAAAACTTTTTGAACAATAGGGGCTAGACTTTGTTGGACCCTTGAAGGCAAGTAAAGCTCGAAGGTGTCGGTACGTTGTCGTAGCGACAGAGTATCTCACGAAGTGGGTAGAGGCACGGGCACCACTAGATAACTCAACAATAAGTACAACAAGGTTTATCTATGAACAAATCATTACCAGGTATGGCATTCCGATCTAGTTAACAAGTGACCGGGGAGGACACTTCAGAAATCATGTCATCCAATTGCTCATGACAGAGTTCGAAATATGTCATTCCTTTTCGAGCCTATACTACCCAAGAGTAAATGTGTAGGCTGAATCAATGAATAAGATATTGGTATCAGTGACCTATAAGTCATGCAGAGTCGAAGGAGAGGACTGGGAGGGAAAGCTATCATCTGTGTTATGGGCCTACTGCACCACTTATAAGGTTACAATGAGACAAACTCCATTCCAATTGATGTACGGTGAGGAGGCTGTGGTGCCGGTCAAGTTCATGGTGCTGAGCCTGAGGATAGCAATCGAGAACAAGTTGCGCAACATGAGGAGTCTTGGAGAAAGGTTGTATAATTTGAACAAGTTCGATGAACGAAGATTAATGGCACAATGGGTCACCGAAGTATCTCAGCTCAAGCATAAGGTGTGGCTTGATAAACACTTGAAGCTAAGTAAATTCACACTAGCTCAAGTCATGCTGAAGTGTAATGGGCACAATGAGATTACATCGGGCAAGTTCAATTTGAAGTGGGTTGGACTGTACAAGGTACGTGAAGTCGGCGATAATGGAGCAATCAAGTTGTGGATCTTGGATGGAAAGAGATAGCCAACCTGGTCAATGGATTGAAACTCAAGATTTACCATCAAAGGCATGATGGACGAAGGGATAATGGCCCATGCGCATGCAAAGAAATAACTTAGGAATTAATTAAAAAAGAAATCAAAATTAACAAAAAAATGATTTTTTTATTTTTATTTTTAAAAATTGAAGAAATTAGTGAAAGGCATATCAAATAATATATCGAAGTAAAATTAAAAAAAAGTGCAAGTGAATAAATGGGGGCCGTATGACCACATATAAGCATAACCCCATACAACAAACTTGGAGGCAGGTGTGGGAAGAGAGGTCTAAGACTAACTACCGTACAACATCCATCAAAAGACAACAAAGCGTGTGTACCGCCCGAAGCACATAAAATGGTGTTCAAAAGCAAATTGAGGGGCTAGTGTACGGACAAAAGACATTGATGTGTGTTACAAATGAATTTGGAATGAAGATCAAGTCACTGACTACTGTACGGTAAATTGGAGACACAAATGGTTGTACAACACCAACTTAAATAGACAACTCCATATGGTAGTGGGAGAGGAGCATATATATTGCAGAGCTAATGCCATGACCTTGAGGTATCTAAAGAGAAATAAAGAAAAGGCACAATTCACCAACAATCGGAAGTCCAGTATTACACACCGCATAGAACAAGACAAGAAAATTGGTGAAGACATAAAGTGACAAACAAGCAACAACAAAGCCCTTGTCTGATTAGGGAGAAAGGCAAACTATATTGTGTAAGAAGAGAACCATCATATGTCTAGAAGATAGAAGGGTTTCTACAACACATTCATAATTAAGGAAAGAAAGAGAGAGTTCTTGAAGCAAGGCTGGGGAAGCTACCATAACACAAAAAAAAGATGGGAGAATGGTTCACGACGCTTGGAAGCAAAGAGGAAGCAACCACACATATATGGGCAAAGAGAGTATTGGTCACACAAGGAGAACAGGAGAAGACGACTGACATATAGGTGAATCCTAAACTCTAACAATGATACTATATCGCATGAAAACAAACCACTACGACAAACACAAGTGGAAGCATTGCATTCGCACAATGTGGAAAAAGAAACAAATGCGACTAAGGGGATAAAGTTTTGCTTTGCTCCAATTGTGCATGCATGAGTTGAAAGTACATAGTAAACCAATAATTAGTTATGAAGGGGAATATTTCTTTTTGCACAAAATGACAAACCAAGAGATTGTTATGGAAAAGCGACTGTGGAAAGCAAAATTGTAAATGCATGCCAACAGTTCAAGTTCGAGCAACACATTGTCCAAGAATACCCAAGTACTACCTTCAGGAGTGAAAGTTGTAGGATGGATAGACACAAGGAAAAAGTAAGTACGACCAAAAGTACACACATTTGTAACATCTTATGTAACGCCTTAGAACATACCGTTTGAAGGGTTAAATGGCTTAGAGTGTTGAAAGTGGTGGCAGGAAACTCTAGATGATGATCTGGTGAAGGGTAGCATAAGGAAAGTGCAGGTAGAATGGGTGATAAAAATGTCAGTTTTCTATATTAAAGATTTTGAGGGTTGCTTAAGGATAATGATAGATACCTATGACAGGCACTCGAAAACGAACACCTTTCCTATCTAGATCATGATGTAGAAATCTCCTTCAAAGTAGAAGATTTTACCAAAGTATTTGGCACACCTAAATATGCAGAAGGAGGCAAAAAGACTAATTTAAAATAAAAGAAAGTGAAACAGGTTGTAAAGGAGCTACTTGTAAACATGGTGTATAGGGACCTATCTGATGTAGAAAATCAAGCTTTGACGAGGACTTCCAGAGGAAGAGGGCTGAATAAATTAGACATCAGAGAGGGACCGTGGTGCTGCATTATGGACTTGGTAAAGAGCAGACTTACAAGGTCCATATGTGCTTTAGACATCTCATTCTCACATGTGGCATTGATGAATGAGATTAAGACGAGAAGGGTATATGGATGGGCGACATTGCCTTTAGAATGTATGTATGAATTTATGACGTTGCAACATAAATCATTCTATATGCCACACTATGCTATTGGACTGTTTCTAGATGCCACAACAAGGTTGATCCCGGTTGATAGGCTTGAGATCAAGCCAGGGCCTTAAGCTCCAGGAGAATCTCCCATTATGCACTGGCACTGTTTGGACACACTAGAAGGGAAAAAGGCCATGGTGGGGCACAAATGACGCAGACAAGAGGTGGACCTAGGATCTGAGTGCGAGAATACAGATAGTGGTAGACATGACACCTCATTCGTAAGTGCCAATGACGCAAATGAGGAGGACAACATACAGACGAAGGATGAGGAGGTCGAGGTAACCATTGTGATGCCACTATTGTTCCCATGACCTCTTCTCTCTATGACAACTCATTTGACCACCACTATGAGTATGCACATTCCTGCTTCTAGATAGATTACGAGACCTATCGACATGACTTCAGCTGTAGTAGTGGCAGAGAGAGCGCCCACGACGATTCCCAAGCCAGTAGCCATTTTTGAGGCATTAATTATACTTGAGACCATAGTTGGAAAACTCGCAAAGGCAAGAACTCGCCAAGCCCCCCAAAGTTTAATTAGGAAAAACTTGGCGATTTTTAAAAAAACTCAGGAAATCTCGAGATCCTAAAAAAACTGTTGAAATTTAATTAAAAATACACTTATTTTGCAAAATTTAATGAGAAGATGCATCTAATAAGTTCATTAAAGAGAACACAACAGAAACAAGCAGAGTTTAGATATATATAAATGCATAGTGCATATAAAATTGCATTCTCATGTGGAATGCTCATGGCAGGAAGCAAAATAGTAAATAGTTTCAATCTGTCAAAACAGAAGTAAATACTAAAAGTTTAAATACATCAATACAATCACATCTTCCTCTTTCCAGCTGCACTAGCAGGAAAGCGAGGGGGTTATAGTCCTCGAAGAAGTGCCTCGCACTGGGATGGGGCGTGCGTTGCATGACTGCGAACTCTGTGGTTGTCCCTCCTCGCTCGACATCCCTACTGACTGGCTCGGCGTCCTGGAAGAGGATGTATCTCCTCCTATATGTGGCACTGGTAATGCCTTGTCTTTTGAGCTTGAATCATCATCGTCCTCGTCCTCAATGTCATCCATTGTGAAATGAAAACCAGTTCCAGCATCCCCCTCCATGGCCTGCCTCTCCAAATCAGCGATATCATCTAGTGTAAACAATGGACTTAGCTCCTGTGCTATCCAATCAGAATAAAGATCTATCTCATCTAGGTCAAGTGGACCAGGTAGTGCTGGACTTTTTGCCTTTTTTATGCACAATTTAAGATTATAGTGCACATAAACAAGGTCATTAAGCCATTTTTGAGTCATTCTGTTTCTTTTCTTTGTGTGGACAGACTCAAATAAGCTCCAATTGCGCTCACAATGGGATGAGCTACAAGGTTGGCATAGGACTCTGAGAGCAAAATTCTTTAAATTGGGGGTATTGCCACCCCAACTTGCCCACCAAGAATCTGCAAAACAAAATATAAAAAGTTATAAAGCAATGAAAAAAGATAATCAGAAACACAACTTATCAATTTGCGAAAGTTTTAAAGTTTGATGCTTTACTTGGTGCTTGAGTAGATCTTGCTCTCTTTGCTAGCATATAAGAGAACAAATTACTGCTCAATTCCACATAGACTTGTTGTTCGGTCACAACAAGGTCTCTCTCCTCTTCATCGGATATCATTCTCTCAATGCATTTAGAGAGACCTTCCATGACCTCTTCGTTAGGATCTGAGTAGGAATCATCAGCCCTAAAACAAATAGAAAATGATATCAAGTCTTACTACACAACCTTAAACTAAAGTAAAATAAAGTCTTAGTAAAATCTCAACTTCAAGGACAATCATAGTACTTGAATATGGGGTTGAGAAAGTAGCCTGCTGCATGAATGGGTTGGTGGAGCATATTGTTCCACCTCCTATCAATTATTTCCAAATGGGGTCAAATCTGAGTCTGTCCCCATGATAGTAATTTCTAACAGCCTCTCTGGCCCTATCCATGGCCTCATAAAGACCTCCCATTGGGGATTGCTGCCCATCACATATGCACAAGACTCTAACCAGGGGCATAGACATCTACATTTGAAATTTGAAAAATACAAATTACTTAATAACATAGTAAGTTATGAATTCTTAATGAAACTTGAATCAACTAAAAATATAATGTTTTGATTCTTGAAGTTACCTCCACAATCTCCTTAGCCTTTGCAAAAAAACTATCATCAAAGACTATCCGCGCCATAGCTTCTCCTTCGGGCTTCTTTGAGTAAGATGAAGCAACCCAATCAGCACACACAAACATTTGTTTCAGAGCCAATATGTGGTCGAGAATACTTTGCAATGTCAAGAACACCGTTGCAAACCTTGTCATAGCAGGTCTCACCAAATTTTTGCCTTTAGTGGTCTTTCTCATCAAACTGAGAACCCATGGGTGATTATAGATATATTTGGTGACTCGCCCAATCAAGTTTTCCTATGTCCTCCAAAAGAAGGTCAAGGACGTGTTGCACAAGGTGACCAAAAAAGTGTGGGATGCCTCTCTTGGAGGATTCTACCTAAAAGATTAGTAAAAAATCAATAATTAGTTACAAACTTTCCATATTTAGTATTTATATCAAATCTAAATTGAATAATACCATAGCATTACATTCATGATTCATATTGAACATGAAAAATTAAATTTACCTGCTGCCACATATGCTGCTGCATTATCTGTGATTATTTGCACTACATTCTCTACTCCCACCTCCATGACAACATTCTCCAACATTAAAGCCAATGCGTGTGCACTTTTCACTTTGTTGGAGGCGTCGACAGATTTCCAAAACACCACATCATCTTTGCAAGCAACCAAGAAATTAATAATGGTTGTACTTCTTCCATCTATCCACCCATCATATAAAATGGTGCAACCATACTTCTTCCACTCTTTCTTTTGGCCTTCAATCAATACTCTTGCCCTACCAACCGCAGTGTCAAGCAACCTACAAAATTTAGGTGTAATAAAGTGTTAGTAAAAAATAGGAAATAACAATTAAGATTTAAAATATAACAATGAACTGAAATGAATCACAATTATTTACAATTACTAAATAGTAAAATACTAACCTTCCGCTCATATCCTTGCGATTAAGCGGCTTGTACCCTTTGTCTAATATTGAAATTGCATTCACCAAAATGAACCAATAGGGACTATCAGCCGCATACATTGAGATATTGTTGAAAAACAAAAAATCTGCTGTTGCAATATCAGTTTGCTCATGCACCTCTTGGAACCATCTAGTGCCCTCTAATGATGGCTGTGATCTAGTTGTGTTTCTGGGCACAAAATAACTCCCTATCCCTGATGCGGATGGTGATGAAGAACTAGGAAATGTAGAAGAAGTGGAACCAGCAAAAGAGGCATTTTGTTTGCGAATCTGTGGGCCACGAAGAGATCCTAGTATGTTCTCAAGTGCTTCTTCTTCTTTTTGCATATCAAAAGGAGCTCCTTGAGATTCAGCTATGGCTGCCCTCATAGCTAATTTTGCCCTCTCCCTATTCAATTTTTTCTCTTCAGCAGCTACAAGTAGGGCATTGATGAATCTTTTTTCTTCTTCAGTTACCTTGAGACAAGGATTTGAATCATGTTTCTTTATGCTTGCAAGGTGGTATTTGAAGCGGTTTATGCCTTCAGAAAGAAGTCTCTCACATGGAATGCATATCACCTTCCCAACATCATTTGGAGCTTCATAGGCATACTGCCATGCCTTATCTCTTGCATTTTTAGGCCGAGTGCCTATATATCCAGATGGGCATGGTGTTTGTGGCCACTCTTCTTGTGGGTTTGTCATGTTTTTTTAATACTTGACCACTGCCCTACACAAAAATTTATAGAAAAATGAATAAACAAAGTTAGAACGACTAGGGTTTGTTTTTAGAAAATCTGACATATTATTCAAAAAAAAATTGTGCAACATAGAGCTGAATGGCTTTCAAATGATACAAACATAGAGTTAAAATGCTTTTAAATGATTTTAAATCATTTACAAACAACAACAAAAACAATAGAACATTTGTTAAAACTATAAAAATTTTTCAAACTATGATAAAATGAACATACCTGGAAAGAGATTTGTCTTTTAAAACTGGTTAGAATCCTCTAAAATCCACTCAAATCCACTTTCAATCACTTGCAATCAGCTAAGAATGCCTCCAAACCTCCTCCTCTCCACACTTCAAGGCTCTAGAGAACACAAATGCAACAAACAATTAAAAAAATGAGTTTTTGCCCTTTTAAGCCATCACAGGCTGTGGGCTACAGAAACTGCGAGTTTTTACCGAAAACTCGCCGATTACACACCGAGTAATCAATGATTAATTGGCGATTTTTCCTTTCCAGCCGAGTTTTTGAAATCTCTAGTAAAACGGAGAAAAGCTCGCCGAGTATAAAAACTTCGTGAGTGTTTGAAACTCGTCGAGTACTTGGGCGATTTTTCCAACTATGCCTGAGACCATTCCTATATTGGAGACTGTTGTGAGGTTTTCACATCATTGACCCAAAAATTTTGGGACCCCCTTTCTTTTGGTTACCTTGCCAAACTTTTCGGAGTTGTTCAAAGGGTTCGATTTGAAAATTTTACACCTTGGATGCCTTCGGTTCAGAGGGATTTGATTTGGTTTATTTTTCCCCAGTATGGAACTTGATTTTTTCGGAGCATGCAATTTTATCCTTAGACCAAAAAGAATTCAAAGAACAACATTTTTCGATGGTTAAAACAATATTTGGTAGGATAAAATTGCAAATTTTGGACTTGGATTTTTTTTGAAAATTTGAAAAATTTGTATGAACCTAAGCATTTTCAAAAAAATGAATTTGTTAGATTTAGTCATTTCGAAAAATCTTGAATTTTTTTTGGTGAAAAAGAAATGTTTGATAGTGAAATTGCAATTGGAGTTTGAATTTTGACTGCTAGGAAAAAGATTTATTTTGTTAAATTTTTTTTATAATTGCATTACAAAATTGAAAGTGGACTAAATTGTAAAATCGCATTAATTTGGTTGAAATATTGCTTAGAAGATTTTAAAAATGTGAAGGAAAATGGTAAATTAGAAATGAAAATTGATTTTAGCTTGCTAAATTCAATTTTAATGATATTTTAATTGCCAAACCATTATTAAATGAAAATTTTGACATCTCCTAGGCTTACCTTGTTTCTATTTTGCAATTTTTGATCGAAACTAGCAATTAAATGAGCCAATTTCACTATGGGTTAAGGAATTTTAACGTTGCATTTAAATTTGGGCATTAATTAAGGAGCTGATTTAATTTTGTTTTTCCTCCAGGCAGGTTGGCCCCCTTGAGGAAGGCAAAAAGTGTGGTATAAGAGGGGCTTCCTCTCTTATTTTCTCATTCTTTTTTCCTTCTCCTTGGATGTTCGATTTTCCTCCAGAGGTGAATTTCAGACTTGGACAATTTTTTGGAAAGACAGAATTTTCTTTTTCTTGGCGACATTTTTCTCCTTGCTTGGGCGAATTTCTGCCCTAGGGCAATTTTGGAGCAGAGCTGATTTTTCCAACTTGGGTGATTTTTTGTTAGATCTGATTTCTCCATCTTTGGTAGTGATTTCTCCTTCCAGATTTAGGCAATTTTGTTTGGTAAAGAGGCTATATGATTCAAGGTTTGATTTTGGCAAGTGGGGGCAATCTCAAGGAAGTCAAAATTCTGATTTTTACTAGGACATTATTATTTGCAAGGAGGATTGAAATTTCTAAGATTTGATCCGAACTAGAAGAGAGCCCAGTTATTGGTAAAGGAAGATTTAAGGTAAAATTCTATTCATTTTTAGAGGTGAAGATTGGTTTAAAGGCGGATTCTATTCTTTATTCTTGCTTGGTTCGTTTTCCTTATTTTCTTCTTGCACTCATCATCCACCACTTCATCATTCCATTGATAGTTTGAAGTTGAGAGATATAAGTGTAGATTTCATAATAAGACACTTAGAGAGGCAAAAATAAGCTAGACCATCTTAGGTTTGAAATTGAGAGATATAAGTGTAGTCCATCTTAAGGTAATAAAGAGACAGAAATAAGCGGTAATCCCACCCCTAGGAAAAAGGGTTGGAGATTGATAAGTGTAGAGATAGGACTTGGAGAGGCAGAAATTGTTAAAGTAAAGGATCTCTGATAGATAAACAATTACAAATATGTGTCTATAAATTCTGAATCAAATAAGTAGAATAACTTTACTTGTCTTCTTTGTATTTGAAGTAGGTTCTTGAATTCTTCCTTCCTCAACACTAATTGCTTTTATTGGATCATTGTAAGACAAATATTGTGAATGATAATAGCAATAATATTATAACATGAATATGACTCTATAGGTACTTGTATGCTTGTTATTATATGTTCACTGCAGATTGAAAGATCTCAATTATATACATGATGAACAGCCATGACTCCGAAGAGTCATGCCTCTACATGGCCCAAGGGCCACGTAGGGACATGCCTCTTCGGAGGCATGTTTAACTTAATACATAACTGTTCATGTCTTTGTTTACTCGATAACACTGGGTATAATCATGATGGTAATGATCGCATCAAAACACAAGTTGGAGACCCGGCATAAGAATATCATCAGTCGGGGATAACAAGAAGCTCAGTGATAATCTTAGTCACGGATAACATGAAACCCAACGGTGATATTTGCTATGTATAATGTGAAACCCGACAACAAGGTTTGTCATGAATAATATGAAATTCGACCGCTCAAGTCGGTCAATCATAATGCAGTTTTACTGTCACAATTTATATATATACATAATAGGGGTGTATGTATATGTACATGTAAGCATACATTAGTATGAATACATGTACGTATAGATATGCCTCTGTCATGTATATCAGACAGTGGTGCATGAATACTTCTTAGAAATGTAAGACAGATATCAGAATACAAATTGCTTATATCTCTGAAATGTATTTATAAATAATAACATCATAGAAGATTCAGATTTACTTCTCCTGACGCTAAACATCAACACTCCCTCTTTAGCTAGGGAGAAGAAAAACATTAATCAGAGTCATCTTAATATGCAATATTGCATGAACAGTAATTGATCTCTACTTGCACTTAAGCAATGTCTAGAGATAACACACACAACCTCTACTTGCACTTAAGCAATCTCTAGAGATAACACAAATAACCTCTACTTGCACTTAAGCAATGTCTAGAGTAGCCCAAAATAATCTCTACTTGCACTTAAGCAATGTCTAGAGAAGCCCAAAAATAATCTCTAGTTGCAATTAAGCAGTGTCTAGAAAAGCCCAAAAATCAACTATTTACAAGATCGTCACCTTGTAAATAATTCTAGATTACTGAATATGTCCATGAAAGATTGTCACTTTTCATTACATATAAAATAAAAGAAACAAATAATCAATTATTTTATTTCAAAAAATTTCCATTACAAATAATCATACCAAGTCTTTCCTTGAAATATTTCAATTTCACTTTAGCAAGAGATTTGGTAAGAATATCAACTGTTTAATCATTTGTACATATATATTCCAATTGAATAACTCTTCGATTAACCATATCTCTGATGTAATGGAATGAAATTTCAATATGTTTAGAGCGATTATGAAACAAAAGATTAGAAGAAAGCTTGATACAACTTTGATTATCACAATAGATCACGGTGGGCTTCAACGGTCTTGTGAAGAGATCAGAGAGGAACTTTCGGAGCCGTACCGCTTCTTTGGCACATAGGGAAGATGCAATGTACTCGGCTTCAGTAGAGCTCAAGGCCACAGAAGTTTGTTTTCGACTAGTCCAAGAGATCATATTAGATCCAAGATTGAAACAGTATCTTGAAGTACTCTTGCGCTCAATAGAACTTTCAACCCAATCAGAATCTGAGTATCCAGATAGCTCAAGATTAACTTTGTCATATTTGATTCCCATTCCAATAGTACTTTATAGATACCTTATTATGTATTTAGTTGCTTGCAAATGTATCTTCTTAGGTGTGCACATGAATTGACTCAAAGTATGAGTTGCATAACAAATGTCAGGAAGAGTATTAACTAGGTACATTAAGAATCCAATAATTTGTTTGTAATAAATAGGATCCACATCTTCAGATTCATTCATGTCTTCTTTTAGTTTGTGTAAGTTTATCTCCATAGGAGTAGTAGCCGGTTTGCATTCCATCATACCAAACTTGGTTAATATATCAATAGTATATTTTCCTTGATTTAGTATAATATAGTTGTCTAGCTGCTAGATTTCTAATTCCAAAAAATAGCAAAGTAACCCTAGATCCTTCATTTCAAATTCAACAGAGAGATTTTGTTTACATTTTTCTATTAGGTGTTCATCACCTGTGATTAGTAAATCGTCAACATATAATACGAAGATAACCATATCATCACCCTCAGTTTTGAAGTATAGATTAGGATCGGCTTCATTCTTGGCAAACCCCAATTTTAGTAAATAATTATATATTCTTCCATACCAGGCTCTGGGAGTCTGTTTAAGACCATAAAGTGCCTTCTTCAATTTACAAACATGAGTCTGGCGATAAAAAATACTGAACCCTTCTGGCTGTTCAACATAAACTTCTTTTTCAATTGTTCCATTGAGAAATGCTGTTTTGACATCCATTTGATGTACTTTCCATCTTTTAGATGCAGCAATAGGTAGGATAGTTCTGACTGAAGTATATATGGCAACAGGGGCAAAAGTCTCATCATAATCGATGCTTTCCTTTTGTGAGAAACTTCGGGCTACGAATCTTGCCTTGTATTTTTCAATACTGCCATCTGCAGCATGTTCAATCTTGAACAACCATTTGGAAGAAACAACAGATTTGTTTTTAGGTCTTGGTACAAATATATCCCAAACATCATTTTTCAATATTGAATTATATTCCTCAATCATCGCTTCCTTCCAAGATTGATGTAAAAGTGCTTCCTTAACATTGTTAGGTTCAGATTTAATGAGTTCAGATAACAGAGCAACATAAGAGGATTGATTTCTAGTTCTTTTGCTTTCCTGAATTACATCATCTGGTTCAATTTGATTTTCGGCTAACATCTTTCTGGCCCAAAGAGGTCTCTTCTTATTGGTATGGTTGACGTTTTCAGATTTAGTATGATTTGACATGGAAGAGATGTTAGAATTTTCCTCCCTTTCAATTTCTGTAGCTTGATTTTCTTCTGAGATGGATTCATCACTATTACTAGAAATTTTGAAGGCAATGTCTTCTTCAAATATGACATCTCTACTGATCTCAATTGTTCTTTGTCCAGGAATGTAGATATTGTACTCTTTTGAAGTTTCATTATAACCAATGAATATCCCCTTTTTCCCAGAAGGCTCTAATTTCGTTCTCTTTTCTTTTGGGATGTGAATGTAGACTGGACATCTGAATATTCTTAGATGACTTAAGTTAGGTTTAACTCCGGTAAATGCTTCTTCAGGAGTGATGTTTTCCAATATAGAGTGAGGACAATGATTTTGAATATAGATAGCTGTATTAGAAGCTTTGGCCCAAAAGGAGTAATGGAGGTTTTGATCATGTAACATGGCTCTGGCTGACTCAACAATGGATCTATTTTTTCTTTCAACCTTTCCATCTTGCTGAAGATTATAAGGTACAAAATACTCCCTCTTAATCCCAACAAAAATGCAAAAGTTTTTAAAAATATCAGAAGTGAATTCACTCCCATTATTAGACCTAAGGGTTTTGATCTTTTGTCTTAATTGATTTTCAACTAGGGTTTTAAACTCTTTAAACTTGGATAAGACTTCAGAAGACTCCTTTTGTTTCAGAAAATAAATCCAAGTTCTTCTTGAGTAGTCATCAATGAAAATTACATAGAATTGACATCCATTTAGAGAGGGAACTGACATAGGACCACAAAGATCTGTACGAATTAACTCAAATATGTTTTTAGATTTATGAACACTATTGGGAAATGAGTGTTTAGTGTTTTTCCCTAAGGCACATCCTTTACAGATACTTGAGTGATTTGATTTAAAGTTTGGAAGACCTTTTACTATTTTACTTATAGATGCTAAGGCTCAAAAATTAAGATGACCTAATCTTCTAAGCCAAATTTCAATGGAGTTAGTCTTATCTTTACTAAGAGTTAAGTTTAACTTTGGGTTTTGATAATTACATAGTTTATAAAGGCTTCCATCCCTAACCCCTATGGTTGTGGCTTTCTTGATAGATGAGTTCTTAGCGCAGGATAGAACTTTATCTCCTTGAAATGCAATGTGGTACCCATGATCAGCAAGTCCAAAGATGCAGACAAGATTTCTTTTGATCCCTGGCACGTAAAGGACGTTCTTTAGTTGAAGAGTGATATCATAATTCAGTGGAATAGAACAAGTACCAATGCCTTTAATTGGATGAGAGGAGTTGTCTCCAATAGTAACTTCCTCTGATTCATGAGTCTCAAACTTGTCTTTAACTCCGGAAATATGGTGAGAAGCTCCACTATCTATGATCCAGGGGTTGTGATTAGAGCTTAACTCACTTGAGAGAGCTACTATAAATGCATAATTTTCTTTGTCTGTTTTCTCATTATTCTATTCTTTAACTTTTGCCAATGCTGCTTGAATTTTCTGTTTTTTCGGACACACATAGTAGGAATGACCAAGCTTATCACATTTAAAACATTTTACTTTGGACCAATCTCTATGTTTGTGAGATTTGTGATTTTTATTGTTTTCCTTCTTGTTGTGTTTGAACTTTCTTTTCATATTTGATTTGGAATACAAAGCTTGGATGTCACTATCTTGATTTGAAATTAAACCTCTGGATGCTAATCTGGACTCCTCTTGAGTGCATTCATTCTTAAGCTGATCGAATTTTGGAAGTTCAGGATGAGAGCTTAAACTTCTTATGAAAGTTTCCTATGATAGTGGAAGTCCTCTATGGGCAATCATACTTAATTCCTTATCATCTATTTGATTTTGCATAGTAGCCAGTTGATCTTTTAATTCAGTAATTCTAAGGAAGTAAGATGTAATTGATTCTCCATTTTTCATTTTTATGTAAAGGAGATCTTGTTTCAAAGTAAGCAATCTACTTGTATTATTAATTTCAAATGTACTTTGAATTGTAGAGAACATATCAAATGCAATTTTGAGATTTGCAATAGAAGGAAGTATATGATCTTTAACTGAATCTATGATTATTTTCATTGCTTTATTATTGTGCCTTTTCCATGTTGCTTTCTCAGACTCATTTTCAGGCATAGGTAAATTAGTTTCAATGTAATTTTCTAATTCCATCTCTCTTAGAATTATTAATAACCTAGTTTTCCAAGATGAAAAATTAGAAGCTCCATCTAATCTATCTTCAATTCTTACATGATTCACCATTTTAATGCCTTTTAAAACTTTTTCTTTTCTCTTTAAATTAGACTCAGAATTTAATATTTTGTAATGGTTTTCTTATCAGTGCAGCTCTGATACCATGTTAAAAGTAAAGGATCTCTGATAGATAAACAATTACAAATATGTGTCTATAAATTTTGAATCAAATAAGCAGAATAACTTTACTTATCTTCTTTGTATTTGAAGTAGGTTCTTGAATTCTTCCTTCCTCAACACTGATTGCTTTTACTGGATCACTATAAAACAAATATTGTGAATGATAATAGCAATAATATTATAACATGAATATGACTCTGCAAGTACTTGTATGCTTGTTGTTATATGTTCACTGCAGATTGAAAGATCTCAATTATATACATGATGAACAGCCATGACTCCGAAGAGTCATGCCTCTACGTGGCCCAAGGACCACGTAGGGACATGCCTCTTCGGAGGCATGTTTAACTTAATACATAACTGTTCATGTCTTTGTTTACCCGATAACACTGGGTATAATCACGATGGTAATAATCGCATCAAAACACGGGTTGGAGATCCGACATGAGAAGGAATACTTAACGCAGGTTAACACCCCGACAATATCATCAATCGGGGATAACAAGAAGCTCAGTGATAATCTTAGTCACGGGTAACATGAAACCTGACGGTGATATTTGTTATGTATAATGTGAAACCCGACAGCAAGGTCTGTCATGAATAATATGAAATTCGACCACTCAAGTCGGTCGATCATAATGCAGTTTTACTGTCACTATATATATAAAACAGGCATATATGTATATGTACATGTATGCATACATCAGTATGAATACATATACGTATAGATATGCCTTTGTCATGTATATTAGACAGTGGTGCATGAATACTTCTTAGAAATGTAAGACAGATATCAAAATACAAATTGCTTATATCTCTGAAATGTATTTATAAATAATAACATCATAGAAGATTCAGAGTTACTTCTTTTGACGCTAAACATCAACAAAAATAAGCTAGATTCCATCGAAACAAGGTTGAAGATTGATAAGTGTAGTCCATATCATTTAGAACAAAGGGGCAGAAATAAGTGTTTGAGATGATAGATGTTAGTGTAAGCAACAACCCAAAGGGCACGAATACCAAAAAAGACAAAGAAGACATGATGCCTAAGACCACCTTCTTCCTTAGAGGCGAATAAGTTATACCAATATCGATATAGTGAACATGATACAATTGAAGAATAGATTGAAGGAAGGACAAGCCCCCATGGTAAAAAAGATCTACAAGAGCGGAATTGTACATGCGGCGGCTTTCCCTCCTATCTTGCCTTGCCCGGAATCGGTAATGGATTGTGCATCTCGGTTTGATATTGTTACCAAGTCCATCATTTTTGATGAAGGGAAGAGAGTGTTAGCCAACATCGGCAGACAAGTGGTCGAGGAAGTATTTAATATTCCCCAGTATAAAGGCATGGCAGTGGTAATGATGGATCAGGCGGCCAAGTTATTTCAGGATAATCAGGAGGCTTGCTTCATTCATCTATAGCAGAATTGGTTACACGAAGGCAAGAAGGGAGTTACTAGGTTATCAAAGCTCACCAAGTGAGATTTCAAATCAGAGTATGGCAATCTAATTGTGCTTTTTAGCCAAATCATGGACGTGGCTCAAGGTATGCAATTCGAGAATTAGATGTACTACTTTATTGATGAAATTGAGAATGGAAAGAGAAAATTTGATTGGGCTAGAATTGTAAGTGAAAATTTAGAGTTGCAACTTAGGACAGTGTAAAATCAAAAGCAATTCTACATGGGGTCCTATCTTTTCTATCTAATTGCAAGACTATATGAAAACCCTGGACTTAAGGCCTTAGGAGTGATTGGTAATGGGCCGGGGGAATGTTTGGTGCATGAGTTTTATCCACAACTTCATTTGCACAACACCAAAGATTATAAGATATTTTATGACGCCTTTGCCATAAAGACGGTAAGGATATTACAAGGGACACCTGGTAGAAGGCTCTCAACAGAAGCACAAGTAAAAGTTAAGAAGTATGGGAGTTGGTTCATCTAATTTCCACAATTTACATACGTTAGAGTAGTAGGAGGTACAACTTGTCCCAAGAGACTTCCAAGGTACTATGACAAGATGATGAAACTTAAAGGTGAGATAGGGATTACCTTCTCATTTGGAATAGGCAATAATACTTGCCCCAATCCTGTGGCCTTTGCAGCTGTGGAGAAAGAATTAGAATGGTATCATCTAGGATAGTATAGAGTGAGACAAGGATTTGATCCTAGTGGTGGTATCAAGGCATCTCATGAAGACACATTCAAGCATATTCCTACTATAGAAGATTTTTTGGCCAATGCACAGGATGACTTTCATGTGAGAAAACTAGCTTTCTCAAGGTTGTCAGTCGGCATGATGAGCGCTATCAAATGGAGAGGCTTTGATACTCTTGATCAACTAGAAGATGATGAAAATGTTCTAAGACAAGATTATGATACAGTGGATGGAACGAACTTGAGTCCAATGGATTGGGACGATCATTAGGATCTTTCCTTAGAGGCAATTACAAGGATAGTTGATCTACACACTGAATTGTGGTACATTGGGAAGTTAAGGAAATTACAAAGTCAGAAGGTACGCCTTACTTATGAGAAGATGAAATCAGAGGAAGGTCTAGCGGAGTCAGTCAGATAGAAAGGTGAGAGCAGTAGCCAACAACAAAGAGTAGTTAAGAGCAAGAAAAGAGGTTTGGAGATTGAGAAAAGCAAAAAAATCAGGAATCTCTGACAAAGAGATGGAATGCAACACCGTCAAGGGAGAGCATAATTGAGGCTAGAGGCCAAGAGGATAATACAAGTGGACAAGGGGCTGCGATAGAGGTCAGCTTTGATTCAAAATCAAACGGTTACAATAACATTACTGAGTATTCTCCTCTCTCAAAGAACCAACATGGAGATGATATGACAATCACTAGTGAAGAAGAGGATAGACAAATTGATATTGAAGAAATAAACTAGGCGCCTGAGGCCTTCGATGATGCTTTGCTAGTTGAACTGAATCTAGATTTGGGGAGATGCACTGCACCACTATGGTTAAGGCAAATGCTTATGCCAAGAGGCAAGATGGTGACTGCTTGAATAGTTGAAGATATCTAAGGGTTAGTGGAAAAGGGTGATAGCAAGAAACAAAAACAAATTGCAAAAATAGTGGAAAAGGTAATCAGGGATGATGGGGAGGGTCATCGAAAAGTTTAGATTGCTATACCGATGGTTAGCAAGGCATTGGATGAGATTGTAGCTCAGGAGTATGAGATAGTTGAGCATAACTTGGGAAGAATAACCGGTAACATGGAATATGAGGAGATCCAGGAAGGCATGGTTTCAATTCAAGAAAGGTTGAGGAAGGCAAACGAGAGGATTGTAAAGTTGGAGGCTAAGAAAAAGTATTGGAGAAATTGCCAGCCTATCAAACAGTTACACTAGGCAGCCCTTCCGCAAGATAGCGGGAGCAATATAGAAGAGATATCGGCTCAGCTGCATGAAGTCAAGGATTGGATCCATGATATAATTCAAGATGGGCAAAATTTCTTGCCTTTCTTTATCTCAACATTTAGGTCATTAGTGGCTATTAGAGATAAATTCAAAATATTTGAAGGTGAGAGGAAGGATTTCCTTCTAGTCAAGGTCTTAGCCATTCCCAGGCTATAGGCATTCATTGAGCTATCGAAGAGATATTTGGAGAAAACCAAGTTGGTAGATGGAGGAATGAGTATGGTGGAGTCTTGGTTTGTTGCCTTGACCATCAGATTGAGGATACTTGAAGAGTTACGGAATGAGATTGCACAGCGCAATCCAATGTGTTGACACTTTCATTTCAACCATGATGAGCGATGTTGGAGTTGCACTTGATTTTGAAGATATCAAAGAGGAGAACATCAATGAGACAGAATTTGAAGCAAGATTGGATGAGTTGGGGAAGTTTGCCATCAAGAAGAAGCGTTTGGGCACCCTTGCCTCCCTCAATGCTTTTATTGGATATGTGAAAGAGTATGAGAAGGATCATGAGAAGACATTGCAAGCAGCAAGCAACATAATGAATTCAGCTGAGCTCAAGATGAAGCATATGCTTTGCCCTCCTATGAAGTAAGTCAACGATAGACTAGCCAAGTTCATTGCCTTGGTTAAAAAGATGAAAGAAAAGGGTAGAATTATATTAGAAGATCATTTGATGCAAGCCCAAGTGGCAATTTTTCTTTTATTTTGGGTAGGATAGGTGTCTGATTCTGATTGGCTACCATTTTGGTGCCTTCTCATTGGTTGCCACTTTTCCTTTTTTTCATTGGTCCATCGACGAGGTGGTGTCTTCTCATTGGCCGATGGGGTGGTAACCCTAATTAGGGTTTCTAGGATCTAATCTGGATCATTAATTTTGCCTCTTAATCTCTACCATTGGTTGTAATTTTGGCCTCTATATAAGGCCATTTTCTCTCATTTGTAAAGGGTTGAAGAAAATTGTTGCTTAAGATAATACCAAAATTGCTTCTCTTTATCATTGTTGTGAGTTGCATGGTGATTAAGAACACTTGGTGTTTTTGCATGGTTTCTACTTCCAATAGTTAGATTCAAATTTCATTTAAGTTGTTAAAGTAGATTTTATTTCAAGAAAGTTGTTAAGAGTAAGAGTAGATGGATAGTTGCATGGTGATATTAGTGGATGTTTGATAGGGATTTATAAACTAGGCCACTAGCATTTTAGCGGCTAGTTAGGAAACCTTGCATGGTAATCTAGTCTTTTTCCCTTGAATCATTGCATTTATGGAGGTAGAGCTGTTGGTAAGATTTCATCAAGTTTGATCCCTGTCCATTTGCTAATCTTTCCATTCATAGGAGTAGAGATAAAACAAGAAGTAGTTAGTAGTTGGAGTTCATTTAAGAAGAAAGTTAGAAAAGGAGAAACATTATTGGCAGACATTGCCTCCATCATCACCATCAACATCATTTGACGCTCATATACTCCACAAAGCTAGCCATCATCACCATCACAACGAGAGTTTGACAATCCTTGAATAAAAAACGTAAGTCCGCCTATGTGATTAAGTGATAAATCACATTAATATAATTGAGTTAGTATCCACAGATGTAAGGAACATTGGAGTTTTTTTCATGTTCATGAGTATTTACTTTTCAAGAGAGGAATTGAGTGTTTGATATTTCATGTCAAGTATTCAATCGCTATATATTATGTAGTGGTACAAAACTGATATCAACATTATTTGGCGCTAGAAGGAGGGCATAATTTGAGCTCTCAAGTGATCAAGAACAAGAAGAACTATCGAAGGTGTAAGCCATTACAACACGCACCCTCCATCGTTGTGCCATCAACATTATTTGGCAGTAGAAGGATGGCTGAATTTAAATCCATTCTTGAGAAAATTGGAACAATTGTTGAAATTAGAAGCATTATTGCCTCCATTGTCGTGCCATCAACATTATCTGGCGCTAGGAGGGCTTGAAAGTGTTTTTGCTTGAGGACTTGTTAGTATTTAGCTATGATGAAGAATGGTGCTTCCTAGATCAAATCAACCTAGAGCAAGTTGGGGAATGCTTCAAGATCATATTGTAGCTAGTTTGTGCTCAACTGCTTGGGAGGAAAGTGAGAATACTAGAGAGTATTTGGACACCGTTGACGCATTGAATCAAGAGGAAAGGAAAACATGAGCTATTGAAAGGAGAATTCAGAAAAGGTTGGAACGTCAAAGAGAGCTAGAAAGTAAGCTTGAAAGAGAAAGGAAAGAACAAAGACAAGCTCAGACCACTCTTGAGGAAAACTCAAATTAGGAAAATCAATCGGTTTTGAATTATAGTCAAGTTGGATAGAAGAGTCGGGTCTTTCTCCCCTGAAAGGTTTGAGAAATTACAATCAGATAGGAGGCAAAGGGTATTGAGATCTACACCACACCTAGAAGAGGATTTAGTTGAGTTGCAATTTCATAAGAAAGAAAGAAATCATTGGGTAGCTAATACTTCAAGTTTGGTTAGCTCCTCAAGTCAGCTAGTTCAAGCTGAAGTCAATCAAGCAGCGATGGCTTAGCCACTATGGATTCAAAACAATGCCTCGCCCATTTCGTTTCAACAATATAATGACTTACTGAAGAATTCAGCCGGATTTTGCTCCAAGTCCTTTGTTAATGACCCCAACCGTACAATAGAGGAGCATATCAAAGTATTTGAAGATGCATTCTACAACAGATGGATTCAACATGAGGATGTAGCATGTAGGCTTTTCCCTTACTCATTGGGGGAAGAACCTTATTATTGGTTCATCAATTTGCCAATATCATCTATAACAGGATGGGTTCAGCTCAGAGAAGCATTTATTGCAAAATTTGGCATGCCCACCACACCACTGGAGTTACATAGGATGTTTGTGGACATTAGGAGACACCGATAAAGAATCAATAAGTTCCTTCAACAATCATTTCCATAAGGCCTACACGAGATTGCAAGCCCCTTGCACAATGTAGGAGGTGGGTGCTTTGGAAGCATATTACAGTGCCTTAGACACTTTGATGACTATGTTTACAAGGATGGCGAATCCCACTCCCACAATGTTGAATGAAGCTTACACTAAAGCAATTGAAATAGGGAAGCAATTGGGCCAACAAGGAACGAAAACGCCAACTGCTAGGTATCTGAACAATCTAGTTCCACAACTTATGTGCCAGGCACCTACAAATCAGTTGGTGGTACATCTGGGACCTCCGTTGTCTCAGGCACCACCATTAATGCCAGTTTATTTGCAGAGTGCAAGTTCATCCACAAGAATGCAAGAAGAAAAGGATGAAATGAAGGAATTGATCGAGCAAGTCAAGAAGCTGTCTACAAAAGTTACTTATTTGAGAAATCAAAACAATAAACTCTTTATCAAAATCAAGTTCAAAGTTATCTAGGAGGGTATTAGAGAAATCATCAAGAAGGTGGATACCAAAGGAACTATCAGGACAAAGATTATCAAAGAAACAACCAAGGTAGTGGTTATCAAAGGAACTATCAAAATAACAATCAGTCTAACCAAAAGAGGACATGGAACATAGGCCCAAACAAGAAATGTGGTGTCGCCACTTGATAGTCAAGCCTCGGTCGGTAGTAGGCCTGTGGATAGAACATTTCTAATTGAGTTTGCCATGTCTAAATATTGTAGATTCCATGAGACTGATCAACATTTGGAGTTAGGATTTGCTGAGTTCAAGAAGGTATCTTACCGATTTGAGAACATAGTAGACGAGTCGATCAATTAGGAAGATATTAAGGTCATGGGGTATAAAATTGTCCTATCCTTAGGATATGATCAATGCTTGACTTTTGAGGAGATTTCATTTCCACTAGAATTTGAAGCATATGAAGAACACTAAGGGAGATTTCCTCCCGAGTCAGCCAATGGGCCAGTTAGCGAGATAATAGATCAAAATGTATATAGCAATGGGTCCGATTTTGTTTTCCCACCTTTGGGTGACGCTGTTCTAGTTCAAGGAACAGGTGGGAACCAAACATTTCAACAACTGGCTAGTAGTGCAAGGTTTTATCAGAGAAACAATAAGAGGAATGATGGACCTTTCACGACCTCCATACTCCTGAACAATTTCAATACGCCTCCACATCCCAATGCAAGTAACGTACCAAATTCTTCAAGGGATGCACCCGAATGCAAACAAGGCAACCATAACAATGGAAGTGGACAATAGAGTTTTCAACAAAGTACGCAACAAAACAATTAAGATGTTCAAGGATCACAGAGTGTCTAGTCAACACAAGAAGCAAATAGAGGCAGAACAGTGAACAATGCCGCGAATAATGATGAGTTGAAAAGAATAGGACAAAATGTAATAGAAGAGATGAAGAAGATCAAACTCAGTCTCCCTCTGTTTGAATTATTGAAGGTAATGGAGATTAGAGATACATTCCTTAACAGTTTGAAGGATAATAAATCACAAGGATCTCACACTCAAAGTGCAATAATGCATACTCAAGGGAGGCCTCCTCCTAACTCAATGCATGTGATCCAAGACATTCCAGGAGGGAATATGATGAATTCATTTCAAGAGATTTCATATGGTGAGATGGAGAACTCTACACAAGAGATTGCATATGGTGACATTAGTAGTTTCAACAGACAGCCAGGACCTCAACCAATTTATGTGGCTCAAGGATCAATGCTGGTGGAACAATAGACTCAAAGGAGTCAAGACCCGACAAGCAATAAGGAAATCGTGAAGTGTAGTTCAACCGACTGATTTTGAAGTGAAGCTGAAGCAAGTACATAAGATACCAGTGGTATATTATCAAGGGAAAGATGAGCCAGCTCCATTCCTGCTCTCAGTAAGGATATTTGGGAAGTTTCTTCATAATTGTTTGATAGATTTAGGAGCATCAAGTAATGTCATGCCTTTGACTATTTGCAAAAATTTGGAAATTGCACCTTTGGGATCAAACAGAAGGGTTACCCAATTGATAAGACAAAAGTGCTGGTGGTAGCTGAGCTACACAACATACACATTCAGTTGGCATCTAATCCGAGGATGGAACACATGGTAGATATTTTAGTAGTAGATGTGGCCGGTGCCTATGGATTGATCCTAGGTAGGGATTGGGCTGAAAGTTTAATTGGATACATAGCAACTGACTTTTCTCACATGTGGTTCTCATGGAGAGGACACACCAACCAAATCAGAATTGATAGCACCCCAAGGTTGACATTAACAGTTATTGATTATATAATAGTTGTATTTCTTTCATTCTACTAGTAATAGTAAAAAGTATTAAAATGTGTACTTTGAGGAATTTTCACTATCCTTTGTCAGTTTCAAGCTCTGGGATGAGTTTTCTTTTACAATTAGCAACATGGATTTTTTCTACCTAGCCTAAGCTAGGTGAGGCCAGAAATGGGGGGACCTCATTGTAATATCCCCACTGTTAGGGTTCTCTTGGGACAAGTAATACCTGCAAAATAATTGTTAGAATCATAACAATAACAAAGTAACTATATTATTCTACCTTCTAATTTAACCCCAATCTTAAGGACGTCTCCAGATCAGGCCTCCTAGCTCATAGCCACCTCATTGTCTTCTTGGGAGCGCACCCCTTAAGATTCCTCTCAGACGGGACATCTTCTATCCAAGGCGAATCACATATGCATATGTTGACATCATTAGAACATTCTGGCACATGGAGATTATGTATTAGGCCTATTGATTATTTATATAGAGTATGGAAATAGATTAAGGCTGGATATTGATATTATAGTTACTAGTAATATCTATCTGATTACTATGTTATTGTTGATTACTTGTATTAGTATATTAATTAATATTAGTTATTTTGGTTTAGAATATTAGGAGTTTATATATAGATAATTTTCATTATATGTACATCTTCAATTACTTTTATTGTTAGTTAATACCATTTAATTAAGACATTATTTTATCTATGATCATTTAGTCATCTGAATCGATTATATATATTAAATATAAGATTTTATCATTAGAGGGGAATATTACATTCATCACTGGCATTGATACACTGTATTAACTATCAACCGACTGGATGGTTCTGGCAGTGTTTTTGTAGCCGACGGATTGGCTGTTGTCGGTGTTTTGTATTTTGTAGCCGACGGGTAAATAGTTTGTAGCGGATGTAATGTTGTGGCCGACGGACTCCTTCGGGAAGGTTCGGCGGTAGTATTTATATCCCGCCTGGGATCATTGTAAATCATCTATCATCTACTATTCCTGATATTGTGAAGCATAATGAATGTTCTGGCATATGCGAATATAATTCTGCTGTTCGTGTTCGTGTTCCATTTTCTGTATTTGTTGATTTCCTTACCAGTTTTGGAAGGTGGGAGGAATGAAGATTAATGCCAAATCAACTTAACAAGGATCAAAATAAGCCGAAGGGAAAAGATGAAATCCGTACTGCACAACAACATTTAATTTTGGCACAGCAGGCAGACCGCCAAAGGAGATTCCAGAAGCTTGCCAACGGAAACAGGAGTGCGGAGGAATTGTTGGAGGAGACTCGGCAGCGGGTGGAATTGATGGAAGAAGCACGGGAGGAGTTCTTGACTTTGTGTTCGCCGAGGGAAGAAAATTCAGACGGAAGAGCATCAACTCGCACGGCTCGCAGTGCCAAGGGAGCACGAGCGCGGAGTGACCTCTTCGTTCGGGATAGACTTCTGCGGGAAACAACTTCAGAAGATCCATCTTCACCAAAGTTCGCAGCTGTCGACACCTCCGGTGTGGGAGTGCAGACCGCCGGTGTGGGAGTGCAGACCGCCGGTGTGGGAGTGCAGACCTCCGGTGTGGGAGTGCAGACCTCTGGTGTGACAGTACAGACCTCCAGTGTTGTGATGGCGGGACCCAAAGAAAAGCTGCTGAAGTTTGAAGGCGATGGTACCACCGACCCCATCCGACATTGTAAGACATGTGAGACGATTTGGTGGGCAAACGAAATCATAGATGCCAACGAATGGGTCAGGCAATTTTCGGCAACCCTACGGGGTGTGGCGATTGATTGGTTTTCGGATACAGATCCACAAAAGCTGAATACCTGGGATAACATTAAAAAGGAGTTCCTGGTGGAATTTAAACTCTTGCGGGATGATAATGAAATCGTAGCAGAGATTTTCAATACCAAACAGGGGAAGCACGAAATTGTCCGGGTCTATGCCAGGAGATTAAAAGACTTAATAAACAAAATGGAAAGCAAGCCGGTGGACGGATTGCAGAAAAGATAGTTCGTGGACGGCCTACGATCGAAATTGCGGAGGAAAATGAAAATTGTGCCACCATCATCATATGTGGACGTGTATAACAGAGCACTGGACCTTGAAAGTGAGCAAAAAACAAAGAAGAAGAAAACTAGCTCCTCTGATTCTGATGACGAGCCTACCGAAGATAATAGCAGTGACAACGAAGGTAGCAACAAGAAGGTTCGTGCCCTACAAAAGGATATGGTTCGCATGATGGAGTTTAAAAACATGCAGAAGGAGCCAAAAGGCAGTGAATTGTGGTGCACGGAGTGTAAGACCGACGGTCATACTAAAGGATCCTGTCCGAAGAACCAATTTTGTGACATCTATTAGATCATGGGCCATTTGACAAAAGACTGCCCCTTTAACATGAAGACAAGAGGATTTCCACAGGTGCTTCTCACACAGGAGGCTTCCCCATCGAGTAGTAGCGGAAACACAAATACGGCTGACGCTACATCCGGAGGATACAGGAATAATCGGCATGGACAGAATAATAACAACAATAACAATACCAATACGAGTAGAAGCCGGATCCAGTATGATGCAAATGAACGGCTGATTATTCAGTGCCGCGCATGTAACTTGTGGGGGCATTTTGCGAGGGAGTGTCCAATAGCGAATACACCTCAACTATTGTGCCGATGGTGCGGACCCGGCAATCACGAGGACTCAAAGTGTCCAAAATCCAGAGTGAACTTATCACTGTTGGGACGGATGAGGAAGAAGTCCTGGCAATTACACGGCAACAAGCAAAAGAGTACTCGGACCTCGTCGAAGAAAAGAGGAAATTTGCAGAAGCATGGGCGGAGGTTGGAAAAGTATCCCAAGCAGTAACACCTCCGGACACCGTCGGCACTTCAGCGAAGAATTCCGCAGAACAAAACATAGTACGACAAATTGTGCAAACGGAGGTGCAAGTAAAGGTAAGTGATTTGCTTCTCACCATGCCTCAACTTCGATCTGCTCTTTCAAATATGGCAGGAGAATCAAGTCTCGGGAAGGAAAAGTCACCGGGAGAACCAAGTCGACAGAAGGAAAAGGAAATTGCTGTTGGAGGAGAAGATCAGATGTTGCTGGCGCAGACATCCGGACGGCACCCTGCAGTTGTTGAGATGGGAATACTTGGACATGTTCTCACAGACACCATAGTTGACGGAGGATCCGACGTAAATGTATTGCCAGAAGAAAACTGGAGGAAACTGGGACAGCCGACATTGTGGTCTTCGAGATTTCAGCTGCTGACCGCCGATCAACATGGCATTAAACCATTGGGTATTCTCATGGCACAGCCGGTAACCATTGACACTCAGCCGTTCCTGATGGATTTCATGGTCATTCCGTTGAAGAGGAAAGGCTATGACGCCATCCTGGGCCGCGGGTGGCTTATCGAAGCAAGAGCTCGCCACGACTGGAAGAACACCTTATCACTGGAAAGTAAAGGCCGCCGATTCGTCATTGATCTGCATACGCAAATGGTAGGGAATAGGCCCTGTCGTCAGATTCTGAGGGAGAGGATGAAGGTAGACAACGGATGGAACCGGATCAAGAAGGCGTCCTTCAATTGGACGGGGGATCAACGGATGACGACTTGGATTCCGTCAACGGTCTCTACCACTGGCAAATGGAGGACAATGAATTATTTCACAGCTGCAATGTTCTATCGATTGAGAACGAATATCCGAAGGAGTTTAGTGAAGTAAAGGAGGGGGAGGCACCGTTGGATGTTACACCCGCCCATGCATTCAGTGAAGGGGAGACAATCAAGTATAATGAAGCTACGCTGCAAACGATGAATTTGGGGGACGAGGCAGAGCCGAAGAACATACTAGTCGGAGATAATTGGGATCCAGTACTCAAGGCTGCGGCATTCAAGATATTTATGGACTACAAGGATGTGTTTGCATGGACATACAAGGACCTCAAGGGAGTACCGCCGGAATTGTGTGCACCGCATCCCGCTGGTGGAGGGAGCTGTACCTGTACGAAAGCGACCCTACAGGATGAACAAGAACTATGCAGCACAAGTTACAGAGGAAATCAACCGGATGCTGGAAGCTAGCATTATCTTCAAGGTGCAGACCAGCGAATGGGTGTCGCCAATAGTCATTTCATTGAAGAAGGATACTACTCAGATCCAGATATGCGTCGATTGCAGATGCTTGAATGCAGTGACGATCAAGGATCCTTTTCCAATTCCATTCACAGACAACATTTTGGAGGAGGTTGTGGGACATGAAATTTACTCCTTTATGGATGGGTTCTTCGGATACAATTAGATTTCTATAGCGGAGGAGGATAAGTTGAAGACAATGTTTATCATCGAAGATGGGGTCTACGCGTACAATCGAATGCCATTTGGGTTGTGTAACGCGTCGACCACATTCCAGCGGATTATACTGCATATCTTCGACAGGATGTCTGTGGGAAACTTCAAAGCCTTCTTGGATGATTGGTCAATATTTAGCACAGAGGACGGACACCTGGCAGCACTTGGTGAATGTATGGAGAGATGTCGCAGAGCCCGGCTAGCATTAAATCCCAAGAAGTGCAGATTCATGGTTCCGCACGGAAGACTGCTCGGACACATTGTCTGTAAGGAAGGGTTAAAGACGGATCCCGACAAGGTGAGAGTCATTCTTGAAATGTAGCCATCTACTAATGTGACGGAGGTAAAGTCTTTTCTCGAGCATATAGGTTATTAGAGGAGATTTATTAAAAATTTTGCCAAGGTGTCCCAACCGTTAGATAAGCTAACCTGCAAGGAAGAATCATTTAGATGGGATAAAGAGCAGGATGATGCATTTGAAAGGCTAAAGGTACGACTAGCTACGGCACCCATCCTGGCATATCCGGATTGGAATAAAGAGCTTCATGTTCATGTGGATGCCTCCAACTATGCGATCGGCGCGACCCTAGCACAAACAGGTAATCACGGACTGGATCATCCAATATACTTTGCCAGCCGGTTGCTATCCAAGGCCGAGCAGAACTACATCACGACTGAAAGAGAAGCGTTGGGAATGGTCTATGCTGTGCAAAAATTCCGTCATTATTTGCTTGCTACATCGTTTGTGTTCTATGTTGATCACCAGGCCCTGTTGTACATGATTAATAAAACTGTCATCCAAGGGAGGATCAACAGATGGCTACTCTTGTTGCAGGAATTCACTTTCAAAATCATTGTCCGGCTAGGAAAGAAACATGTCAGTGCCGACCACCTGTCATGGATCAAAACAGGGGAACCAGTGGAGGGTGTGAATGACGACTTCCCTGACGCGCAGCTGTTTCAGATTGGGGTACTGCCGGAATGGTACAGGAGTATTGGCGAGTACCTGTCAACAGGACAGTTTCCCACTGAGATGTCACCAAATGATAGGCGCAAGTTGATAATCAGGAGTCGCACATTTCAATTGATCAATGGATTACTCTATAAAATGGGGCCGGATCATATTCTTCGGCAGTGTGTGTTGGAAGAAGAGATACCGCAGGTGTTAAAAGAAGCACATGAGGGTCTCGCGGGAGGACACATGGGGCCCGACACCACTGCACGGAAGATATTGCTCGCAGGTCTCTGGTGGCCAACGGTGTACAATGATGCGCGAGAATGGGTCGTCGGATGTGACACTTGCCAACGGGCCGGGAAGCCGTTGAAGAGAGATTTCATGCCACTGCACCCCTCACACGCGCAAGAACTTTTTGAGAGATGGGGATCAGATTTCATTGGATCACTGAGGGTAAGCAAGACTTGACGGTGCCGGTACATCATTGTTGCAACGGAGTACTTGACCAAGTGGGTGGAGGCACGTGCGTTACCAGATAACTCGACCGTCAGCATTGCAAAATTTATTTATGAACAAATCATTACCAGGTATGGAATCCCGTTACAATTAACAAGTGATAGGGGAGGTCATTTTGTTAATCATGTTATTCGACTGCTCACCACTCAGTTTAAGATTTATCATTCACTGTCGAGTCCGTACTATCCAAGAGCAAACAGACAGGCGGAAGCCACCAATAAAATCCTAGTATCCATCATCTACAAATCCTGCGCGGTTGAAGGTGCTGATTGGGAGGAAAACTTACCTGCTGCCCTGTGGGCTTACCGCACGGCTTACAAAGTAACGACAGGACACACACCATTCTAGTTAATGTTTAGACAGGAAGTAGTAGTCCCAGCAGAATTCATGATCCTGAGTCTCCGAAAAGCGTTGGAAAACAAGTTGGATGACGACCAAAGCTTACAAGAAAGGTTAAATAATTTGAATAAGCTGAAGGAGAAACGGTTGTTGGCACAGTGGGCAACGGAAGTGGCATAGAACAGATGCAAGGTTTGGCATGATAAGCATCTGAAACGTAGCAGATTCCAGCCGGGACAGTTAGTATTGAAGTATGATGGCCGCAATGAAATCAAACTGGAAAATTTCAAGGTGCGGTGGGTTGGACCATACCAGATCCGGGAGGTTGGTGACAATGGAGCAATTAAACTGACAACCTTGGACAGACAGGAGATGGCTCAGTCAGTTAACGGATCTAAATTGAAAATATACCACGTAAGAAGGATGTTGTCGTCGCCCAGTACTCACATGAATCCTCCGTTGTCATTAGTAAAGGACTGTGAAGTGACACTGGCAACTGAAGGTACCTTTGGTATCTAATTTTGAAAAAAGAAAAGAAAAAAAAAGAAAAAAAAAAAAGACGGGGCCCTGCGGGCAGAAAAGCCCCGCGGGCAACAGCCTGTCCGTGGGCGAGAAAGGGAAAGGCCCCGACAGGCGGGTTAATAAAAGCCCCGCAGGCAGCCTGTCTGTGGGCTTTAAACTTATAAAGTTCCTCCGCTAGAAAGGCTCGCAGGTATACAAACAAGCAATTTTCGCTAGACTTCAAACCTTCTTAACTTCTCCGCCGGTAAGAGTCTGCGGTCAGTTCCAAAGGGATGTGCAATTCTCTTGTGCGTGATAGCTGCCATTGCGGAGGAAATTGGAAGAGACAAAGTAGGCGTTCGAATCTCACCTCGCCCTGTACATAATCTAGCAATTCCATAATCCCCCTGCTTTATGATTGTGTTATTGGCATCTTACAGACTCGCATTTTACATTAGGCGGGGATGTGGAAGACAAGAAAGAGTAATCCAGTTACCATTCCTCAGTTCGGAAGGCCTTCTTAGGAACTCCAATTGGCAGGGATTCAGGAAGGGCTGCCATTGTTAAGGATGCAGCAGACCTTGTTCATATAGAGGCGGTTTGCCTCTGAGATTTGCGACAGCGGCTGCTCTACAGCGTCTCTCTCGAGGATGCAAAAGCATAACTAGAGTTTGATCAGAATGGAAACTTGAATCGCATTGCTAAAAGAAGCAAAGGGTGATCTACCTACGTGTAAGCAGCAGGAGCTTAGAATTTTGTGAGGACTGAAAAATTGCAGGATTCCTTCCGCGGGGTGAGATTTTTTTGCAATGGACGGAGGAAATATATATATACGGAGGAACAAGCCATTTTGCATGGAGTCGGCAGGCAAGCGGAAGCCGTGGAAGAGTCAGTTGGCAGCAAATATGGAACAAAATTCAAGAGTTTTGGCATCAGGGATTTGATTTGCAGGCCCCTCCGGATCCAGTAGCAAGAAACAAAAGACCAAGGAGGAACTCACTTATCTCACCGCCTAGTTCGAGAGTCTTAGTGGGAGCGAGTGCCGGAGGTGGTGGCAGGAGACCCCGGAGGCAGACCAGATTAAATAGATTTTGATGCGGGCACAGGTGCATTGGGCCATTCAGCTTCCCATCTTCTCCTTTCGATTGTTTGAATCAGTATTGCACACCATGATAAAAACATATAGTGCCCGGAGCAGAACAAGTACATTCCTGTACAAAAAGCAGCAGATGACGGTGTCCTTTAAACCTAGAGATTTCACTAGGGTTTTCGGCATCCCTAGCCCCGACGGGAGGAAAGTGGAAATCAAAAACCATAAACTCTCACGAGAATGGAAGGAGCATTGGATAGATCTAGTGTGCCGGGATCTTACACTCATGGAAAGGGAGGCAGCGGTTCAGGGGACAAAGTGCAGAGGGCTTCGCAGGGACTTTATTCGGGAGGGTCATTGGCGGTGTATCATGGACGTCATCGAGAGCAGGTTGACAAGCGCCACTCGAGCTTCGGATATAGCGTTGCCGCAGATTGTGTTTATGAATGGTATCATGCAAGGAGTGGTATATGATTGGGCCTTAGTGCTTGCCGATAGGATGGAAGAATTCATGACGCTTTAGCACCGAACATTTTTTATGCCGCACCATGCCATCGGGCTGTTTCTGGAGGCTGCAGCTAGCCAGATTCCACTGGATGGTTTTGAGGCTCCTCCAAGGGGCAAGTTGGCAGACGGGGAGCCTCCCATATTTTATTGGCGACACTTGGATACAGGAGGATCAGCAGCAGGCCACAAGAAAGTACTCCACAAACTGGATGCTTCCAGAGAGAGAGCAGATGGGAGGGCACTTCGGTGAGTGACGGGGCTGATTCCGTGGAAGAAGGGGAGAGCACATCGGCGGATGTTGGCGATGAGGCAGCGGGTAGTGGGCCCACATTCTTTACCCCTCCTCAACTGTCAACTTCGGCGCACTTGACTACCTTTCCGACAATCATTCTGCCGTTTGGTTAGCGCCATACCCCGGTCCTTATGACTCCTCTAGTGGAGGCTGATGTCCCACGGACAATGATGGAGGTGGTCCTACAGGTAGCGACAGATGTTGTCCCACGGATAGTTGTCGAGATATTGTTGACGGCTGTATCGGAGGTTATTCCAGTTGTACCAGCAGATGTCACCGTCGCAGTCTCACAGAGGGCATAGTTGCCACCGCCGGAGCCTGAGCCGCAGGTTCGGTTGGAGGTCATTGATTGTGATGCAGTTGTCACTGTTTCATCATCTTTTTTAGCAGAGGCCGAGTCAGCCCAGGCAGTACCGGAGGAGAACAAGGAGCTCACGCAGTCAGACCAACTGGAGGTGATGGATAAAGCTAGTGTGTTTTTGAGGCAGCAGTTCCGACTCACTCCGGCCAAGCGGGGTCCGTCCATTCAGTCTCCTAGGCATTTAGGAACATCACCGGCAGTACCAGAGCCTCAGCTTCAGGAGGAGGGAATGCCACATGCTGTGGTTGCGCCAACAATAGAGAAGGCGGCACCGGATGTGGGCATGGCTATCGCTGATGAGGAGGAGAACAGTGATGTGGAATGGTCATTGGAGGACTTCACCAAGGAGGATTACAGGTCGGATGAGGATAGGTGCCGGGATTACCTCAGGACTATGAAGTCTGCGTTGAAGAAGGGACACAATGTGGCAATTCAGGCCCTGACTCGGCGGAGGGAGTAGCATTTGATCAGAGCATATATCTGTGGGATTTGTCCTCGCCGATTTCAGACTTGTTTTGTAGACAGGGGCTGTGGAGATAGCTGAGATGTTGGCAGATTGGGCTACTGAGCCGGAGTTGGGACCCAGTGACACCCCTATGATGTAGCTGGCACATGAGATTGTGCAATTTTACAAGGATGTTTACTATGGTCGTCGGCATGCGGAGGCGGACAGGGTTGCAGTAGAGAGATCATTGACAGCTGAGAGTGAGGCTAGACAGAAGCTAGCCGCTGACTTGGCCAACCAGCAGGCAACATGGGCTGCCGAGCGGGCAACACTACTAGCAGATATGGCAGCAGTGGTGCAGGAGAGGGACGTGGCTAGGCAAGGTACAGAGGCGGCGGTCCGAGATAAGGATGCGGTTGAGCACGAGATGCAGTTAGCTAGGACGCAGGCTATGGATGCGGCGCTTCTTCTAAAAGAGGCCGTCGAAGTTAATTCTCAGATTCAGACAGATCTCCGCATCAGGACAGAGCAGGTGTATGAGTTACGTCGCCAACAACACACTTCTGGGATGCCCCCTTCTCTCTAGTATTTCTTCTGTTGTCTGTAAGTTGTCTTCTAATTTTGTTAGTCGTCAGGAGACGACTTTTTTTTGGGGGGGATGGTGTCAGCCAACTGGATGGTTCCGGCGGTGTTTCTGTAGCCGACGGATTGGCTGTCGTTGATGTTTTATATTTTGCAGCCGACGGGTAAATAGTTTGTAGCGAATGTAATGTTGTGGCCGACGGACTCCTTCGGGAAGGTTCGGCGGTAGTATTTATATCCCGCCTGGGATCATTGTAAATCATCTATCATCTACTATTACTAATATTGTGAAGCATAATGAATGTTCTGGCATATGCGAATATAATTCTGCTATTCGTGTTCGTGTTCCATTGTCTGTATGTGTTGATTTCCTTACCAGTATGGTAAACGTTAACATGAGCAGTCCAAACTCATGACCTCATAGAGCCTAACTGGAGCGCAAAGTCAATGAGCACACTAGCCTAGTAAGGGTTTAGACTTTGGAGTATGAAGTCACTAGCATGAATGCCAATAGCTTCAACATTAAGGTTCAACCCTGTTAGCACAATTGATCAACAAGGGTACAATGCCTCGATCCTAATAGCTTAGCAGGATTTTTAATCTTGATGGCTACAACAAGACTGCCACGATTTAACTGCCACTATGACATGAATGGCTTATGGAACAACAAGAAGCATTTTTTGGTTGTGAAACTATAAATAGTCATGTAGTTTATCTCTAAAGCTTGTATTTTTCTTTGTCTTTAGATTTTGTATTTATATTTTAAAATAAATGTATTGAAAAATCTTGTGTACTTACTACTACTACATCCTTGGCTTCTTTGCATTGCCTTCAGCTGCATCTGCCTCCAACTTTACCTCGCTTTTGTATTATATTTCACATATTATCTAAGCACAAATTTTCTATGTATTGCATCCTTGGCCAAAAAACCCATGTTTTTGAGATGGGGACGTCCTAGGGATAGGGGGATGGGTAGGGGGCGTCCCCCAGCTATCCCCAAAATTTGCAAATCACTAGGGGATGTCTTCGAAACTCGGGGACTTCCGAGAAAGAAAAGGAGGACGACTTGCCGTCTGTGGTACGGAAAGGGGACATCTTGAAGTCCCCTAACCGTACTGGGGACAACCAGCCGTCCCTATTTTATGTGAAGCTTAATGTGTTTTTTAAAAACAAAAAGCTTTATTGTGTTTGTCCTTACTTGGTCATCCAATGGGCTCCGCCTCTCCAAATGCCCTAAAAGGTCAAAAAAGACCACATTGTGGTCGTTTTGTCATTTGTTTGGTTTTGCTAGTGAAGCTGGAGTGTCTTGCAGCTGATTGGGGTTTTCATTTTGCAAGAAGAGGTGATTTTTTTGCTTCCAAGAGCTTGAGCAGCAGTCTACTTCATTTTTCTATATTTTGTTTTCGATGTTAAACTTGAACATGATGATGAAATTTTATGACAGCCCTCTAGCCTTTGGGCATATTTAGGTGTCCAGATTTTTATGATATTGTTCACTGCTAAATTTATATTTAAATATTTTTGTTCATATATTGAGATGCATATTGACAATTAAGTACTGAAACCCGTTATTATTTCCTAGGTTGCATTCAAATGGTGTATTCTAAGGTTTTATAATGTTTAAATGACATGCTTTGTGCTTAGTTTCATATGAATGACATGTATATTTTAAAATTTACCTATATATATAGCCGTCCCCTCCCGCCCCCAAAATCACCAAAAAAATTTGTTGTCTCGGAAACTCATCCCGACGTCCCTGTCTCAGAAACTCGGGGGAACATAGTAGACTTTTAAAAATATTTGAACCATCTAGCTCGAAATCCTAAATTTGAGACCCTTTTTGTATTTGTGCTTTGTGTACTTAGTGTCAGATAGAATATGTAGGGGCAATAGCAAACTTAATAGTTAAATTTTTTAATCAGAGTAGTATTTTCAAATTACTACCTTCAAGTAATCTTTCCCATAGTTGGAAAACTCGCCAAGCCCCCCAAAAGTTTAATTGGGAAAAACTTGGCAATTTTAAAAAAAAACTTGGGAAAACTTGGAAACCTAAAAAAAAACCGCTGAAATTTAATTAAAAATACATTTATTTTGCAAAATTTAATGAGAAGATGTATCTAATAAGTTAATTAAAGAGAACACAAAAGAAACAAGTAGAGTTTAGATATATATTAATGCATAGTGCATACAAAATTGCATTCTCATGTGGTGTGCTCATGGCAGGAAGCAAAATAGTAAATAGTTTCAACCATAGTTCAACTTCTCGTTCTCGGCCACTTCTTGGTGAGGCCAAAAAAAAATTTCTCGGCAAATATCAGAGAGAAATCGGCAACTTCTTGGGAAAATATCGGGAATTTAAAAAATGACTTTAATTTAATTAAAAATGCATTTTTTTCACAAAATTCAATAAGTAGATGCATGTATTGAGTCAGTAAATGAGTAAACAAACCAAACAAGCTGATCTAGATATATATAAATGCAATAAGTAACAAAATCGCATCATGTGGAATGCCGATGTAGTCACAATCTACAGACTTTGAACTCTGAAACAGGCTACAAATAGTAAATACTGAATTGTCTTTGTCAAAGACTCATAATATAAGCAAATACAAATGTCAAGTTCAATATGAAACTCTTCTACTTCTTCCTCTTCCCCATCCTAGTAGCTCTAGTAAAAACTATGGGAGAGGGAGGGGGTCTAGCAGCTCTAGTCATAGCAGTCGTTTGTGGTGGTGCTGATGTTGGCCCTGGCAAGGACTCCTCATCATCCTCATCCTCACTATCACTGTGCTCACTGTCACTGTCCTCAAACTCCTCATTCTCACTGCCCTCCTCCTGAATGTCATCTAGTCCCATTGCAAAACCACCCTCCTCCATAGCCTCCCTCTCCAACTCATATATCTCATCCTCAGTGAACAGTGAAGGCTACTCCTCTGCTGTCCAATCGCCAAAAGGATCTATGTCATCCAGATCAAGTGGCTTAGTTGCTGCTGCCATTACCTTTCTTATGCGCAACTTGAGGTTATAATGCACAAAGACAAGGTCATTTAGGCATTTTTGTGCCAATTTGTTCCTCTTCTTTGTGTGAATAGATTCAAACAAGCTCCAATTACGCTCACAACTAGATGAGCTACAAGGCTGACATAAGATGCGAAGAGTAAGCTTTTGCAGATTTGGGACATTACCACCCCAATTTCGCCACCAAGCATCTGCAAGATAAATATTAAAGAGTTAGAAAGCAAGATGAGGACAAGTTTTTGTAGCTTATTTATCTACTTCACATGCATGTGAGAGACTCGAAATTCCAAATATTGTACTTGGTGTCTGAGTCTGTCTGCCTCTCTTTGCCAAGGTTGAGGAGAATGGTTTGCTTGTTGCATTTTGATACACTTCCATCTCGGCCACAATGAGGTCTCTCACTGCAATGTCGGGTACCATCCTCTGCATGCATTTACTAAAGCGCTCCATGACCTCTCCATTGGGATCCGCATATGATGGAGAGAAGCGGTAACAAGGGTTGAGGAAATACCCTGATGCATGAATGGGTTGGTGGAGCTGATTGCTCCACCTTCTATCAATAATATCCCATAAGGGCTGAAATTTTAGGCTCTCTCCCTTGTACTTATTTCTTACAGCCTTTTTTGCCCTATCCATGGCCTCATAAAGGGACCCCATTGGGGTTTGTTCCCCATCTACCAAGCGGAGAACTATAACCAAGGGCTTCACCACCTACAATTGAAAAGTGGAAAACAATTCTTAATCAGAGAGTAGGGTTATAAAATAATAATGAAAGACTTGATTAATAAGTACAAAAAAAATCAAATTTTGAAGTTTCCAACTCACATCCACAATTTCGGAAGCGCGCTCAAAAAATTGGATGTCAAACACAATGCGTGCAACACTTTGCCCATCGACCTTCTTTGAATAAGTTGACTGTAGCCATTTTGGACACACAAACATCTGCCTCAAAGGATTCTTATGTTTAAGAACACTTTGCAATGTTAAAAAAATCGTTGCAAATCTTGTGACCGCGGGTCTAACTAACTCCTCGTCTTTGGTGTAGTCTCTCATCAAGCGAAGGACCCAAGGGTGATTATAGCTATATTTTGTTATCGTCCTTGCTTTCTCTACAACCGGTTTCACCCAATCCAATTTCTCTATATCCTCCAAAAGAAGTTCAATAACATGCGTTGCACAAGGAGACCAAAAGAGTGTGTTATGCTTTTCTTGTAAGATCCTACCCGCTGCCACATATGCCGCTGCATTGTCGGTTATGATTTGCACTACATTTTCAGCACCAACCTCTATCACAATATGCTCTAGCATTCGAGCCAAAGTCTCAACCGTCTTTATCTTGTATAGGCATCCAAGGACTTAAGAAAGATCACTTGATCCTTGCAAGAAATTAAAAAGTTGATGATGGTACGGTTTCTTCCATCCATCCATCCATCTGAAAGTATGGTCCTTTCCATTCTAACCTTTTCTCTTCAACCACTTCTTTACCCCTGCAAACATCTTTCAACAATCTACAAGCACAAAATAAAAAATAAATTCACTTTAAGTACACAAGTTTGATTAAGAAAAATTACTTTCAACAAAAACATGTAAATTGGAAAACTGTAAAAGTATTAAAGTTTGAAACAAGTGAATTACCTCCCACTCAAGGCTGCAGGAGTAGGTGGTTTGTAGCCCTTTACTGCTACCATACAACCAGTCACAAAATTCAAAAAATATGGACTTGTTGCAACATTGAAGGAGAGCTTGTTAAAATATCAAAAATCAGCACATTGAATGTCAAGTTGCCCATGCACATAACAGTTCCATCTAGTACCCTCCAATGATGGTTGTGCTCTAGGTGTGTTTCTATGCACAAAATAACCATCAATAGAAGAGCTTTGCGGTCTACTAGATCCAACAGATGTGGAAGCTGAGCCCAAGGACTTGCCATGAGTAGGTGTGTTCCGTAGGCGGATCTTTGGGCCACGAAAAGAGCCCACTATCCCCTCAACTGCTTCTTCTTCTTCATCAAGGGTGGCTGGGATACCTAGTCACATAACACAACCCACATCATCTCATTATGAATCATGATAAATTGATAATTGTTTTAGGCTTTAGCACAAGCATTAGTCGTGATTAGAAAATAATAAATGATTGTTAAAACTTAAAAAGAAACATACCTTGCAATTCGTAAATGGCTGCCCTCATGGCCAATTTTGCCCTTTCCCTTTTCAACTTCTTCTCTTCTTGGGCACTAAGCAAAGCAATCTTCTCTCTTTTTATTTCTTCCGTAGTCACAGCACAAATCCTTGTGTCACGCTTTTCTATACCAGCAAGGTGGTACTTCAAACAAGTTATGACTCCACGGATTTGTCTTTCACATTTTATGCATATGACACTATTATACTCTGTTCCTTCAAAGACATATTTCCATGCAAAGTCTCTAGCCCCTTTAGGGCGCGTGCCTATGAATACAGATGGATATGCTATGGGACCACTAGAAGATGCTGCTGCCCTAGATGCAGAGGAAGCCATATTTGCTGGAAAATCAGAGAATAAAACAAAAAATGTATTAGCTTTAAAGTTTTGAAATTATTGAGAAAAATTTGATTGTTTTTGGGAAAATTGCAAAAAAATGGTGTTAGGTCTTTGACTCTTTGTCATGACTCATTCACTTTAAAACCGTAAAATGTATTAGAGAACATTACAAATGCAAGATATGCGAGTATGATGCAAGTATGATGTAAGATATGCAAGTATGGGAAGACAAAAAAAGTTTAACTCAACAGAAAAATAAATTGAGAAACTTACTTGTGGATCCGGATTTTCTTGGAAAGAGCTTCAAATCCACTCGTTACAAATTGCTGCCAAACACCTAAGTGCTGCTCCAAAACCCTTCTCCTCCCCACCCAAGATGCCAAATGCAACAAACAAACAATGAAATGCCGTTTTTTCCAAATGCAGGTATATACCGACGCTGCTCACGAGAAGACATTAAATTATCACAAGAAGTTGGTGATTTATCACTAGTATCTCACCATTTTCTTGCCGCGAGAAGTTCAACTTCTTAGCGTCCATACTTGGCGATAAAAACTTGTTATTTCTCGCCGTCGAAAAGTTCTCACGATAAGTTGACTTATCGGCGATAAGTCTGCGAAATTTTAAACTATGGTTTCAATCTGTCAAACCAAAAGTAAATACTAAAAGTCTAAATACATCAATACAATCACATCTTCCTCTTTCTAGCTGTACTAGCAGGAAAGCGAAGGGGTCTAGTCCTCGAAGAAGTGCCCTGCACTGGGATAGGGTGTGCGTTGTGTAACTGTGAACTCTGTGGTTGTGCCTCCTCGCTCGAAATCCCTACTGTCTGGCTCGGCGTCCTGGAAGAGGATGTATCTCCTCCTATATGTGGCACTGGTAATGCCTCGTCCTCTGAGCTTGAATCATCATCATCCTCGTCCTCAATGCCATCCATTGTGAAATGAAATTCAGTTCTAGCATCCCCCTCCATGGCTTGCCTCTCCAAATCAGCGATCTCATCTGGTGTAAACAATGGACCTGGCTTTTGTGCTATCCAATCAGAATAAAGATCTATCTCATCTAGATCAAGTGGACCAGGTAGTGCTGAACTTTGTGCCTTTTTTATGTGCAACTTAAGATTATAGTGCACATAAACAAGGTCATTAAGCTGCTTTTGAGTCATTCTGTTTCTTTTCTTTGTGTGGACGGACTCAAATATGCCCCAATTGCACTCACAATGGGATGAGCTACAAGGTTGGCATGGGACTTTGAGAGCAAAATTCTTTAAATTGGGGGTATTGCCACTCCAACTTGCCCACCAAGAATCTGCAAAACAAAATATAAAAAGTTATAAAGCAATGAAAAAAGATAATCAGAAACACAATTTATCAATTTGCAAAAGTTTTAAAGTTTGACGCTTTACTTGGTGCTTGAGTAGATCTTGCTCTCTTTGCTAGCATAGAAGAGAACAAATTACTGCTCAATTCCACATAGACTTGTTGTTCGGTCACAACAAGGTCTCTCTCCTCTTCATTGGATATCATTCTCTCAATGCATTTAGAGAGACCTTCCATGACCTCTCCGTTAGGATCTGAGTAGGAATCATCAACCCTAAAACAAATAGAAAATGATATTAAGTCTTACCACACAACCTTAAAAACTAAAGTAAAATAAAGTCTTAGTAAAATCTCAACTTCAAGGACAATCATAGTACCTGAATATGTGGTTGAGAAAGTAGCCTGCTGCATGAATGGGTTGGTGGAGCATATTGTTCCACCTATCAATTATTTTCCAAATGGGGTCAAATCTGAGTCTGTCCCCTGATAGTAATTTCTAACAGCCTCTTTGGACCTATCCATGGCCTCATAAAGACCTCCCATTGGGGATTGTTGCCCATCACATATGTGCAAGACTCTAACCAGGGGCATGGACATCTACATTTGAAATTTGAAAAATACAAATTAGTTAATAATAGGGTAAGTTATGAATTATTAATGAAACTTGAATAAACTAAAAATATAATGTTTTGATACTTGAAGTTACCTCTACAATCTCCTTAGCCTTTGCAAAAAGACTATCACCAAAGACTATTTGTGCCACAGCTTCTCCTTTGGGCTTCTTTGAGTAAGATGAAGCAACCCAATCAGCACACACAAACATTTGTTTTAGAGCCAATATGTGGTTGAGAATACTTTGCAATGTCAAGAACACCGTCGCAAACCTTGTCATAGCGGGTCTCACCAAATCTTTGCCTTTAGTGGTCTTTCTCATCAAATTGAGAACCCATGGGTGATTATAGATATAATTGGTGACTCGCCTAGCATCTTCCACAATTGGACTCACCCAATCAAGTTTTCCTATTTCCTCCAAAAGAAGGTGAAGGACATGTGCTGCACAAGGTGACAAAAAAAGTGTGGGATGCCTCTCTTGGAGGATTCTACCTAAAAGATTAGTAAAAAATCAATAATTAGTTACAAACTTTCCATATTTAGTATTTATATCAAATCTAAATTGAATAATACCATATCATTACATTCATGATTCATATTGAACATAAAAAATTAAATTTACCTGCTGCCACATATGTTGCTGCATTATTTGTGATTATTTGCACCACATTCTCTACTCCCACCTCCATGACAACATACTCCAACATTAAAGCCAATGTGTCATGTCCCCATTTTTGGTGACAGTTCGATTTAATTAATTTAATTAATCTGGTTGTCCAAAATAATGAATATTTTATAAGGACGACTAATTAATTATTTTAATTAAATAAATAAGTGATATTAAGTTAATTATTTATAAAGTTATCAAATAAATGAATATTAAAAGATAACTTTATATTTAATTAATTTAATAAAGTGACTTGGATTATAAAAATATTTAATAAAGTCACTTAAGAGATAAGATCAAAAATGTTGTAGAAGTCTCTGGAGAAGATGGAGAAAAAAGAATAAATAGGCACCCCGGGGCTCCATTCGAATCAGGCAGTTGTTTATCTCTCTTTTGATTTCAGATTGTGATTCAATCACGGGTGCATTGTGGAACCTAGGGTTTCTACAATTGTCATAACTGGCCATTGAGAACGATAACTCTCAATAGGTACGCAATTTTGAGGGTGTGAAATATCATCTGAATTATTGCAGATTGGAGGTGACATTCAGTCATTTCATCAGGCCATTAATTTGGGTCTAAGGCCAATTTTTGTGGTTTTTGCATCACTAGTCGTGAAAGGATCAGCTAGTGCGGAATTAATTGCCGCCTACACAAGCATTGCAAAATTGAAGACTTGTAACTCATTGATCAGTCTGAGGGTTTAAGGAAATTATAAACAACAATCTACTCTACCAAGCAGGTAAGAACTTGTTATCCATAATAATTCCGTTATCTTTTGAAGAGCAGCATGGCATCGCAGGATTGGAGAGTTTGTGGGCATTTGTATTGAAGACGAACTCCAGTCATCACATCGGCGCATAGATATGGGCCTAAGGTCGGATCACTAGACAAAGACTGCTGCACTTGAAGTGTATATTATGGTCGATCCATATTAATTATTGAAGACGCGACGCAACGAGTAGCGGAAACAATGAATAGACACGGGTCGGAATATATGTAAGGTCTGACTCAGTATCAACGCAAGCAGAGGTGATAGGTTGCGATTCATAAAATCGTAGAGTAATTGCAGGGCAATTTAACCGGGAGTTAGGCGAGCAATTTTCCTAAGGCCAACCTCCTATATAGCAGTGCTTCCGTGGAGCATGAAATAAGGGAACGAATTTGCAAGCCGCCGAACTAAGGATGAAGTCGTACCAGTTCAAAAATACTGGTTCATCGCATTGTATAATTCCGTAGCTGAAATATACCTTCGCCAAGTGATCAAACTCGGGGGTGAGTCAGCGGCATCGGTTTTTCCTCTACCAGCCGGTGAATTTTTACTGTTCCTATTCCATCCACGTTTTTTCTGGCCATTCCAAGCGGCTCAGGTCGGAATCACCAAACCAAGGAAAGAGTGCAAGTCAGAGACCTGGTGGAGTTTTGCGTGCTCTTCATAATCCAAGAGTTACAACTGCTATGCAACATTGTCCTCTGTTAACTGCATCAGTTTCTCATACTAAACGCAGTACCATTATAGTACGTGGTTCTTTGGATGGTTATGCCATCACAGGATCAAGTAAAAGTGTAAAATCCGGTTCATTGTCCAATATCCATACAGAAAATACTGGCAAGGGCTTTGCTGTGGCGGACTCAAAAAGGTTTAAGTTCATTGAAAGTTTAGACTGGCAGAATTCCTGTTACAAATTATATCTGGAGAAATTGTGCTCAGACTGGACAGAGGGTGGTAGTAAGTTGGCGGCAATCTCAGGTTTTTATTCCTTACAGTCCAGGTCTATTGTTTGATTATTGAATTATGGTTAAGCATTGAAACATTTGATTGTAATAGGAATTCTTTCCTGAACATCATTGGTATTGTTATCTACTGCAATTGTCATATCGATATTGGCGAATTATTTGAGATATTACCCTTTTGCATGACAAATTTTATAGTACATTGTCTTTCTTAGTATAACTCAGACTACAAGAATAGAATTTGTCTCAGTTTATCACTGGTTCTTAGCGACCTTGCTTGCAAAGTGTTTGACGAAACGTCAAACCCCTGAAGTATTAAGATTTCGGTGTTAAAATAAGCAATAATCCTGTTGGGGTTATTTCAGTGGTATTAGAGCGGTTTTCTTGCCATCCTGTGGGGTGAGAACTGACTTACATGAGTGATCCGCACTCTACTTCAACCAAGATGGACAAGTACAACACAAAGTCTCCAAGGACACAATCTTGGACCATTAATAGACACAGTATGCAGAGTCGAAATTGTGGAAAGGAGGACTATTCAGACATTCAGGATGAGCTCAGGAAAATAAGGCATAACATGTCTGAACTGTTGGTTAAGCACCACTGTATGAATGACAGGCTGTCCGACCCAACTAAGGTGAATAAGTCAACTGGATTTCGATTCGGAAAACCTTCTCGCAAAGCACTAGCTGATACAGTGGGCGATGTTACTAGGAACCTTAATGAGGAGTTCGAGAAACAAGTGTGCAACCGGTCAGAGGTTTCAGTTCGGTCACAGGAAGAAGTGGTGAAGGATATTACGCTGATGGATAGTAACTGTCAACTCGATACTCAAGTTGAGACAGTTGTATACGGGTTTCCCAAGGGTTATGTCTCAGGTACTCAGGGTAGTTTGGTTCCGACAAGCAATGATTACAGTGGAGTGAGTTCAGATGATGATAAGAATGTTGATGGTGAGATACCTGGTAGAGTTGAGCAGCCATTGAGCATTCATGATTTTGCTGACAGAGAGTACCAGGCTCAGTTAGATGCTTTGTCACATGAGGTTGAGACTGGTAGTACTTCACATAAGTTGACTAGTCGGCTAAAGGTAAGCAAAGATAGTGTTGTGACTTCTTTATCTCATCATGACAGGATGTGGGAGATGATAGAAGAGCATATCCGAATGATTCAGTCACAAGGAAGGCATAAGGGAGTTCAGGCAAAATCTTCTTGCTTTGACTTACAGGCAATTAGTGAAGGAATGGGAACAATGAAGTTGAGTTATCTACATCTTCTATCAGATCGGGACCATCTTCTTAGACTTGTCAGAGACTACTCAGATGCCTTGAGAAGGAAGGAGGAAATTGACAAGGTTTCTCGCGAGCTTGAGGACACTCGAGCAACTTTGGCTTTACAGGACTGGGAGAGACATGAGAATGAGCATGGCATGGAGCTAAGCTTAGTTTCATTTGGCACGTCTAACACTCAGCTTTCTACATTTGATGGGTCATATGTGGTTGCTGATAATGTTGCGCATTCATCTAGCATTCACATCCAGGATACAAGGACAAGGTCAGACAGGTTTGTAGAGCCAGTTGGTCACATTACTCAAGTAAGGAGTTTGCTTGAGTTACCGGCTGTCCCTTGTTCACAGATATGGACTCGAGAATGTTTCAGCAGCATTTGGGATTCAGTTAACTGGAGATCTTTAACACTTAATAGTAGCAATGTTTGTTTGAGTGCTATCATGGATTTGATTAGCAGAATACACGGTGTTGTCTTTCCTTGTGCCAGTAGCTTGTCCGATGTTGGTATTGGTTTTTATACACCGGTATTGGGCTTGGTTCATATATGTAGACGACCATTCTTGCTGAAAGGTGTTGAAGATTTTTCATATTTGGCAGTGTGTACAGATGAGTTCCAGGATCGTTTTGGCCTTGATGACATCCAGGAGGATGAAGTGGACAGTTTTGAAGATTCAGCTTCCTTGACAGTTTCTTTGGGTATAGAAGAGCTTGACAGCAGTACTACAACTTTTGACAACTTGGATGTTGATGTGGACCTTGGAGATGATTCGCAAGATATGGATGATAATATTCTAGAAATCAATAAACTAGAGGATACCCCTATAGACAACGCACCAGAAGAGGCTTGTAGGAGACAGTTCAGCTAGAGCCATCATGTGACTAGCCAGTTGAAAGTTAGTGAGCAAGACATTGCTATCGCTTGTGAGCATTTTGATATTGCTCGTCAATTGTTGGCCGTTACTGGCTGGGGTACTGCTATGACAGATGAGTCCAGCGGTGGTTACTTTTCTTTGGCAGAGATTCATGCCTTGCGTGAAGCTGTTTGGATTTTGAAGCAGGATTATTTACGATTGGTAGCCGACCGTGATCACTTCGTTGAGTGGGGAAGTACAGCTTATGAGGCACTCTTGGATTGTGAAGAAGAGGTGAGCGAGCTTTCCCAGGAGCTCATAGCGACTACTGAGGTTTTAGAGGACACACAGCAAGATCTACAAAAGTCACAACTTCAGTTAAAAGAGGTGACCGTGGAGTTGGAGTATTTGCGGTCAAAACCAGCCCCAGACCCAGTTCATTTGACTATTGAGGTGGATGATGGTAAGTACACTTCCGCAGTTGCTACTAAGGAGCATATTGTTGAGGCTGACACATATATTCAGGATTTGGAAGTCGCTGGTTCTAATGAGTTCGGGATACCGGTAGAGTCAAGTTTCCAGATTGATTCTTCTCAGATAGTTGATAGTGTGGTACAGTTGAGTATGCCACCCTTACAGGAGGACCAGTTGTGGTGTAAAGGGGAGTATGTTAAAGTTTCCTCATATAATTTTTACTGCACTGAACCGTTCATGGAGTATTTGCTGGATAGTGCATGTGTTCATTTGGACTCGCATAAAGTGACAGAAGGTGTTCTCATCCAAGATACTAGTGTTATTTGCAGATTGGTTGAGAAGATTATAGGGGTCCTTTCTACTATGCTACCTCACAGGGATCTCGAGGAGGGGTTTGTTGAGCAGAGTGCACAGGGACCTATCCGACCTACAGTCACTCGGAGTCAGAGATTGGAGCCATATGTTGATTTCCAGTTCAATGATGATGAGCTAGCAACAAAATTTGGAGGTTCTTACCGGCATTATACGGTAGGGTACGCTCATCATTTTTCTTTTGACACAGAGATAGAAGATTTTATTTCACGCAGATGTAGATTGGCTCCAGTTTCTTACCATCCATTAGGGGATAGATTGGCACCATCTTTTGAAAATAAAATTGGTAGTAGCAAGTTACTCAGCCTGTAGCATCGACACACCCGGAGCAGTTTTTCAGAGATTGGATTTGATGGCAGTGATGCAGGTACCTATGGCTGTTGTCATATCTACAGTGCAGTTGGGTGTAGGTGTCATTTTGACAGGGGTTTGAGTCTTGATAGAGTTGATGTTTCAGTTGGCTTGAGTTCCGCAGAATGGTTTCTTCTACCGACATCTACAGTTGGTTTCCAGATGATTTCACCAGAATTGTCAGTTGTTTGGGAATTGAGTACAGTTTTTCAGTTATTGGTAATAATGTTTTCTCCACGAGAGTATGGTGCGGATTGGGATGATACACAGATTTACATTTGGGACCCAGGCATACTGATTGGTTTATGGTTCAGCCATTGCTTGGGGACAAGCAATTTCAGGAAGGGCGGACTGTCATGTCCCCATTTTTGGTGACAGTTCGATTTAATTAATTTAATTAATCTGGTTGTCCAAAATAATGAATATTTTATAAGGACGACTAATTAATTATTTTAATTAAATAAATAAGTGATATTAAGTTAATTATTTATAAAGTTATCAAATAAATGAATATTAAAAGATAACTTTATATTTAATTAATTTAATAAAGTGACTTGGATTATAAAAATATTTAATAAAGTCACTTAAGAGATAAGATCAAAAATGTTGTAGAAGTCTCTGGAGAAGATGGAGAAAAAAGAATAAATAGGCACCCCGGGGCTCCATTCGAATCAGGCAGTTGTTTATCTCTCTTTTGATTTCAGATTGTGATTCAATCATAGGTGCATTGTGGAACCTAGGGTTTCTACAATTGTCATAATTGGCCATTGAGAACGATAACTCTCAATAGGTACGCAATTTTGAGGGTGTGAAATATCATCTGAATTATTGCAGATTGGAGGTGACATTCAGTCATTTCATCAGGGCATTAATTTGGGTCTAAGGCCAATTTTTGTGGTTTTTGCATCACTAGTCGTGGAAGGATCAGCTAGTGCGGAATTAATTGCCGCCTACACAAGCATTGCAGAATTGAAGACTTGTAACTCATTGATCAGTCTGAGGGTTTAAGGAAATTATAAACAACAATCTACTCTACCAAGCAGGTAAGAACTTGTTATCCATAATAATTCCGTTATCTTTTGAAGAGCAGCATGGCATCGCAGGATTGGAGAGTTTGTGGGCATTTGTATTGAAGACGAACTCCAGTCATCACATCGGCGCATAGATATGGGCCTAAGGTCGGATCACTAGACGGAGACTGCCGCACTTGAAGTGTATATTATGGTCGATCCATATTAATTATTGAAGACGGGATGCAACGAGTAGCGGAAACAATGAATAGACACGGGTCGGAATATATGTAAGGTTTGACTCAGTATCAACGCAAGCAGAGGTGATAGGTTGCGATTCATAAAATCGTAGAGTAATTGCAGGGCAATTTAATCGGGAGTTAGGCGAGCAATTTTCCTAAGGCCAGCCTCCTATATAGCAGTGCTTCCGTGGAGCATGAAATAAGGGAACGAATTTGCAAGCTGTCGAACTAAGGATGAAGTCGTACCAGTTCAAAAATACTGGTTCATCACATTGTATAATTCCGTAGCTGAAATATACCTTCGCCAAGTGATCAAACTCGGGGGTGAGTTAGCGGCATCGGTTTTTCCTCTACCAGCTGGTGAATTTTTACTGTTCCTATTCCATCCACGTTTTTTCTGGCCATTCCAAGCGGCTCAGGTCGGAATCACCAAACCAAGGAAAGAGTGCAAGTCAGAGACCTGGTGGAGTTTTGCGTGCTCTTCATAATCCAAGAGTTACAACTGCTATGCAACATTGTCCTCTGTTAACTGCATCAGTTTCTCATACTAAACGCAGTACCATTATAGTACGTGGTTCTCAGGATGGTTATGCCATCACAGGATCAAGTAAAAGTGTAAAATCCGGTTCATTGTCCAATATCCATACAGAAAATACTGGCAAGGGCTCTGCTGTGGCGGACTCAAAAAGGTTTAAGTTCATTGAAAGTTTAGACTGGCAGAATTCCTGTTACAAATTATATCTGGAGAAATTGTGCTCAGACTGGACAGAGGGTGGTAGTAAGTTGGCGGCAATCTCAGGTTTTTATTCCTTACAGTCCAGGTCTATTGTTTGATTATTGAATTATGGTTAAGCATTGAAACATTTGATTGTAATAGGAATTCTTTCCTGAACATCATTGGTATTATTATCTACTGCAATTGTCATATCGATATTGGCGAATTATTTGAGATATTACCCTTTTGCATGAATTTTATAGTACATTGTCTTTCTTAGTATAACTCAGACTACAAGAATAGAATTTGTCTCAGTTTATCACTGGTTCTTAGTGACCTTGCTTGCAAAGTGTTTGACGAAACGTCAAACCCCTGAAGTATTAAGATTTCGGTGTTAAAATAAGCAATAATCCTGTTGGGGTTATTTCACAATGTGTGCATTTTTCACTTTGTTGGAGGCGTCAATAGATTTCCAAAACACCACATCATCTTTGCAAGCAACCAATAAATTAATAATGGTTTTACTTCTTCCATCTGTCCACCCATCAGATAAAATGGTGCAGCCATACTTCTTCCACTCTTTCTTTTGGTCTTCTATCAATACTCTTGCCCTACCAATTGCATTGTCAAGCAACCTACAAAATTTAGGTGTAATAAAGTGTTAGTAAAAAATAGGAAATAACAATTAAGATTTAAAATATAACAATGAACTGAAGTGAAACACAATTATTTAAAACTACTAAATAGTAAAATAGTAACCTTCCACTCATATCCTTGTGATTAGGCGGCTTGTACCCTTTGCCTAATATTGAAATTGCATTCGCCAAATTGAACCAATAGGGACTATTAGCCGCATACATTGAGATATTGTTGAAAAACCAAAAATCAGCTGTTGCAATATCAGTTTGCTCATGCACCTCCATGAACCATCTAGTGCTCTCTAATGATGGTTGTGATCCAGCTATGTTCCTAGGCACAAAATAACTCCCTATCCTTGATGCGGATGGTGATGAAGAACTAGGAAATGTAGAAGAAGTGGAACTAGCAAAAGAGGCATTTTGTTTGTGGATCTGTGGGCTATGAAGAGATCCTGGTATGTTCTCAAGTGCTTCTTCTTCTTCTTGCATATCAAAAGGAGCTCCTTGAGATTCAGCTATGGCTGCCCTTATAGCTAATTTCGCCCTCTCCCTATTCAATTTTTTCTCTTCAGCAGCTGCAAGTAGGGCATTGATGAATCTTTTTTCTTCTTCAATTTGAGACAAGGATTTGAATCATGTTTCTTTATGCTTGCAAGGTGGTATTTGAAGCGGTTTATGCTTCCAAAAATAAGTCTCTCACATGAAATGCATATCACCTTCCCAACATCATTTGGAGCTTCATAGGCATACCGCCGTGCCTTATCTCTTGCATTTTTAGGTCGAGTGCCTATATATCCAGATGGGCATGGTGTTTGCGGCCACTCTTCTTGTGGGTTTGTCATTTTTTTTAATGCTTGACCGCTGCCCTACACATAAATTTATAGAAAAATGAATAAACAAAGTTAGAACAATTAGGGTTTGGTTTTAGAAAATCTTACATATTATTAAAAAAAAATTGTGGAACATAGAGCTGAATGGCTTTCAAATGATTCAAACATAGAGTTAAAATTCTTTTAAATGATTTTAAATCATTTACAATCAACAACAAAAACAATAGAACATTTGTTAAAACTATAAAATGTTTTCAAACAATGATAAAATGAACATACTTGGAAAGAGATTTGTCTTCTAAAACCGGTTAGAATCCTCCAAAATCCACTCAAATCCGCCTTAAATCACTTGCAATCAGCTAAGAATGCTTCCAAACCTTCTTCTCTCCATACCTCAAGGCTCTAGAGAACACAAATACAACAAACAATGAAAAAAAAGAGTCTTTGCCCTTTTAAGCCCGGTCCAGCCGAGTTTTTGAAACCGTGAGTAAGATGGAAAAAAACTCGCTGAGCATAAAAACTCGGCGAGTGTTTGAAACTCGCCAAGCACTCGGCGATTTTTCCAACTATGCGAGTCTTTCCTTAGAGGTCATAGGGGCATAATTGAATGTTTAGGTGGAAAATGGTGGTAGAGACCATCTTCCATATATTATATCAGCTCTATTTTCTCTTAGAATTAGCCTTGTCGCAATTTTACTATTTATTCATATTTAATAATTTACCACTCGTACATTTCATTCTTAATTTCTTTTTCCTTAATGCATTTTTTAGTAAATAATTTGTATCCAAATTTCCTTTGCTAACTTGTATGCAATGTGTATCACTTTTAGAATGTTTACTTTGTTGAAGGTTGGTTTTCTTGTTTGTTACGGCTACAGTTGGTGCTGGTGGGAGTCCAGATGAAAATGGAGAAACTACTCTTGATGCCATGGTCATGAATGGGGTAAAACTTCTGGTCAAATTCCTGTTGGTTTTTAAAATTAAGTTTATGAAAAATTTAGCATTTTTCTTTTTGACATGAACTACTGAAATTGGAGTTCATCATTCCAAGGGTTGTGTCAGGTGACAATGGAGGTTGGGGCTGTAGCTAGTATGCAGTTTGTCAAAGGGGCAATCAGGGCAGCAAAATTAGTTAGTGAATACACCCAGCATACTCTGCTTGTTGGCAATCGAGCTTCCACTTTTGCTCTCTCAATGGGGCTTCCAGGACCAACAAATTTGAGTTCACCAGAATCATTAGAAAAGTGGACAAAATGGAAGCAAAACAACTGTGAACCAAATTTTCGGAAGAGTGTAATTCCTATCAATGGATGTGGACCTTACAATCCTGTAATAGGCGCATGTGATTTGCAGAAAAAATATTATGCATGTGATAACAGAAACACCATTGTTAGAGACAGTATCTTGGCCAATGCCAAAACAGGCTCAGAGCACATTAACCGTCATAACCATGATACTATTTCCATGGCAGTAATTGATAAAGTGAGCAACCCTTAACAACCTCTGCTGCATTTTATTAGCTGTCAGTACATATTGTGTGAATAATTTGAAGCAAGAATTTCTGATTTCCTTGTCCTTTATATAGTTGGGCCACATCGCTGTTGGAACTTCTACAAACGGGGCCACTTTCAAGATCCCTGGAAGGTAACATATACTCACTTTTCCATCACTAGTATTATGATTCAATCAAGTTACATTATGAAAGGGAACATTAAAAATATTTGTTAGAGATATATTGCAAAACTGAAATTATTCAAATCTTATGTACTGCTTCTGGAACTTGTATAAAAAATGATCAAAATCCAGCTTAAATCTGAACAAAAATGACCTTTAAAAGTAAAACCTGAAAGGTTTTAATGAATATATTTGGAATAATAAGAATGGTACTGGAAAATTTTAAAATAGGTAGTGGAAATCCTTTAAAAGCAAACTTACTATTGTTGACATAGGTTTTTTCCTTACACTAGACAAAGTCATAAACTTTTGCTGAGCAGGTTTGGGTGCCAACTCAGACCTTATTGATCCAATGAGTATGAATGCTGCACTTGATCTGATATAGTCTTCACAAAGTACTGTATGTTCACCAATTGGTCAATATCAGAAGTATCATTCACACTATTACTTAGAAGTTAGAAGTGCATTTTTAGTGGTTGCTGTCTGTCTTGTTATCTGAATTGCTACCTTTTTTTGGCTGTGATGGCTCCTCGTAATCTAGGCCTGAGTCCACATTTTAAACAGGTACTGCAATTGAAGCTGCAAAAGCAGTTGCAGCAATAAAGTATCAGCATTTGTCATTGGAGTAAATTGTTTGGTTTAACATTATTTCTTCTCTTTTGCAACTTTAGTGACTCATTGGTTATCCCGTCTCAATGGCATGCAAACTGTTTGTTATTCATTTGCAAATTTAGTGACTTGATTTTTTCAAAATGATCTTCTCATGTCTTTGGATTAGATAATAATATTTTTTCCTCTCAATTCCTGCCTCTGTCAATGTGTGTTGTGTTTTCAGCGCTTGGTAGGTTTATTATTTTGGGCAAAGCTGTTTGTGTCATCTTGTTTAACTGATTAATGCAATCCTTATCCATTAATATTTTAACTACTTCCTTCTGGCCAAACCTTGGAGCAGAACACCAAGGCTATCTTTCCATTTAATGTTACAATATTGTCATAAACTTTAATGGCAGCTGAAGAGGACAAAAGATCTACAACATATACCTTTTTAAAGCATAGCAGGAACACACAAGCTCCGAAACATTTCCTTTTTAGAGCTAGAATTGTAATTCGATTTGAAAGACAAGATAAAATTGTAAAATCAAATAATCTATCCATGTTCATTAGAATAATCTGGCATTATAGCTAAAGGTCAGGCCCTTTCATAACAAATTTTCTGCTTCAGGTGCAGCTTGAGCAACTCTCCTATCTGCTAGTTTCTCTCCTGTAATGAGTTTAGAAGTGAGTCTGCTGCTGCATCATGGATGAGCCAGAAAGAGACTTATGTGGCCAGTACATATCATTTCATGCACTGGACAAATAGGTCCAGATCAGAATGCTGACCTTTGCTAGATTATTGCAGTTGGTATATACAAGAGCTGTAAGCACATGTAGAAGATGTTTATCTTTCGTGATGCCTAATAGAGAAAATTCATAGATTCAATATTTTAAGACCTTAACTTTCAGATTAACTTGAATTGTTGATGTACAGATTTTGATTTGGATTTTATAAAGTTTGGGAATACATAATTACAGACTTGGATATCAGTAGCTATACTACGAAATATTTTGTATTCAAAACTTAAACTGTCTTTCACTAACAATGCATAAATCTTGCTGAGTATTTTGATGGCACAAACAATTCCTGTGCGAGGGTACCAACTTATAGCATATCATGTCATGGTTTTAACTTATATCACGTGTGATGTTCTTGCCATTCTATCTTATAGTTGTCAAAACACGCTCAAGTAGGTTCAAGTGTTGTGAGAATGTCATTGTTTGAAGAGTTGAGGATGTGTATATACAAGTTTTTATGGAGCAGAGAGGGAATTGTGATGTTGCTCTGCTGTGTATTATTTTAATGAACTGTAACATAGACACACTGCTTCTTTGCTGTTAAATTCCCTTTATGGTGTATGGTTTTTATTTGACAAGGTTAAATGAGCTCATTAATTATCTCAGTGTAGGCCTCCTCCACTTCCATCAGATTGCTAGACCATGTAGTGTCAACTTCACTGCTACGCAAGCCACATTGGCATCAAGGAGCATGCCTGCTTAGTTTTTGAGACTTGATCCCTTTCACAAAAAGTGCACTACTTTATAGCACCTGCTAAACTACAGCCCATGCTAAACGACAGCCCCACAGACTCTTCATGGTACATGACTGAGTGTTTTGTTAAGTTTGACCTTTAGGCTGTGATTTTTGTAGTTTGAATTATATCTATGTACCTTGGGAAGGTGTCTCTTGTATATTTTGACAGGGTTTTTTTATTGGATATTTTTGGGATGGGTTGGAAACGTTCGCTAGCTGTACCTGATTCTCATTTTTTATTGAAAACGTTTCCAGAACCATAGAATTTTCTTTCAATACAGTAGGGGACATCTTCAGCCCAGCCAACATAAAAGAATACCATAAAATTTGGAAAAAAACGGGTGATCGAGGCCCCATAAGGATCCCCACACCTCTTAACCTAAAATAATCACAGTATCAATCATGAACAAAAGAAAAACATTTTCCCATTCTTCTTATCGTGGAGAAGACAGAAAGATAACAGTTATGAGAAGAGAATATACCAGCAATAAGGAGGCAAGAGAGCTGTATTTGCACTTGCAACCATGAGGAGTCTTTGAAAAAATTACATCAAACAACATTATTTCTAATAAGTTAACAATTCATTGTTTGTTTGTACAGATTCTTTTGCATTATTTTTTGGCTTCATGTTTGTGCTTGCAACTATAATGAGTTTTTAACAAGAACAAGCAGCAACAAAGAGGCCATAGTGGTACTACTGGGGGGTTCTTCTGGCATTGAGAGTTTTGCAGGGATTATGAGTACTAATAACCCATTTGTATCCCCTTCTGAAATCCTTAGAACTCACGCAAAGGGTCCATTGAATTGAGAACAACCATGTTTACAATTTGCAACAACAATACACAGAAAAGAAAAATATTCCGAGGGAGAAGAGTGTATGTCTCTGTCATTTTTGTAACAAAGATTATAGAGGCAAGTACACAAAGGTTTTACTCTCATATCTGGTGCATAATTGGATGGGGGTATAAGGTTGTAAAATAACAACCTTAGTTGATAAGGCTGAGGTGGTTAGGTTGTAGATGGGGGGTGAGGCAAAAAAACAGGGAATACCAATAAGGACTATACAACATATTATGTCGACGACTATCCAAATTTTAGATGTTAAAGAGTCAAAGTGGAGAAGGTTCTTCTAAGGGAAAGAGAAAAGATACAGTTGTTGCAAGGATAATATACAATCATGAGAAATGGTCAACTTTTTTACTGTCACTTTTTGGATGCCTATGCCATGCATATTTTTTTAATTCTTTTTTCAAACAAATGCAATTGTTGTTGGTCTCTTATTTGCTTTCCATGAAGAACATGAGCCATGCCTATCCTCCTTGATAGTGTATTTTAAGTTGAGTCTACTGATGGAGGAAATACAATAGACTTGAATAAGGAACAGATACTCTATTATCATAGATTTGTGGACCAATATTAGACGTCAACACTCAACAATGTCATTATCTTGTGTTCTTCAAAGCTATTCAATGTTTACGAAAGAGGATGGATGCAAACTTCCAAATAACATATTCTGAAAGATTCCATAAAAAAGGTTGGCCTTCCAATGTTATACAATTGGCAATTGATTCATCCTTCTAATGTTATACAATTGGCAATTGAGTCATCTTTTGCGTGTAAATTAGCTAGCTGGATGGTGGAAGGTGTAAAACAGATTTTTTGGCCCCATATTATGTTCATGTAACAAGCAACAGATTGAAAGACATTTGAACGATAGATTGGGTGAAGATGGTAGTGGGAGAAGCTAGAGACAGATCTTCATTTGCAACTATTAAAATCTCATTTGCTTTCTTTAAGAATTTTTCAAAGAAGGAATTCTTTAATCCAATAGGGCTACTAGATGTGCTAGTTACTTTATTTTGTTAGAGAGCATGTTTAATGAGCAGGAGCCTGTATTGTATATGATGGCTAAATCTAGAGTGGTGTAAGCGGGCAAACAAACACATAGATGAAAGAAGAAGTTTGATACAATAGATCATTCATGACAATTGGTCGTCCACAAGAAGTAAAAAATTAAAATTTTTTTTTTTTATTAAATTGTTAATTTTAAACGTTTCTAATTTTTAACTTATTTTACGTTGTCGTAGTATCATTTTTTGTCATTCAAGTCTAAATGTTTCTTGAAACTTTATGTTTTGTAATTTGTTTATATTTACATTCCCCCAAGTTTTTGGGACGGGGACGGTAGGGGATAGTGGGACAGGTTTTCGGAACAGTGAATTTTTTGTCAATTTTGAGGAAATGGGAATGGCTATATAACAACAGGGAAAACTAAATATATAGAGAAATTTAAAATATTTATCTGAAAACATGGATAAAGCATGTACTTATACATAATAGAATCTTAAAATGTAAGAATCAGCAGAATTCATATGGCAAATTTGTGTTACTTTCAAAGTCTCATTTGTTGAAGAAGTCAAAGTCAAAGTCCCCTAGATGTCCCCAAGTATCCGAGATGTTTCCGGGACATCTCTAGAGGAAAATACAAACTTCCAAATAATATTTATTCATATATATAATATTTTGTAAATTGGTGTGGATTCCCCCCTTAAGTCACCGCATCCCCATTTCCTTGTAAAATAACGCTCCAGCAATTGAATATGTATTATTTCCTTCTGTTTTTATCCTTTGTTAGGTGTGAGGGAAATGACCTTTGCTAGTCACGACTTATGTTTTCTTGAGTCACGTATTCCTTGATCTGTAGCTTAGTGTAATTCCTATCATGCGATAGGTGTTTGCCATTTATATTTATTAATTGATCTACTCTTACGTTGATATATTAATATATTATTAATATTTATTATTGGATATCTATTATATTAGATATACTTCATGTGATGTATATATATTTATAATATTGTTTAGGTTATATATATATATATATATCAAATACGTACATAATGTATTAATAATATACAATATTTATATTTATATTATAATATATATTAATATATCAAGTACGTAATGTTTATATAATAGATAGTTATCAATTCGAGTATATATGATCTCTATTCATGTTGTCAATATGACTCCGGTATTTTCAGTAGATAACGTTTTGAACTATTATCTCAAGTATAGAAATGGTAAACTGCATATATTGTAGCTTTTAATATGGGTGTCTTCTTTGATTGATTTTTGAGCTTCTTCATATGAATATGATAGCATCATTTGATTATTATATATAAATACATATGGTAATTAATTTTCTTAATAATTGTCATTTTGATTTTGTTGTCAGAGTTTTAGGTGACTCTCCAACACCTTCAGGAACAATTGAAAGACCAAGATAACTTGCACTAGAGAATGGCAAGACAGTTGCATTAAGATGCAAGAATAATATTATTCATAGTGGACATTGTTTGACATGATGGACATAATTGAAATGTACAGAATAGGCCTGCATATATAGGCAAGATGATAAGAGACAAAGATAAGCTTACACCTGCACAAGGTGGAATCACATGTCCACCAAAGGTGGATCATCTTCCATTATGCAATGAAGTATGTGCAATTATGAGGATGATAATGTGATATATGTACTAAAAGTGGATCTCACAAATGAAGTGGAATGAGATGACAGCTATCACCACCTAGAGTGGAATTCTCCAACACCATGTGCTTAACTAAGGTGCAAACTCCTAAATGTCTCAATGGTTTATGGATTTTTCAGCTTGATTGGTGTTCAAAATTATATAAGCATGGAAAAACCCTAACACTCCTTTCAAAATCACTATGTCGTTGGGTTTATGTTTGATATTTACTTCATCAATTTCACACTTATGACTACGGTTCATTTTTATTGAAGATTAAAGTAATGCTTGACAGGCTGTTGTTGGACTGTGACTTGCGACTCCCAACAAAGAGTAAACTGAAAAAAATAGCAAATAAGTCCTTTAATCACAAAAAAATTAAAAAAATTGAGAACTGATTAGTGCAGAAGCATGATGACAGTAGCCCCTACCTTGCAGTGGCTGGATTGTCTTCCAGCTGTGGAGAAAACACTCGGAACTCTAACTAGGTGACAGAAAAAGACAAAAAAATCTTGCCTTTTATGTTTTAAGGCTCATGGGGCTTCTTGGCTTCTTATTCCCCTTGTAAATCTCTCTCCACACACACACATATAAAATAAAAATAGATTTACCCTTTGTCCCTCTGCTCCCATCCAGGATGCTTGGATGTCCTTTATTGCTCGAGGGACATCTGAGGAATGACCGTCTTTTGCTGTTTTTATGATGTCACGATTCCCAAGGACATTTTTGGGCTTTGGAAAAATAAGGGATGGATAGGAGACATTCTCTAACATCCTGTTTTGTATATGCCATTGAGGACCAGAGATGTGTCAGGCAGTAATGTTGGTTGTGAATAATTATAATGATTTGAAATGTGGAGGTTACCAGCCGGGCAAGTAGGCAGCCACAAAAAGAGGATTAGTTTAGAGCTATCATCTTCCTGAAGCGCATTGTGATAAAAGAATGCATACTTTTTTGTTGGCCTTGTATTGTCTTTAGTAATCATTTCATAGAATATTTTGTTCTTTCTGAAAATGAAAGATAATGAACTAGAAAAACAGTGAAAACAACCAAAATTACATGAAATGTCTGTAAAGTCTATATGGGTTTAGCCTTCACAAATATTGTGTCAAGCGTATTGACAACATGCCTTTAGCCTTGTCTTTTGAAATGTCACAACTCACGTCAAGGTCAACAGGACATGCATTATTCTGAGCTGTGTATAATGGGAAGTTAGTTTACCAGAAACTTGATCTGTTTTGTTTGCTAATTGCTAAATTCTGAAATTTGGAGATATTCCAAATGCATAATTTTGAAATTTCAAGATATTCCAAGCTGGGTTTGAATAGAGGAGAGGTTTATAACTCTACTACCTAATCTGTGCAATCTGTGTTTGAATTGTTTTTGAAAGAGGGGAAAGGTTTTGAGCATCTGATATAATCTGCTTTGTTTTTCAGTAGTTTTAGCAATTCTTTTGAGGTAATTATCTAACTCAGGTGATTTGGCAGAGCATCACGATGCTTTGATGTTCATCACAGGAGCTACACTGGTTTTTAACTTTGGAAGATCTTGGAGTTTGATTTCAATTTTTTTAAAAATCTATGCTCAAATTCACTAACGTCATTTCATTGCTGTAGGGTATTTCTTTGTCTGGATGTCTCATTATCATCCAATTATGGTGGTTGATTATTTGTTATTCATCATAATTTTTATACAGATTCAGAATTAGTATAATAACTACCTAATATTTATGGCTGCAACTATTACTTTGCACACAAATTCAAAAAAAATATATATATATATATATTTGGATGCAACTATTACTTTGCACCCAAAATTGTATGTATATATATATATATATATAGATTCTATAATTCTCACATGATTTAGTTTGGCATTGTTAAGCAAGGCTATCATCTGTTAAGATTTTGATTTGAGTTCTGTTTTAGGGTCGGTGATGGCCCAATTGCAGGGTCATCTGCATATGCTGACCAGGAAGCAGGTGCGTGTGGTGCAACAGGCGATGGTGACGTGATGATGCGGTTTCTACCATGGTAAATTGTATAGCTCGCTAAGAAGAGAAACTTTTAAATAATTAAATAGAGGTTCTTAGTTTATAAATCAAGTGCCGGAGTATTTTCAATATTTCATTGGGGGATGGTTTCTCAACAATTTTGGTTTTTGGTTTATAGCTATCAAGTTGTGGAGAGCATGAGGCAAGGCATGACACCAAGGGATGCGGCAGTTGATGCCATTTCACGAATCAAAAGGAAATATCCTGATTTTGTTGGAGCAGTGTTCGCTTTGAATGTTCAAGGGGTTCATGCTGGAGCTTGTCATGGATGGACTTTCCAGTATTCAGTCAGAAGCGAAGGCATGGAAGATGTTGAAGTTTATACCATTCACCCCGAGGATAACAAATATTGAATTGGATACTCTGAGGTTCCATTTACGTGCAAACCAGAATAAATGGTTTGCAAGTCATATGTAACTATAGGCTTCTTATTCTTCTTTCCCAAAAAGTTTCTTCTACCAGGTTAAGAGGAGTTAATATCAAATGAGGTGAAATAACAGATTGGACCTAGCAGCCAGAGATGTCAACATCTTTTAGCAACTTCCCTCGTGAAGTTTCAGACTGGCAATTTTCTCGTTTCTATAGTGGTGCTGATAATTCATTAGGACTGAATAAATGGATATTTGCTTATCAAATATGTGTTATTTTTTGTTTGGGAATTTTGTTATCAGAGTATTGGGGATTTAGAAACAGCATTCCATTTATTAATTAATCATTTTCTTTGTGTGAATACGGTAACTACTCTTATTAAACCAGAGGTTGTTGACAAAATGTGCTACACTTATTAAACCAGGCCTGGCTTGAACTTTTCGCTGTTATTAACTTAGTTTCGGGAGTACTACTTTTGGGGACTGCGCCAGACTTCAGAAGGGAAAATTTTTTAAAAATAGGAAATCTAAATCGTTCATGTAGTAAGGCATTCATATTGTAACTATGTTTCATTAAATGAGAATTGAATTGAGAATTCATGTGTGACCGACACACATCAACAAAATTTAGTTGTTTAATGGTAAATGTGCGTATATAACAACACAAGGATTAAAAGCTACAAGTACAGAATGACAATACTTTAGAAAAACAACATAGTAACTACATCTTACTGATGTGTTCGATCTTCTTTGAGCAATTATATATCAATAAAAGCTCGAGTATAAGTGACTCTTGAGAGGAACTATTGGCTCATCCAGTACGATGACCAATCCCTCCTACTACTCCCCATGAATCTCTGGGACATCTTTGGGATCAACATCCCAATACATGGCTAGAGTCCGCACATGGTTAGATTCCGCCGATGTTAATTCTGCAATTGCTAGGCATTATGCTCGGACACCATCTTCTTTGCGAGTCTACAAGAATACTGCAGGCTTTTTATGCAAGTGTACGTGTGGAACGCCCATTCTGTAACCACAATTGTACAGAGTTGAAAATATTTTGTCTGGAAGGAAATATTTACGCTACCGTACTACTATTTTCCATATGGGTTTGATATTGGCAAATTGGTTCTATAAATCTCAACGAGGTCAGGTTCTGGCATTTTTAAGTCGATAGGCTTCACTCCTAGGGAATCCTTGACCGGATTGTTAGGATTTTCTAACAGTCTTACGTCGTTAAACACAGAAATTGGTGCCATAAAAGTTAAGCTGATTAAACGTCAGGAAAATGCTGTGCAGAGCCAAAGCACGGTGTTATGCACAGGATTCATAATGGAATATTTGGATTGTTTCATGCTGATATACGAGCAAGTCGTACTAGAAAATATGCGTCCACCATATCATGTCCCTTGACTCTGATAATAGGAGCTATCCCGAACAGGAGCTAACTAACTATTCATTCACAATGATCCGCCTAGGGCGGTGCAGTGGGATATAACCATTTACGAGCACGGGGAAGGAGGTCGTCATTTTGCTTTACAGCGCTCTGCGCGCCTGGCCTTTTCCTCTATTGGCTAAAATTTTATGGGCTCCCTCAGGAAGGCATGCGTTCTTAACGCCTTAGTCCAACATAAATATGTCCAAGGCGCCGTTATCCAGACACCAAAATATATTCTTTTGTTGAAAGATGCACTGCCATCGGGAAGAACCGAGCTAAACACCGTAGATGTAAAGGAAAAATACTATATCCTTCATTTTCGGTTGAAGACTACATTTTAAAGAGATTGATTGTTAACGCCCAACTATTGCCATGATCGGCTTCTCCCTATTCTATGACCTGTCAAACAAAATCCCTATCCAATATTGATGAACTGCACAACTTGCAAATAGTCAGTCGGCTATAATTAGAATTTTGGCACTCGTGCATGTCAAAAGTTTGCAGAAAGTCTTCTTCATGACGGTAACGCCCTTGTGTCCAGATTGGTCTATCTTAAGACAATTCTTTCATTGATTCGGCCCTTCAGGACATTGTAGGCAGGGAGAAAACCTTTAGGAGCCTCTATGCTTGTATTCTTCCATTGTTTGCACGAGTATCACATTCCCTATTCGTTGTTTGCCAAGTCTCGTTGTCTTCCATCTTTCATCAAAGTTATTGTCCATATATTTTGTGCAAAACTCAAAATATTTTTATAAATTTTGAACATGTTTTGAAACTAAGGTTAGAGTTTGGAATTTGATTTTATATACGGATGCAAAAATTCGATATTTTCTTCAAGGAAAAAATTTCCAATAATTGTAACTAATTAAAGGAGTTGCTATATAATTTTTGGTGGGTTTCAACAAGTGATGACTGCAACCTTAAAATAAATAAATTCTATATTATAGGATAATTCCCCACACCATGCCACACAAATTCTAAGGATTTTTGTGTAAAATACTTTCCAATTACTAATTCCACAACACACTTCATCATTCTACAATAGAAGTGTACTAAATGATGCACCTCATGATTCTGCAAAGAGATTTCCAAAAATAATGTCAAACTTTATTTGATGATATATAATTTCAGCGTAAATCCTCTTCAAAATATCCAACAGGATAGTAATTTGATGATGGTCCAACTATACACAAAATCTAATAATCCATCAAAGAAAAACAGATAAAGAAAGATTAAGAAATGGAGACAAATACTAATAGACGTATGCAAAATATTTGTACCTAGAAGGTGCTCTTGTGCACAATTAAAAAATGATAGGTAGAACAATATGAAATGACAAATAGCAAGCAAAACAACAAGAAATGACATCCTATTCTATCTCATAGACTAAATGAAAGAGAAGAGCCAAGCATATTGATAAATCTTTTTAAACAAATCAATGTTTAGATTTTTGTGATGATTGGAAAAAAATATCTCATTTTTCCTAATTCATAACAACTATTAAACTTGTCGCTATTGTAGAAAGGCCTCAAGAATTTATAAATTAATTTGACTGAATTTTAAAAAATATTAATTTTGATTTCTTATATTAATTTAAGATTTTTAAAAAATAAAATTTTCATCTTTTCTATTTATGTAGAAATTCTTAATATCAACCTTTGAAATCATGACGATTCATCTTCACTGTAAAATTCTAAAATATAGAAAGGAGGTTTTATTTTTTTCAAATGTTATTCTATATAATTTAGTCAATCGTCTATTGGTGCTCCCACACGATAAGGGTTGAGAGATCAAGTGGTAAAGATTATGTGGTGATAGATAGATAAATAGATACATAGATCAAAGAGAAATAGAGAACATTGAATATAGATAAAGGCGTTGAAGGTCAAGCGATAGGAATGTTAATTTGTGCATTTAATAAATATATAAAAACATGGTTAGGGTGATAGATAGAAAAATTGTGAGACAAATAAAGACATATCAATATAGAAATAGAGAGTGATCCAATAATAAGCTCCATCTAATCATTTGATATATATTTGACTATCGACGTAACTCTTGCATCCCTCAAAGATGCAAGTGCTAGTATTTGAAAAAAATCAAAATGCATGGAATACAAGAAGTATTACCAATATATCCTTATTGAAATGTTGTGAAATTGAATACAGGAGATTGGTTTGACTAGTTCATAAATGTGATCATATATAGTTTAGTCTCTCCTTTTTTTTTCATCAATTTCTTTGTTAAAGTTTAACATCATTTTCTCTCTTATCCCTCCTAAATATTGTACAAGTAATAATTGGGGCTTGTAATTCTCTAAGTTTGCATCCCATACTTGAACTAAGGTTGCATCTCATATCTAGACTAAAAAGAGAAGTAAAAATTTATTCAATTAGAAAGAAATACAAAGTAAAAATTTATTCAATTACAGAGAGATACAAAGAAAAGAGGGCAGACTACCTAATAGAGAAAGAGCAGTACAAAATTCTCTACTACTTTTTGTTATTCAAAATAGATTTGATGATAGGAAATCTAATGTAATAAATGTCAATAAATACTTCTTATGATTATTGAATGTTTCTTGACCAAATTATTAGAATTACATACATGCACAAGCTCACATGCATGCATGAACACACATGTATGGAAAGGAGTTGATAAATGGAGCTACCCTTAAACATCACACACTAAAGAGAAAATTAGGTTTGGAAAAAACAAGTCAACTTTGAAAAAATAAGTCAACTTAAATGGGTTTGAAAGTTGTGTTATTCTAGTCCCCATGGGTTAGGCGAGTTGGTTTGAGGATGTGGGTAGATCCCCATGGTCTTGGGTTTAGCTCATTGTCCGTCATTACCCTGTCATAGACACTTAGGGGAGTTGTTGGTTATCCTGTGGCCGAAGGGATTAGTCTCGCCCCAAGCTGGGCCCGTAAAGGGAACCCGCTGGGCTTCGGTTGCGGGGATACCCTCCAAGAAGCAAAAAGAAAAGAAAAGAAGTTGTGTTATTCTAGTTCTCAACCAATCATAAGGATAACTATGTAAAACATTATATTCAAGGAAATCTTCCAAAAGGAGATTGGTGTGGCCCTAACAAGTTGTATTGTGTTAGTGTATTCTATCTGACATGTTTGATATAATAAGGAAATCTACATTAAGAAGGCTATATATACGCCCCCTTTAAAGATGACAAAATGGGGGTACTTTGATATGCATATATATGTGTGTGTGCCCCCTTTATGTTTACACACACACACACACACATGTATATATATACATATGCATATACATATATATGTATATATATAGATATACATATATATATATGTATAGGTATATGTATATGTATATATACATATACATATATACATATGTATATGTATAGGTATATATATACATATGTATATGTATATGTATATATACATATACATATATATGTATATGTATATATACATATACATATATATGTATAACTATACCTATACATATATATGTATATCTATACCTATACGTGTGTGTGTGTGTGTGTGTGTGTGTGTGTGTGTGTGTGTGTGTGTGTGCGTGTGCGTGTGTGTGCGTGCATGCGCACTAAGAAGGCTATAGATACACCCTCTTTAAAGATGACAAAATGAGAGTACTTTGACATTTAGGAAAAAATAAACAATTATATATATGTCTGTATGTATGCATGCATGCTTGAGTGATTAATAATTGAATGATTTGATGCCAGAATTGTTGATGTATGGATGATTGATGTTTGAATGATCGATATTTGAACTAATGGTTGATTGAGTAGTTGGTGGATGATTGGTTTCCTTGATTCCTTAGTTGCCAATTGATGATTGGTGGATGAATAAATGGTTTCCTTTGATTTGATGGTTTGATAAATTGGTGAATGATAAATGAATGAAAATTTGAATTCATGGATTGACGAGTGATGATTAATTGAGTGTTGGTTTGATGAATTGGCGAGTGATGATTGATGAAAAAAGGAAAGGAAAGGGGCTTTTAGAGTCCATGAAACTAGCCATAGGTATATGGGTTAACATATGGTGATAGTGTATGGGACTACCTCATACTCCTTGCGAGAGGTACCTAACTGCACTACAAACGAGGCATACATACCCTACCCCCCAGTGGGATTTGAACTTGTGACCTCTCTTTCGAGAGTAGAATGAATCTTTGAATGAATAATCCTTTATACATTACCTGTGAAAGAGTTACCACCTTTCATAAGAATTGAGTCACCGCATTTCATTTGTCTTTTGAGAATTATAAATTATTTTTCAAATGAATCACCTTCTGATGCATTTATGCCCTTTGAAAGAGTCAATCTTTTTCTCTTCTCGTTCTTTTCTTCTTCTATTAATCATTCACTCATTTGTGCATGCTCTATTCTTTCTTTGTCTGTGTATATCCCTTTTCAAATGAGTTTGTCTTCTTGTCATAGCTCAAATTTAAGGAATTCACAATTCTTTACTTCATATCTTTCAATAATCCATTGAACTTAATTAAATTTTAATTTTAACTATATTATATTATATATAACTTTTATATTTTACTTTTTATTATTATAAAAGTAGATATTACATTATTTTATCTTGCACTTACGGATTCCCAAAGATCACATAACATGCCAATTTTCTTGTTTAAGGATAATCATTCTTATAATGTTTCATAATTGTATTATGGTTGGATTTTTTTTAGATGAAATTGAAAATGGTTTCATTGTATTTTCTTTTATAATGTACATGACTTTGTGGATCATTTGTTGAGGTTTTTTATAATATCCTATTAGAGTTTCTCTTGTAAACTTTTATTATCCATTTTGTGAAGATTAATTATATAATCCATCTAACGTGATTGGATTGTTTTTTGACATCTTGATTTGTTTTTACTCCTTGCATACAAATTAACCCTGTTTTCCCTTGAAAATGTAAGTTGAGCCCAATGCCATTGTTTTAGGCTAGTCTTATTCATGTAGGAATTGTTTTCTTTATGACTTTACTTTTCATCGTAGATTTATGCACGAGCCATGTAATTTCTAGCATTAAAAAAGTTTAAGCACTAAAAGCACAATTTCTTAATTTTAATCTACTTATTGAATTCTTTCACCTTTCTCCAATTTAAGTAAGGATAACCTTTTGATTCCATATGAGATAGATGGTGGATCATTTTACCTTAGCTAGAATTCTTGTAGGCTTAGAATTGTCCAAAAGATACCATTTAAAAAAAAAAACGTGAGCAATTGAATGTACAACTTGATTACTAAGAGACTGGCATTAAATATAAAATTTGTTCTAGGACTCTAGTCACTTGGTTACAAAATGTTTGAAGTCTTCAAACAAGGTACAACATTTTGTTTCATTAAGACTAATTCCTTGGGAGAAAGGGTTTCAACAAGGGATATGATGATTGTTTTGTGTATAAGAGGATCTCGTCTCTATGGAAGTTAAATCTTTAGCTTTTTCACAAGCCTTTAACTCCCTCTCCTTTGCTATAAAAAATAATCATTTTGCAGCCAGAGGGTGCTCTTATGCATTTGTATCTTATTCTTTTGCTTTCACTTAGAAACAATTTGGTAAAAGAGAGTATCCATAGTAAATATTAAGCAACAACATTATGATTTATAACATTAGCCCTACAAGTAGGGATTGAAACATGCACACAATACCACTTTTTAGTCACAATATGTAATAGGATTTGCTAATATACATTTAGATTTAGGGTTACAAAGCAGTGCAATAATAATTTATTTCACTTTCCATATAAATGTAGACCAACCTTGGTTTTGGTAGATATTAACCATATCTTGGATCACTTACATATTTTAGGCATCTGTATTACATCTTGTTGAGATTCCCTTAATATTCTAGTATTTTTTAGCCAATGGGCTATTTGTGGGAACTCTATTTCTAGAATTGAATTTTTTATGGAAAAGTTGTGAGTTGGTTGGAAAAGTTGTCAGTTTGGTTGGAAAATTGTAAATTCTCACTGTTAATTATTTACTAGCCAATTTTTATGTCACTCCACTTTTAACTCTTGTTTTGATATTTATTAGTTGTTTTTTTTTTTTTTTAAAGACTGCAGGAATCGGTGCAACATGGCCCCCCTATAAACTGCAGTGCGCCTGGTAAACTTTTTAACGTGACCGGTAGCGCTGGCGCGACACACCCACTGGTACCACGAGGACGGGGGAGACTAGAACCCGTGACCAACCCCCTGCAATAGGGAAGATTTAGCCAACCGAGCTAGGACCCCCGCCCTGATATTTATTAGTTGTTATATCCACTTTTAATTATTGTTTTTCTTTTTCTCTTTGTTTAAAAAAATAATTACTTGTGATCTCCACATTAGCTCATGTTGTGATCTCTATTTCTTTAACTTTTGATTCTTAAAATTGATTTAAATTTTAGTTTTTAAATTATTTTAATTTATTTTTTCTATTAGTTTAGTTTTTTCATCAAATATTGTTTTTTAGTTTCTATAATCTATTTAGTTAATAAAATATTTGTTAGAGATGTTGCTCTTTTTTCATAGATATATATTATTTAAAAATTTCCCTCATTATTTTTTCATAATAGATTTTTTGATGAATTTTTAAAAATGATTTTTTTAATATTTAATAATTTGAATTTATTTGAACTCAAATTATTATTTATTAATCTATTTAAAATCTTTTAGTAAAAATTATGTTATTTAAATTGAAAATTATTAATAATCTAATTTGTTTACATAAGATTATATTTTAATCTCCACTTTTAACTATTATTTTTCTTTTCCTATTTATTTAAAAAATAATTACTTATGATCTCTAGTTAGCTCATGTTGTGATCTCTATTTATTTAACTTTTGATTTTTACAATTGATTTAGGTTTTAGTTTTTAAATTATTTTAATTTAATTTTTATACTAGTTGAGTATTTCTTTCAATATTATTTCTAGTTTCTATAATTTATTTAGTCAATAAAATATTTGTTAGAGACGATAATTTTACATTTTTTAAATATTTCTCTTTTTTTGCAAAAAGAGGGGTAAAAATTTATTAAGACAGAAAGGAATACAACAAGGAGAGCTCAACAAGGAGCTCGATCCTGAGCAACAAGATCATCAAATTCTTGCACCATCTCAAAGGACAGTTGCCTCCTATCCCTAATATTCCAACCCAGATCATGACTAGATGTCCATTTGAACCTTTCAAAACCCCAATCTCAATGGAAGGCTTCTAGACCAAAGGAAGTAGTAGATCTGGTTCTTTAAGAGAAAGAGACAACAAATCCAATTTTCTAGTGACTAGATGGAAAATTGGGGAAATCATTTCAATTAGTTGTAAATCGAAAGGAATTATAAGTAAACTATATCAATATAATAAGTAACTTAGTAATTATATCAATATAATTTAATTACTAAGAAAATGAATTTATTACTCTAACATATAGTACATTATTTTGCACACAAAGGTGTTGAATTTGATGCTTAACAGATTTACATACATGTGTAATAAATAATAAGTGTTGTAGCTTTGGGATCAACACTATAAAATGAAGGATGTCATACTACATTCACAGAGGTACCAAAATATTTTATTTGATATGGAGAGAAAAGAAAATGTGTATTCTTCATAACTGCATTTGAGTCTCATGTATTATCATTTTCAGCTATTGACATCAGAGATTCCTTTACATCTTCATCATTGTATTGATCAACGAGTCCTTATTGCATTCACTAGTTCTAAGCCAATGACTAAGGTATGAAAGAGTTTACATTAAAATTTCATTAGTACTAAAATTCAATATAAAATTCATATATAATTTTGATTGAAACATGTCGAGTTACAGAAGATTCTAGACTAATGGACTAGTGAGCATGTTAGGAAGACCTCATTATATACACCATCTCCCACTTGTTGGCAATTAAAGACAATTAGGGATTTATTTTGTTCCCCTAGTTGGAAAGAGTATATATCTAATGATGTACATTTTACACCTATATGGCATTATTGGGCATATGTTTTGTATAATTTTTTCTATGTATGTCATTTTTTACATATATTTCATGTATGACATTATTAGACATATGCTTATGATGTTTCAAATTATTGATAAATGAATTAAATGATATTGTTAGACCTTATGGAATCAACTTTGATTTTTTGTTATCACATTGGTTTGATGCTTGTATTATTGGATTAGTTGATTGGATGCTAAGATTTGATGATTGTGAATTTTAAGATATAATATTTTGGAAAATCAAGAAATTTCATAATGCATATTACCTTAGACCCATACAAATGTTTTTATATTTAAAGATCAATAGTTATCCATAGCTTACAAAGTTTAGCACCTTTATGTTGGTTGAATTCTTTGTTGAAATTTGTGACTATGGCTAGATGAATGGTTTGAATGTATGATTTTATCACATGTTCTAGATGTTTTTGCATGTGAATGGTTTTATGCCACTTTAATTTTATGCCTATAAAACACTATATACAATGATGCTTCTTGTTAGCTTCAATAAGACCCTATCTTGCGCAAAATGCTAAAACCTTAATAATGATGTTTTTTTTGTTCATAGTTTGAATACCCATGTTTGTGGAGTTTGATTCTATTAGTTTGATTTTATTAATGGCCCCATGATATATTTTTAAATATTCCACATGTTTGGTTTTATATTCAATAAATCAACATATTTTCCTTTTAATTCTTCCACATTTGGCATATCCATCTAAAAATGAACTTATGATACTCCCATCAAGAAGTGCATGATTGCATGGTTTTATGGTGGATGTCCCTCTCTTTTTTAAATTCCAATTTTATTCATCTACATGAGTAAGGGAGATCAATTCCATTTCTTTCAATTGTATTTAAAGGTCATTAAAGTTTTTTCAAACAATGTGATTAAATAAATATTATTCAGCATTTACCTCTATCATCAAGGTTGATTCATTCCTCCTCTTATTTTACCAAATAATTTGGATGAATCACCCATGGCTCCTTACATTTCTTAAAGAAAATTTTCAAAGACTTTGCAACATGTCTTCACTTCTTCCATATAGTTCATGTTCATTGAAGACATTTGGTCAAACAATATATATGCTTTGTATATTCTCACAACACCAATAGTCATGGTTTAATGCTTACAAGATCCATGGTTGAAGAGAAGCTATGTGAAGCTTCTAGAACCATGGACCTATACTTAATTTAGTATTATTGCATCCGTGTTACTTATGAAAGTGGAACTTTCACATAGATAAGAAGGGAAACCAAAATTGAAAGCCAAACTTAACATAGAAAAGTAAAGCAAGCCTCAACTATATTCTCATTAAACACTGTGAATTCAAATATCTTTGACGGGGCATATCTCAGAGCTCGTGCAAGATATAGATGAGATTCTAGTTCCTACAAGACCATGTTGCAGAGACCTACAATAACCTTTCTTTCTTTTTGGAGATTGCATTCCGTTTTCATTCTACAACGCCATCTCGGGTGATGCTAAAACTTGCAGTGTTGGCAAGTACAGAGTTGCCACCTGCCAAATCTCTCTCATCTTTCATCGTGGGATCAAACTGTCTACTCCATTAGCTCTAGGTGGCTAGGTAAACCCTATCCCCAACCTTGTCTTGTCCCCTTCAGTGCTCGAACGTTCTCAGGCGCGCTGAACCGGAATGTCCCTAAGGGTCACTAAATGCCACAGGGCTGCAATCTTTGACGGGGCATATCTCAAAGCTCGTGTTAGATATGGATGAGATTCTAGTTCCTATAGGACCATGTTGTAGAGACCTACAATAACCTCTCTCTCTTTTTGGAGATCACATTTCATTTTCATTCTACAATGCCATCTCAAGTGGTGCTGAAACTTGCAGTGTTGGCAAGTACAGAGTTGCCACCTACCAAATCTCTCTCATCTTTCATCGTGGGATCAAACTGTCTGCTCCATTAGCTTCGAGTGGCTAGGTAAACCCTATCCCCAACCTTGTCTTGTCCCCTTCAGTGCTCAAACATTCTTAGGCGCGCTAAACTGAAATGTCCCTAAGGGTCACTAAATGCCACAGGGCTGCAATCTTTGACAGGGCATATCTCAGAGCTCGTGCGAGATATGGATGAGATTCTAGTTCCTACAAAACTATGTTGCAGAGACCTACAATAAAATCTCTCACTTTTTGGAGATCACATTTCATTTTCATTCTACAAAGCCATCTTGGGTGATGCTGAAACTTGCAGTGTTGGCAAGTACAGAGTTGCCACCTGCCAAATCTCTCTCATCTTTCGTCGTGGGATCAAACTATTTGCTCCATTAGCTTCGAGTGTCTGAGTAAACCCTATCCCCAACCTTGTCTTGTCCCCTTCAGTGCTTGAACGTTCTTAGGCACGTTGAATCGAAATGTCCCTAAGGGTCACTAAATGCCACAGGGTTGCAATATTTGATGGGGCATATCTCAGAGCTTGTGCAAGATATGGATGAGATTCTAGTTCCTACAAGACCGTGTTGCAGAGACCTACAATAACCTCTCTCACTTTTTGGAGATCACATTCCGTTTTCATTCTACAATGCCATCTCGGGTGATGCTGAAACTTGCAGTGTTGGCAAGTACAGAGTTGCCACCTGCCAAATCTCTCTCATCTTTCGTCGTGAGATCAAACTGTCTGCTCCATTAGCTCCGAGTGGCCGGGTAAACCCTATCCTCAACCTTTTCTTGTCCCCTTCAGTGCTCGAACGTTCTCAGGCATGCTGAACCAGAATGTCCCTAAGGGTCACTAAATGCCACATGGCTGCAATCTTTGACGGGGCATATCTCGGAGCTCGTGCAAGATATGGATGAGATTCTAGTTCCTACAAGACCGTGTTGTAGAGACCTACAATAACCTCTCTCGCTTTTTGGAGATCACATTCCGTTTTCATTCTACAATGCCATCTCAGGTGATGCTGAAACTTGCAGTATTGGCCAATACAAAGTTGCCACCTGCCAAATCTCTCTCATCTTTTTTTGTGGGATCAAATTGTCTTCTCCATTAGCTTTGGGTGGTTGGGTAAACCCTATTCTCAACCTCGTCTTGTCCCTTTCAGTGCTCGAACGTTCTCAGGCACGCTGAACTAGAATGTCCCTAAGGGTCACTAAATGCCACAGGGCTGCAATCTTTGACAGGGCATATCTCAGAGCTCATGCAAGATATGGATGAGATTCCAATTCCTATAGGATCGTGTTGCAAAGACCTATAATAACCTCTCTCACTTTTTGGAGATCACATTCTATTTTCATTCTACAATGCCATCTCGGGTGATGCTGAAACTTGCAGTGTTGGCCAATACAAAATTGCCACCTGCCAAATCTCTCACATCTTTCATCGTGGGATCAAACTATCTACTCCATTAGCTCTGAGTGACCGAGTAAACCCTATCCCCAACCTCATCTTGTCTCCTTCAGTGCTTGAACGTTCTCAAGCGTGCTGAACTAGAATGTCCCTAAGGGTCACTAAATGCCACAGGGCTGCAATCTTTGATAGGGCATATCTCGAAGCTCGTGCAAGATATGGATGAGATTTCAATTCCTACAGGACCGTGTTGCAGAGACCTACAATAACCTCTCTCACTTTTTAGAGATCACATTCCGTTTTCATTCTACAATGCCATCTCGGGTGATGTTGAAACTTGCAGTGTTGGCCAGTACAAAGTTGCCACCTACCAAATCTCTCTCATCTTTCCTCGTGGGATCAAACTGTTTGCTTCATTAGCTCTGGGTGGTTGGGTAAACCCTATCCCCAACCTCGTCTTGTCCCCTTTAGTGCTCGAACGTTCTCAGGCACGCTGAACTGGAATGTCCCTAAGGATCACTAAATGCCACAGGGCTGCAATCTTTGATGGGGCATATCTCGGAGCTCGTGCAAGATATGGACGAGATTCCAATTCCTACAGGACCGTGTTGCAGAGACCTACAATAACCTCTCTTGCTTTTTGGAGATCACATTCTGTTTTCATTCTACAACACCATCTCGGGTGATGCTGAAACTTGCAGTGTGTGATGGAAGGATCTTAATTATATTGTTGGAAAGCATATCTAGCATGTCATTTTTGGAAAGACAAATCATGGAACTTGGTAAATGTTTCATAAGTTAATGAAATTTGTTACTACCAGATTATGTAAATTTAGGATTATATGATCTCCAAGAGTTTGGTTATGTTATTTAGCGCACCTTGGATGCAAGGTAGTGTGTAGCTTTGACTCCCTCTTTGTGAGTAATGTTAGTCACTTTGTATATGTAAATTGGTTTTCAATTGGGTATGTTATTTTCAACCTTAATGGTGATGAAGGATTAGCTTGAATCAGCTTGTAACTATCTAGCCACCAGATTTTTTGTGATTCCATCAAATGTGGGTTTTGTTCGTATTTATTTATTTATTTTTATTTGTTGTGCTCTTGACCTTTGAGGCTTTGAATTTAAACTTTTGCACTTTGGTTTTTGAAATTTTATGTTCTTGAGGTGGCTAGGAGGTATGTTCTATGTTGCTAGTTATGTGTTGTGATGTTCTCTATCAGGTTCAATGTGGAACATTGATAGAATGTATAAGGGAGTAGATTGCGAAGAACATACCATTCTCCTTTTTGTAATACACTATTTATTATGTTTTAATTCCACTTGGATCCATTCCTCTTTTGGCAATCCCTGAGATTGCTAATTCTTATTAATTTGAGTAGAGACAAGATGAACCAGATTAATATAGTGACCTATAGATTGAAGGAGGATGGTTAAGAAATGGTCTACCAGAGATCAGCCAAGGATAAGGATAGCATAGTAAGAAAATGATTATTTATCTGGTGGATATAAGTCTTTTATATAACAAACCATTTATATGCATAGTAAAAGAACTGAATATAGATTTGAGACACATTGATCACTTGCAGTCTGATCATCTTCATAGGTATGCAACTTTTGTTTTACTATTTCATGCAGGTTTATTGAACTTTCTTTATGAGGTCATTTATAGATGGGATGTTCAAAGGTTGAGTTCCTATGGGCTGTCAATACTTTGACTATGCTTTAAGTCAACGATTATCAATATGGGAAAAAATGGAACTCGTTGTATTTTGAAGTACCGAGAAGATGGCCTTGCCCTTCCCCAAGAGTTTCAGAAATGGGAGACATCAGGTAAGAGAGTGAAAATGTTACTATCGCTTCAACGCACATGACACAATTGGAAATGCAAATTTTGATGGTAATCATTTTGTGATAAGGGAGAGACTAGGGATGATCATTGTTACTATCTCTTTAGTAGTGGATTTTTGTTTTCTCTTGAATTTGGTGTTGGGGGATCAGTGGTAAGTCTCCTTGGATATTCCTTCTTATGATGTTAGTGACAAGTGTTGCTCTTTGAAAACACTTGTACAATCTTTTTTAAATTATTAGATAAAAACAGAGAATTGTAAGTATTAAACATGATTAGCCTTTAGTTCCTAGAAGATCTTTATTTCCCCATCAATGCATTTAGAAAGTTAAGTTTTAAGAAGATCATAAATAGAAAAAATTAGAGAAGTGATTTAAACATTTATATTGATTGGAAACATGTGAGTCTTGAGTTTCCTCTACCTTTTAAAGAACGTTCCTTAGCTAGCATACCTAATTCCACATTCCATAAGAGTGTCATTGCGCTAAAAATTTAGGAAACCAACTGCTCTAAGATAAAGCTTCCCAGTCAATAATAATCTAGCCTATTGAGGTACATAATACTTCTCAATTAAACTTGTGTTAATTCAGTATTAATTTTGTAATTAACTACAATTTCAATATTCTGTGTATAGTGGGTGACTGAGAAAACTATTTGAGGTCCAATTTGAAAATATATTTGTAAGGATCTCGACCAAGGTTCACAACTTTGATGATTAATACATTCATTCAGACTAGAACCTCACTACAAAAAAATAATATATAAAAAAGGTAGTGAATAACGTCATTTCTAGACCCAAATCAACCAATGAAAGTCAAATCAGCATAATGTGGAACAACAATATATGCATTGAGTGGGTTGTCATAAAAAAGATTCAGAATAAAATTCATGTCTAGAATTAAAAGACCTTAAAGAACATTTATGCTTGTAACACAAATGGCCATTCAAGACTGAATATGATTACAATATGTGAAATAGCATTACAAGAACTTGTAATGCTCTTGTGAACATCGTGTTAATTCTTGTAAGAACCCCTAAGATGCTTGTTATACTCAAAATTTTGTTGAAATTGAATTAATTTTTATCCTGTCGGTTAATTGGCTTAGGGTGATATATGCTTCTTGGATGGAATAATGAGTTCATGATTAACTCTGTATTAAGATTCATAGCATCTTCTAGTTATTTGCAAAGGAAATTTATAAATTAAGCTAATGTCATATGGCTTGCTTGAGAAAGATTTCTGTGTTCTTATTGATGGGTACTAATGATTGTCCACATTTAGTTCTTCAATATCCTATTTGACAAGCTTTCCATAGACATTTCTTTGCCATACTAAGTATTTTTGAAAACATATTTGAGTAGAAGCACTACAGTAGATACTACATGATGTTTTAACAAATAAAGTAATGGGTTAAAGACTATTATTTCCAAGGTATTATGTCATAGTATTTTAATTGTAATAATCTTAGACTAATGATATTCTTGAAGGTAACTTTGACATGCAGCAAGAAAGACAACCTACAGCCAAGGCTATATTGTGCCTACAACCAAAGCCATAAATGCTCACAGCCAAAGCCACTCGTGCACATAGCCAAAGCCATGGATGCTTATAGCCAAAGTTACGAGTGTTCACAGCCAAAGCCATGAGTACATGAAGTCAATGATCACAATTGTTTACAACTATTCACCAGAAACAACTTCTTTGCAGTTTTTGAGAAATACTAATAAAGCAAAAAAGAACATCTACTAGTTGGTAGACATAATGGAAACTCTCTAGCTATTGAATTTAATTTCATACATGCACATATCTAATTTAATGTCATACACAAACATATCTAATTTAATGTCATACATGAACAAACATATAATATAAAATGATAACCAATAATGTCGTATATGAACAAACATATCATATATTAACCAATAATGTCATACATCAAATATAGAATGTCATATGTACATCAAATGTATGTCGAATATGTCTCTCTGATGCCTATATATATACATGGGGAAGGAAACAAGTCTCTCTCTCTCTCTCTCTCTCTCTCTCTCTATGTATATATACATATGTATATATGTATATATACATATGTATATATGTATATATATATATATCGAATATCTCAACTACATCTTTTCCTTCCCACGAGGGGAAGGAAACAAGTCTCTCGACGTCCTCTGCCGTCATGTGGAGGGAGACAGTGGAGATGACAGGGCCCTCCTGACACGCTCACTTGACCTCTTGTTGAGGCTCTTCTCCAGGTCCAACTGATACAAGGAAAGTAGATATGAATTAATATTTATTATACGTTGAAATCAAATATATGTATACACAAAATCAATTATTTTCTTACTGCCAACAAATAGTCACTCTATAAGTCCACCTCAAATGCTTGTGGACGATCAGGCGTGACAAGACCCTACAACAATTCAATAAATATAATCACTTATAAATAACATTAGAAATTTTGAGATTAACTATTATAAACAACAACTAAAATGAAGAAATTCTTTCATACCTCCGTCAGTGGCTGTGAGCTAGCCACAACTGCGGCCACTCCACTATCAACAGACTGTCGCAGATGAGAAGGTGTGTCCGACATCATGAGCTCCATGTCATACAATACACGTTATATCTAACATGAAACATGGAATAAATATAATCAAATGAATTAAATTAACATGAAACAACTGTACCTGTGTGAAGCTCGTATGATGTCTCTGCTTTGTGTCTGTGGTAAAGGTTGAGGGTCCTGTTGAGAACTGATGCACATGCATAATTTTTTTTGTCAATCCTTAATATGATTACGTAATAAAAAAAAGTATTAATTAAAATGATTGAATTGATACATACCTCAAGACTCATCGAAGGGACAAAAAATGGGCCTGGAGGATTGCTACTAGGCCCAGCAACACTTTGACCCTAAATTTTGAACAATGTCAATAAATGCTAATTAATTAATCATTCACTATACATATGAAATGTGATCAAATTAGTAATTTACCTATGTGTCAATGCCAAATGTCTCATTCAGGAACTGATCGGTGACAAGCCCATCATCCGCACCATCTTCGACATGAGTGCCAAATGTGCATAGGGATCCGCATGAAGTGCACATGTGACCACGACGCATAAAAGGCTCCCCCTCAACTAATGGGCTCGTGGAATGGATGAGGGTCTGTGTCAAAGCATTAATGGTCCCTAGAGTGCTGGCCTCTACATGTTCCTCCACAACTGAAGGAATAATCACATGCTCATGTTGTGGATGGACCACAGGTGCCCTAACTACATTAGGGTCATGACGTGCTCCTGGCCTCTCAAATGATGACCCCCCACCTCTACCCTGGGAGTCTAACATATCAAAATAATTGGGGATCTCCCCAAGGACAAACTCACAATATAATTTCTTCAAAAAATACATGGGGATCTCGTGGTTGTTGCAAGGAGGGCCATCAAAAACCATCCACCATCTATCCCAAAAATTATTTCTAATAGCATCGTGTATGCACCAATGGATGAGGAATCGTTTAGTACCCTCTCTAACAATATTTTGTTCACCGGGTTTTCTAAATAATGCACATATACTACCTTTTGGTATTTCTTTTTTTTTAACATCTTCATATGACAATTTATTTGCATAAAATCTTTTTTGTTCATCCCTCTTAGCCTGCCAAATATCTAACTGACCACTAACTGAGGCTATCTGAGTGTTAATGGATTCGAGGGATGATGCCAATTGAGCCCTCATTGGATTGGTTTGTTTGAATTCTTTCAACCGAGCAATGAGTCTTTCTAATTCAGTTTTGCCTATCTCTATTTCATTTATTATATTTTCTTGTATGCTTGGCGGAGGTCTTGCAATTGGTTTGAGTTGTGAAATTTGTTGTTCTTCTTGAGGAGGGTTTTGATTTTGAGGTTCTTGAGGGTTTTGTGGATTTTTCGGTTGATTATGGACATTTCCTGATAAAAAATCAATTGAAATTCAACTAAATAAACAAATCTAAATAAATTTTGTAAAAACCCTACAAAAGAATATCAAAAACCAATAAAACAATATGGAAAACATATAAAATAATGCAAAGTTAAGTTTATATCACTTACCTCGTTGTCGTGGGTGTGCTCGTTGTCTTGGATTTCGTCGGTGAGGAGGCATTTTGGCCAATGGTGGTGAAATTTCACTGTCAAACCTGCATACGCGCTATTGGAGAGCCAAAAAACAAAATGAAAATGATGGGCCGCAGGTCTGCAGCCTATCATATAACTTTTTGGTCGTAGAATAGCACGTACGCGCTATTGAAAATTAGAAAAAAAAAATACTTGTCATCTTTTTGGCACCACAACTCGGTGCATATGCCCATTATCTATGTAATTGTTTTTTGTTCATTGGTTTCAAACTTTCACCAATTCCAATTGGTCAGATTCAATAGATAATGTAAAAACCATAGTAGTGGCTACTTTTGGCCTCAGAGTATGAATTGTTTCATGGAGTAACAAGAAACAACAAACATTAACTCTTTCCTCCACTGAGCACGTCACAACTCCTATTCTCAAAGCTTAGTTTGGTTGAAAAGGTTGGTTACTTAAATGCATGCCATTAAAACAGGGGAAGCAGTAGCTCACCATGACAATCAACATCCACTAATATAAGCATGTTCTAATCTCTCATTGCACACAATGCATAATTTGCATTAAACCAAATGAATCAACCAAATTGATGATAGAAGTACTACTTCTGAACTCAATATAACAGACATTCCCTAAATGTATAGGTACATTTTCTAATTGCGTGTTCCTTTTACACATCACTAAGTTGTTAAGTGCATTAACCATATATTGCATTCATTACATTTTCATTGCACATCTTTCATTTACATCACAGTTTCATTACGTTACTATATCTCATCAGTGTTTCATATATCAATCACATAACATCTAGTGCGTAAATAAAAATACTATATTACATACATCACATATCATAAAGCATGTTATTGAAGTCCATAATATACATCAAATATATCATATCCATGTCATCAATCATGGTTTAATTTGCAGTTACATCCTATCATCACATATACCCATACATAAGCTAAAAAAAAACCTGAATCGTTTCCTATGTATATTGACTGGAAAAGGGAATATATTTGATGTACATACAAGTCTTCAACCAATAGTTATCTTTATTTAAGATGTAGAGGAGCACCAAGCAGAATCAAATCTGTAACATTGGTATGAGAAATAAAATATTGTCCTCTCCCCTGTGGTCAAAAGTAACTTATGTTAAAGGCGAAGAATTCCCAGGAGAGGTGGTGTAATGGTAAAGTAGGGCACATGGAAGACTCTCACCTCAGTTCGAATACACCTACCGTAAGGAAGCAGGCTGTAACATCTGAACCAGTGAGGTCGTAAGTTAATAATTGTGTAGCTAAGAAATAGAAACCTTAAAAATCTAAACTAAGCTCGCCTTACATTTCCTCAAGGTGGCTAATAAACCCACCCATATTTTACCAAGACGAGAAAAGGATACATAAAACGTACGTTACCTCCAGCCTGTATAATTTTACTGCCGTAGAAAAGATGAGGCAGTGATGTTGGAGCAAACTGTGATCCGCACCTGTAGAGTTATTATAAAAAATGGCTTCAGATGCACAGATCACAATACCATTTTTCATCAAAAGAGAAATATCGAGGTATATTGGTTACAATTCTATTCCTCGTAACAAGCAGACAATAATAATTTGCACAAACTAAGATTGTGTCCAGCATGATGCTACAAAAGAAGATACTTCAGTAGGACACAGCATGAGAAGAGAATTTTGTGTGGTGTTTCTTATATTAAACATCCGTCTGAAGCAATCTTGTTGTGCTTGATGAGACCCTATCTACCCATGTCTTTCGCTGCTCGCACTATTTTTATTTTGGCCAAAATTGTCGTTGTTTTAGCTAGATGTACTCCAATGCTTACAACTTAGCTCTAAAAACATGTTCAGTATACACCTAATTAAAATATCTAGCATGGAAATTGAAAAAACATGAATGATTTTACTATTTACAGATGGCGTGTGTATGCCTATGACAAATGGAGGTGATATTTAGGAAATCTCTTCCATCGGTGTATAGTTGTTACAGGGAGCCATCTTGGGAGTAAGATATATCCATTTTGGAAATGGACACTTGCAACACTTGCATCAACACTTGCATCAGCAGAAACAAGTTTTAGTTTGAATTTAGTTAACTTTCGTGATGTCATCTTGAGTACTTTGAACAACTGTTAAATATTCACCATTCTGAGGTGTCAAGTATATCCTATATAAAACTTCAAAAATTATTGTGCGAATCATTCCTTTTGTCATGTAGCATCATCAAAGTTCTTTATATTAGCATCAAAAGGTTCTCTATTATAGGAATGCAGTGTTGATGCTATTGGGCCTTTACCATTAATGTCATCTCAGGGTTTCTCTACATGAAATACGATTTTGTCAAGTTTTTGAGAGATGTTTTTCTTGTGCCATGGCTTGCCATTGAAGTAATATATATATATATAGCAATTCAACCTCACAGTAATCAAGCCATTTTCTTGCTGGCCTGAAAATTTTGCCTTAATGGAAAGAGACAATACCCTACCACATCCCTAGTAAATGAAATAAGCATGTTTCAATTTCTCAGTGCACACACAATGCATACTGACATACATTTGCATCAAATCAAATGTATCACCCAAATTGACAATAGGATTACTATTGCTCAACTCAAAATAACACATTCACAAAACCACATTGACCAGACAAGTTTGTCAAGTTCAGAGATGTTTTTCTTGTGTAGTGGCTCACCACTAAAGAAATCAATTTAAATATACATATTGGGCATGACTGTTTAACTTCACATTAACCAAGCCATTTTCATGCTGTCCTGAAGTTGGCCTCTATGGGAGGAAACAATACCCTACCACATTCTTAGTAATGCACATGTACAACCCATTGGCCAAACCAATTTAAAAAAAATGCCTTCTCAATGCATCAATAATAGTAGACATTACCATGAGAAGTACAATTAATAGTGTCAGGAATATTCAACAATAGGAAAACATTATCATCAGTTCTAAGTAGCATCAACAAAATTTGGAACATGGCTAGCAATGGTAGGCATAAATACAACATCAAAATCAATCCAAATAACCATAACATTAAAATCAGTGGCCAATGCATCAGTACAACACCCTTCATATCTAATATTGTGCTCCAAAAGCCTTGGATTGTCTTCAAATGTTCATTCTTTACCTCAGACTCTACACCATTATCCTTTCTGGAAGGCAAATATCCATTATGAAATTAGTCCTCTATGCTTGATAGGATTCATCAAAGCAGAAGTAAAATGGTGAAGATGAATGTCAATATAAAGACCACGATTTAATAGGCCAATTCTACATGGTTCAATAGTCAATAAGCTTCTCATAGTCATCGGGAAACTAGGCTTCACCAAAATCTGCTACAAGTGGTTTGATCATGAAAGCCATCTACATAGGCTTAGCCTAATCATGGTTATTCTGTTCTGCAAGCATCAAAATATTATAAGTTATACAATCCCTGACCAAACATCTCTAATTTCATCATACAAGCATAACACTGGAACAAGTATTGGATGCACTAGATTTTGTCATTGAGACAATGTTACAAAAGATACACTTTCAAAGGTTTTTATGAGATGTCACCCAAATGATACCACAAGATGTTGCCCATCCAACAACACAAATATTTATGCTAAAAAAAATATAGGTACACTTTCAAAGGTATTCTCAAGAGATTCATCAATACCTTTTAAATGCTTCAAAAAGGGTTCAAATGGAATTTTCATTAGGCATTCATATGCGCAATTTCCTCCAAAGATGCCACAATGTTGTCCCAGCTATGTACAATAATGGCATAGCTTAAAGAAAGTAACTGAAATTCCAATGGAAAAAGTTATGCATTGTGAAGTTTGGAAATATGCGCAAATGCCCCAAAGCCAGCAAAAGAAATAGATTAGATAAATTAATAATTTGAAACCTAGCAAGAAAACACTAGATTAGATAAAGTGAACAATCACCAACATGTGCTCATTTCTCTTAGGAGGTTAACTTTGCTGAAATAACACATGCTAATCTCTTACACAATTTAGATCGTGATGATAAGTACACCCTAGTCATCCTAGAAATCTACAACAAATCTGTCCAAGTTTATGGCCTCTTATTATTATGAGCTTTATAAGTTTATATAGTTCATTTTCTGTTAAAAATTGCTATTACATTTTGGTTTTCTTTGTGTTGTACATAATCAAAATTAAACCCATTTATTTCTTATTATAGGGCCGCATCAACATTATGCTCAAAAGAAGAAGATGAAGCCTCATGTTATAATATTAGAACCACAAAAGCCATAGGAGAATGTCAAAGATAGTCACGATGTGCCTATTAGCAACAGGCACATCGTGACTATCTCCGGCATTCTTCAATCAAGAATTCTCTTTTAGTTGAGAGCTCGCAAGGGAGATTAGCTAGCAAAGATGCTTTGTTAGCGCCTTCAGAATCAATAGGAAAGTGGGGTGTGGGACCTCCTCCAGATAATGGTACCATTGGATCAAATCCAACATTGAACAATCAAGATTTAGAACCAGCTCCAAGGTAGTTCATCATATTAGAACATGGCAAATGGTGCCTTGTACTACCTTTTTATGTTTATCACTTACCTATCTGCAACTCCACAATCAATATTGACAGTCTCTTGCCCTCACCATGCAACTGAACTACTTTACTTTTATTGATGCAGGTGAACTACGAGTGCCTTTTGTGTTCTTGACAAATCATAAGCTGTCAACTTTTGTGAAGCCATTATGGATGCAAATGAACAATTGGTGAGGTGTCAATTTTAAGGCAATTTTTTGTTTCTATAACGTACAGTTCAATTGCTAGAAATATTTCATCTAGAGGCATCAATTGATAGATTGTTAACTTTTTATGTCATTTTCTACTTTGGTTGGGTAGTTCTCCTTGCATTTGTAAATCTTATTGTAGTCTTTAGCCTAATGACAGTTTGGTATTAGATCTAGGGTGATAACATAGTTGACTCAAAACTTTGCATTAAAGAAAACATCAAGGGATAATATTTGAATTGTGGATATTTGTAAATTATGTTGGTTTTAGACATAGTTATAGTTATAGTTATATATGCGCTCTTATGATGATGTGATTGGGATTGTAAATTTTTTTGTCATGTTTATCTATTTGAAAAATAGAGATTAGTTAGTGAAATTATTGGCTTTCATTCCTAATAAATAATTCTTTCTTAATTTTATATTTTTCCTGTAGGAACCAAAATTTAGACGGGTTGTGCCAATATTATTGCAAAACCTTTGCTCTCATAGGAGCCTTTTAAACTGAACAAAATTTGAGTTGTAAAGCATAATTGCTCGATGGAGACTCAGGATATCGTGCACATTTCTTCCTCCTTCCCATTGTTTTGTATGAAATAAATCATGTGATGAATGAAACAATGGTGTGAGGTAGAAATGTGCACGATACCCTGACTCTCATGCATCGAGCAATTACACTTTAGAATCAAATTTTGTGCAGTTTAGAAGGCTCCTATGAGAGCAAAGCTTTTACAATAATTAGCATAGCTCGTCGAAATTTCTAACTATCATTGGTCTCAATTTCGATGCACATGTCTGTACTTTGACATCGATTGTATGGTACTGGCATAGAAAATTAAAAAGTGTTGGTCGCAATTTCGACACCAAATTGGGCAGGGTTTAAGTCAAAATTTTGACTAGCGATGCCCGCAAATGGGAAAATAACAGTTTATGTTGGACTAAGGAAACGAGATTCGCATCGATAAGTCCACCTTTATGAAGTCAAAATTTTGACGCAAAATGTCTACATCGAAAAATCGACTAAAAAGACCGACAACAAGTTTAGTCGCCTATTTGACCTACTCTCATCAAAATTTTGACCTTTACACGTTGATATTTAGGCCTAAATTTACTAGTGAAGGAACACTAACACAAGTTTTACAATAATTGCCCTCCTCTTTCATCCCACATTTAGCACTTGTCCCAAGAATCAAATTTCAATTCCCCAATATATCTTTATGAAAATTGGTAAACCTCTAACTCATGAGGAAACTTCTAAAAGCTTGAATATATATTAGCTAAAATAAAATATTATAGATAATGAAAAAATATATTAGATTTTTAAGAGGGAGTAATAACAATAAAAAAACTTATCAAATCTCAAGTAACCCAATAGTTCTTATGATCTCTAGTAAAAGTAAATCAATAAGACATAATCAATGCTTTCTAGTATTACCGTCTAAATTGAAGTTAATATTTTAGTAATGTTTTCTAATTCATGGCTTACAATTTGAATTGTTGATACTTGTCCACACATTAGGACAATTTGAACAAAGTTCTACTATTACTTATTACCTTAATGAAAGTAGACAATGAGTAGAAATAAATTTGAAGATAAAATTTCAACTGAAATCACTCCATCGAAATGTTTAGACCTAATAAGTGTTGATATTTCCATAAATCAAATTGTTTCACTTGAACATCAAAACACTTAGCCTATATTATGACCAGTTGAAAATGGAAAATAAATAAAAATATTATTTTAGTGGAGGTAAAGACGCCAAAAATGACACCACCTGTTCTCTCACTTCTAAACAACATGCAAAGGAAAAATATAAAACGTGAGCCTCCTCCTAAAACATATTCCTCAAATCTCAATCAAATTTCCTCCCATCGTAGAGAACAGAACCGAATTATTTTAGCTCCAACTCTCTCTCCCCTTACCACTGAATTCCCTCTTCTTTCCTTAAATTGCTCCTTCTCCCTCCCTCTGCCGATTTCACATTGTGAAAGATTAAAGAGTTTATTTTTAAAAAGAATTCTGCCCCCTCCAAAATTGCGGTTCTCCTATTTTTGACACTTCCATGATGAAGTTTTAAATGAAAGTCTCTTGCATTAATTTTCACTACCCACCGAATAAGGAATTCAACTTCCATTTGGCTAAAGTAGTTGCAACAACTTTCAGTTCTTTTAATTTCATTGTTACATGACCACTTCAAGCTTTCAAATTTGAAAACTATTAATTACTAATAATAAATGAAGACATATCTTTTTTTACATAATTATACATATATAAATTAATATTTTGACAAAATTAGAAAATAAACAAAACCACAGTTTAATTCATCATTTTTTATTTCTAAATCGAACTAACTTTGTAATCAAAAGATAATAGATTTAATACAAATAAAATAACTGCATATGTGTGTCCATACACCATACCATCTGAACCAACCCTGCCAAGGAGCTAAACTCCTTTATCTCAACCACCCTTTTGCCTTCAGTACCTACACACTCACAAACTCGCATAGGCCAAAGCCTCAATATTGCCAACATAATGATAAATAAAATAACATATTCAATATGATATCTCTTTATCGAAATTCAAAACATTATTTACATTTAAATATTATAAATTCTAAACATTCAACTGCCATATACACTTGAATTCATAACATGATTTTTAATCATCCATTTTACATAATCAAAGAAAAAGATAGCAACTTGTAACCATAACCATACAATATACATTACCAAATCAATATTACACATGATCAATGAAATGTTAAGCTTAGTTTTAAACATCATAATTAATCCAAACATGTACAATAGCTAGCATAATGTCATCATAGTCAAACAACACTCATAATCGAACAAGGTCTTCATCATATTAAATAAAGAAATCAAAACCACAAGTTATATAGTCAGAACACATATCAACCAAGAATATATTGTTGAGCTATCATTTTGCACGATGCTTAATGGTAGGAGTTCTTTCGAACTCCTCTCTTGAAAAGTTAATCCGAGGATCAACTCCAAGGTTCTGGGTGATCTTGCAACCTATTGGAATCCACTTAGTTGAAGATAAATGTGAATGTTCATGAGGAGGCCTTTGCTGGGTCTAAAACGATTAAGATAAAAAGAACGATTTGCTTGCTATCTCTGAAATCCACACACAAAAGGAATATATTTTTGTATTTTTGGTTTGTAGGATGAATGCAATCAAACAATGCAACTATATGAATTCCTAAATTTTAACCAAGGAGGTTAGTAAAGAAAATAACAAAGGTAAGATGACAAGAAATTTAGGCAAATAACATGAAAGTAAATCCTAACGGACATAAGCCACAAAAACGACGTGTCTGCGAGTTAAGCTTTTGAAAAGATCGGTGGGTAACCAATGAAAATAGGAGCAGTGCTTCCTTAATTCCATTGATGCAATTGTCGATGAAAATTTATTAATCGTAAGATGTTTCACTTTTCATCATATCACAAGGCCATAGAAAGTGCACTCATGCATGACAAAAAGTTATGTAAGAATAATATGATGATATCTTCTCAAACTAAGTACGTCAGCAAAATTTGTAGAACCACAAAAAATACCAAAATTAAAAGATCACACAACCAGAAAGAATGCAATAAACTTTTGGCTCAATTACATTCCATGAACATACATCCACAAAATATAACACACTTAGGTAGGAATCACTACACTCCAAATGCGAGCACCAGAAGCATATATTATTGCAAAATAATGACGACCTTGATTACATAATACATTCCCATATTTATAAGAAATCTTCTCCTTAATTTGTGTTGAGAGTAAGAGTTATCTTTATGCAATCATATGCTTCTAAACTAGTAAAAAAAATCTATTTATGTACAAACTAACTACCTAACTGGGGCTAAGTAGGACTCCATCCATTTTATATCATTAATTGGATGCATGAGCCTTTACGTGTCATAAAACAAAGAAAGCATGAGAGAATAAGAAAGAGAAAGTCTCCAGTTGATGTAGAAGTGTCTAGAAGTGCCAAAACTAGAAGCTCCATCTTCACTAGGTGTCTTTAGGAGTTAAACTGCTATTAGAATGCGTTTCTGATGCATGGAAAGCTCTGAATTTAGAACTGGTAGTTAACTGTCAGTGCACCTCTCAATTTATCAAAAAACTTCCATGACACTACTGTAAAAGCGCACCTATGCACTAGCGCACCTATACACCTGGCACACTTGTGCAACAACACACCTCACAAGCAGGCTCCAAAAAATGCAAAATTTTACGAAGTGTCAAAATCAAAATTCTAGCTTCTGGGTTTTGTTCCCCTTTATACTAGAGCTATGTCTAGTTATTTTCCCTTGAATTTCTTAATGATCTTGGTGACTTGAGTTGCATCTAAAAAATCAAAGGCTACATATTTGTCTTTCACCTTTTGCTTGTAATTGTTGACTTCGATACAGGTCTCCACAAAATCTCCAAGTTTTACATCAAGTTCCAGTAAAGCCTCTTTTATTCTAAATGCTTGCCTAATGTCATCATCATTGGCAACTTCCTCAAAATTTCTTCAAAACTTCTCCACTACTACCTCTATCGGTATTAACTTGTCTTGTGTATCATCCTAAAAAATATCTAAGCAAGCATCACTATAATGCTTCTTAGCTTCCAAAATTTTCTCAAGTGGGCTTGATCCTTGAGCCTATGAATCTCCATGTGTAATGTCTCCATTACTTTATTCCCATCTGCAATCTTTTCAATCCAATAATCTATCTTGTCTAACTCCTTCGTTGTATCTACACCCATTAGCATCCGATACCTTTGGCCTTTAATTGCCTATAATGCTTGCAAATCCTTGCCCCAGGTATGTCTCTCATCCATTAGATTAAAATCTTGATTCAAAATAGTTACTAACCTATCAACATTCTCTTGCATAACGTGTAACAACTTTAATTTCTCTAAATGATCTATACACCCTTTTCCTTAAAAGATTTCTCGCCATTGCTAACAAGCTCTCAATAATGGGTCTAATTGTACCACACCCCTATCTCTTCTTTTAATTGCTACATTCAAAGTGTCCTCAAGGTTTGTGGGATCCAAGGGGCCAACAACTTTTCTTAAATATCCCTTTAGGATTTCATTTCTCTGCTGAAGTGTTATTAATTCTGCCCCATCCTAGTCCAAGCTCCTAAATACCTCCTTCATACCTGTTGTAACCATTAGCTTAGCGGTATCCAAGGTAGGGTTCCCAAGCATGACCTCCTTGATTTGATAATCTCATGGCATCAATTCTTCAACATTTGAATGCAGAGGAGGGATAGCCACTTGTGCAAATAAGTCCAAGCTCTAATCACTTATGATAAAGGCTAATGCTTGTGCATCTTTTGGAGGTGATTCAGGCTTCGTCAGCATTTCAATCAATTCCATTCTATCCTCCTCCTTAGCAGTGAATTGTTGTTTCTTATTCCTTATTACTTCTTTTCTCAGCCACCTTGGGATATGCTCCAATAGAGATTTTCCTTTTGAGGACGAAGGAGTCTGCTAAGTTATACTCTTCCCCTTATCACTCCTTTCTGGAGTCTTCTCCTTCTGTGAAAGATCTGCATCAAGAATTTCCGTATCTATAGAGCCCACAGTCCTCACCTTAGTGTCTTGGGAAGTTTTCTAAGGTGGTTTACTTATCTGCCCTTCTTTTGACACTTCCTTAGCAAATACTTGTTGTGGCTCTTTTTCCTATTCCGCTCGAACTTGTTCTTCTTCGTTATTTAGAGGCATAGGGGTAGCTAATCCAATACTTCTTATGATCTCTAGTAAAAGTAAATCAATAAGACATAATCAATGCTTTCCAGTATTACCATTTAAATTGAAGTTAATATTTTAGTAATGTTTTCTAATTCATGGTTTACTATTTGAATTGTTGACAATTGTCTACACATTAAGACAATTTAAACAAAGTTCTACTGTTACTTATTACCTTAATGAAGTAGACAATCAATAGAAATAAATTTGAAAAAAAATTCAATTGAAATTACTCCATTGAAATGTTTAGACCTAACAAGTAAGTGTTGACATTTCCATAAATCACAATGTTTTACTTGAACATCAAAACACTTAAGCCTATATTACAACCTATTGAAAATGGAAAATAAATCAAAATTATTTTAGTGGAATTAAAGACACCAAAAATGACACCACCCATTCTCTAATTTTTCTATCGGCTTAATACATAGACATAAAATAGACGCAAAACAATTAAATCAACTAAAGACTTGCAATCCTAAATGGATGGTGTTTATCTAACTTGACACTCCAAGTTAGAAAAGAAAGCCCGAGTCATATGCTATAACAAAGAGCATTCGAAGGAGAGACTATATATATATATATATATGTAAAAAAAAATTGGGAAGAAAATCAATTTAGGATAACAAATGGCTTTCATAGTTTATGTTTTGTTGTGTGCTCTTTTGGTTCTTAATTAAACTGTTAAGTCAAGGGGTGATCTTGTATCCCCCCACCCTTTTTTGTGAATTGTAATCTTAGTATATTATTTATTAATAGAAAATGACTATTCATAAAATAAAATAAAATCTGTACAAGGAAAATCAGATGAGAGGGAGCTGAAAATGCTTCTAGCTGATCCAATTTGTTGGAAACAATTTGCAAATGCAAACAAAATTTGTGGTCATTGCTATTTGGATTTGAGGTAACACCGATTTTGGATGATTTTGATAACCATCGGTAGATGCGTTTTGCTAGGTGTACTAAACCATAATGCAATATCTAAGTAAACAAAAGATCTTCGCACTGTAAAAAATAGAGCTTAATGAGTATGAGTATGGCTCACCTATTAATCTCGTGGTGGATGTAAGATTTACTTATATTCTTTTCAAGCAATTTGGAAAGATGAAAGAAGTTTCCCAAATCTTGTTACTTTATAACCAAAGACAACGTAGCAATGAAGAAAGAAAAACATGTTTAACAGATCAATATACCCGAAAACATTATAACTAAGAACTATTTCACCAATGAAGTTGGTTTTAAAGAAGAGGATTCGAAACTTGGAGATTTGGATGTTTCCCTTACCTCCTTCCTGTTATTTTCGATCCCCTCACTTCTGAACAATAGGCAAAGGAAAAATATAAAATGTGAGCCTCCTTCTAAAACATAGTCCTCAAATCTCAATCAAATTTCCTCCCATTATAGAGAATAAAACCCAATTATTTGAGCTCCAACTCTCTCTCCCCTTACCACAAAGAAAACTACACTTTAATTCATAATTTTTATTTCTAAATCAAACTAACTTTTTAATCAAAAGATAATAGATTTAATACAAATAAAATAACTACGTGTGTGTGTGTGTCCATAAACCATACCATCTGAACCAACCTTGCCGAGGAGCTAAACTCCTCTACCTCAACCACCCTTTCATCTTTAGTACCTACACACTCACAAACTCGCACATGCCAAAGCATCAGTATTGCCAACATAATGATAAATAAAATAACATCTTCAATATGATATCTCTTTATCAAAATTCAAAACATTATTTACATTTAAATAATATAAAATCTAAACATTCAACTGTCATATATACTTGAATTCGTAACATGATTTTTAATCATCCATTTTACATAATCAAATAAAAAGATAGCAACTTGTAAACATAACCATACAATATACATTAAGTAAAAGCACAAACCTGTGTCACCCTTTTGTAAAGGAAAAGGCTAACAAAAGTATAACTGTTCACCTTCAATGATATAAAACTGATACTATTATTTTGAATTTGAAAATGAAGTAAACTAATGAAATGTGTAGAAATTGATGAAGTTTAAGATTATAATTTTTAATAATTATCTCAAATAAGAAATAATATATTTTCCTATTTTTTATAGATCATTTTTAGCTATTGAAAAACACTAAAAATTAGGGGTCTAGTTCCCACCACAAAACTATATGAAATTTTTTTTATTTCCATTTGATCTCAGATATGTTATAGATAACATATATATACCTAGAACAATCAATAATAAAAATTAGTTTTAGACCTAAATTTTCTCTTTTATAGTGATTCAAATTTCCACTCACCTGAAATCAATAGTTTTCATCTCCGACCACATTTTTCAAAACAAATCTATTCTAATGAGAAGAAGATTTATACATTCTAGAAGAGGACTCTCTCCTCTAAAATGTCATACAATTTTTTTTTTTTTTTGACATGATTTAATATTTTTTTCTTTCTCCAAATTGACATCTTTACAAGTGTTAAAAGACATGCCTATAGAATTTTTTAATTACAATATACTATATCTAATAAAAACACTAAAAACTCTATATGAGAATATTCTTGACTTTGAGCTCTATAAAATGATTTTTATATGTTATTAAAAAAAACATTATAAAAAATAGTAATAGTTACTAAAATGCCATTTTTCTAAAATAAATTTATTTCTTTAGTAATTGGATACAAACTAGTATAAAACATACATTTAGTGGACATTTTCAATTGGGAAAGTGTGAGACAATATACAACTTAGCTAAAATTAATTAATTTAGATCATATGTTTGAACAAAATTGATTTTAAATAGAAATACTCAAATTAAATCGTTCTGATAAGTCAACCTGAAAGGTGACACAACTTTGTACTTTTACCCATTACTAAATCAATATTACACATGATCAATGAAACATTAAGCTTAGTTTTAAACATCATAATTAATCCAAACATGTACAATAGCCAGCATAATGTCATCATAGTAAAAAAAAAAATTCATAATCAAACAAGGTCTTCATCATATTAAATAAAGAAATCAAAACCACAAGTTATATAGTCAGAACACATATTGACCAAGAACATATCAACTATGGTTTTAAGTCGAACACACAACAACTTAATGTCTAGCTCACACAAATATATGCAAAGGTAAAATTCTCCAGTCAAGGTCAATTAACCTAATCGACTGAGTCAAAAACTATCAACATCATCTTACATAGTAGGAGTCACACAAAGTGGGTCGTGACATCCTTCCCCACTAGGAAAAGACATTGTCTTGATGTCACAAAATTATCACATTACACATAAAGTTTAATACATGACAATAAAGCATAAAAAATTCATGAAAACTAGATAATAAAGGATCTAAGCACATCCTTTGCATTCCCTCAAGAATGTTAATCAATGAGGTGGATAAGTTCCATGAACACCATTCCCAATTCTCCGACCATCTGACTGTGGCTTCTTCCTATCACTAGAATCTGAATGTTGTGGACAACTATAAGAAAAATGGTTGTCCCCACATACGAAGCAACCATCACGGGGTCCCTGCCTTCCCTCAGGTCCACCCTTAGCATTCTAATTTCTGTTGTGACACCAATTCCCATTCTGAGAATTTTCATTGGTATTACTTCCTGAATTGTGTTGATTGTCATCTCTTGAATTCTAATTTTATGAACCCTCACCATTTTCATGTTTATCATCTTCAAATCTCCTCTTGAATCCCTAGTTGTTAGATGACTTCACTGGAGCTGCATCCTTAAGTCTCTATTCTTGTTTAAGAGTTTTCCTTAGTGCATAGTCCATAGACTCTAGCTCTTACATTTCTACCTCATTATAGATTTCAAGATGCAACCTCATAACAAAATTGCAAGTCTTAAACAAGTCATCATTTTGATAATGAGGAACACATTTAACTAGATGAAAAAACTATTCATGATACTGCGTGACTAACATGACTCCCTAGATCAACTTATAGAACTCTGATGCCTTCTTGTCATAAAACAACTAAGGCAACCATCACTTTCAAAAAATTTGTAGAAAGTTTTCCCATGATAACTCATCATGTTGTAACTTCTTCTTAGCCATAACATTTTTCCACCATGTTGCCGCTTTACCAACCAACTAAAAGGTAGCCCATACTACTATGGATTTTCTGGTGAAATTACAGACTTTTCCATGGTAGCTATCCAAGCTTCTACCTCCTCTCCTGAAGTGTTAGCATTAAAGGTAGGAGGTGTGACCTTCTTGAAGTCCTTACTAAGATCTTCTATGATTTGGACCCTATCATGAATTAATCCAACTATCCTATGTTTAGCTTCTTCCTTCTATTGCTCTTCAATTCTTCGATGTTCCTCCTGTTTCCTCTAAGCCTCAAGTAGTTGGTCCTCCTCTCTTTTCTTCCACTCTTCTTCCTCCCAACGCATAGCTTCCCTATGCTCATCCTCATGTTCCTATTGTCCTCTCATGACGTTTTCTATGTCATACACACGTTGTCCCTACTGAGTGAGGAGCACCACAATTTGGTCTAGCCTTTGGTTTCCATGCTCACCTTGAGGAGCATTGCTGCCTCTAGCCCTATTGCCTCTATAGGAATACATGGAAAAAGATTACTCCTGTACCAAGAGAAGACTACACAACATTGGTTTCAATAAGGCCTTAGGTCCTAGTGTTTAACACAACCTTGATACCACATGTAAGAATTGAATTCTCTAACTTTGCCACGTATGCAAATCAAACATAAAATGCGGAAAAAAATAAAGTTGAAAAGTCAAATGTCAACTTCATAAGCATAATTACTTATTCTAATTTCAAATTAAAGTTGGAAATCACATAACAACATTTAGTCGAGTTGAAACTAATATCACAAGTCATCATAACATAAATACCATATATTTCTATACATCTAATCTATTACATTGTTGACCACATGTTGATATCATTAACTAAAAAAAGTCATAAAGTCTACACATCAAACATCTATCATAAGTATGCCAACCTACATGTCGAACATAAGAATCATCAGCACATTAAATGAGATAAGCATACAATAACATAAAAACACATAATATGACATGCCATCAGACTTGTGAGTCCATCTGCATGTAGTCATATCTCCAAGCCATTAGAACATTGTTGGTCTACTATCATGAGATGGAAGAGTGGTCTAGGAAGTTTTACCACCCAAACATGTGTAAGGAAACTCAGGTGCAAAAATAATTCCTACACTAATCCCTTAAGGAAAGTATTGTGCAAATTCCTATTAAATCTTTACAATTTTAGATTTGATATTATGTAAACAATAATATTGTAGTCAACCATGGATACAAAAAAAAATAGAGAAAGGAAACATATAAACATAAAGATATTCCGGTGGGGAAAAACCTTTCAATAAAACAACCCCACCCCTCCAAAACGTACAAAATGTATTATCTTCAACATAGAAGGTTACAACACACTTGTAATGCAAGTTCTTTTAGGAGAACAAAGACGCAGGAGGCCAATCCAGTAGCAACATACCATACCAACAATACACTTTCTCACTCTCCAATCTGCAACCCTAAAAATTCTTATATCATGCACTTTCCTTTTTAGGGCAACTTCCAAAGAACAATTATATTAGGAATATTTAAGAATAAAAATTTAAATAGAAGTCCTTAGAGCCTAATAGCTAACTAGCTTAAAGTTTCCCCAAGTCATGTCAATTTTATGCTCGAATCAACTCCCCTCGCTCCCCTTGAATCTAGTCACCCCAAGTCATATAGGTGTTTTTTTTTCTCCAACCCTAGAATTTCTCTGGCTTGGAAACTTTCTTTCCTCTGTTCATTTGTTTTTGAAATCTTTCACCCTGAATTGTTTTAGCTAGCCCGCCTCGAATCCACTAGGCAAATCACCTCAAGTTTAGTCAATGAGGCTAGTTGGGCCCTAAGTCGTGTCAATTTTCTGCTCGAATCAACTCACCCCCGTCCACCTTGAATCTAGTTGCCCCAAGTCATGTAGGTTTTTTTTCCCTCCAACCTTGAGATTTTTGTGACTCTGGAACTTTATTAAATTCTTTGTTCATTCTTTTTTGAAATCTTTCACCATAATTAAGGACTTATTCTTGCACCTATATGTTTTAAGGGGAAACTTTCATAGACTTGACACATGTGCATTAAAGAGGCAATCTAGTTATTTTTGATAAAATCTTCAAGATGATTTCTGAAGGACCATACCTTTAAATCAAAGACAATAAATAATATATATTTATTCTCTAATGATGTTTTAAAATAATTTCAAAAAAGAAAATATTTAATATCTTATAAAATATCTTTCATTTTGATTATGAAAATTTATTGTTAGTCTACAAATATTGTTATTAACATCTTAGTAACAATATACTATATTCAAAAATTTCTCTTTGATTTGTTTGCACAAGAAAAACTTGTTTGGATGTACATTTCTTGTAAGGCTTTGAAGTTCAATCAACACAAGCAACAGTAAATTAGTTTAATGCAGTGTTTGTAAAATTTATTGGTTTAATTTTTTCGTTTGTCATTAGAAATCTATTTTAATGAAATGTTATAGAGGCATATATCTTGACACCAAATTGTATTTAGAGCTATGCATAAACTATGTAATTAATCTCTAGGATATATATTAAGTGAGCTTATTATTATTTAAAAATGTCTCACTTAGGAATTGTTAGCTAGTTTGCCTACCATCTTTTTAGTCACAAGGAAACTAGAATTCAAGATTTATAATTAAACCTACAATGAAAACTTAAATAGAAATATCAAATTATATATACACTATGTAATTTACATCTTTATAAATTTAGGGTATTGCTTGATAAAAATAATTTAATCTTGGAAGAAACTTTGTGGTTGACAGATAATCCTTAAGAAAAGTTAGATGTTTCATTGTAGCAAGTATCACATAGATACAATTAGTTCTAAATATTCTATTCATTCTTTAAATTTCCCATCAAAATAACTCCTAAACTACATGACAGGAAAATCTTCCTACATAGGGGAATGAGCCATTTGTCGCCCATGTATTGCCCCCACATCTAAATTCCCAATTATCACTACCATCCCCCACATTACCACCATAAAAATTTACTAATAGGAGATCACACATGTACTAATAGTGGACCATTTAAAAATTTTCTTGGTTGCTGATTGGTCCATTTGTACAAAAAGTTCTACAAGATTAGCTTTAAGCTCTTCACGAGGGGTTCACAAAAAAAATTGACAAATTTTGATATAAGAATTAGAAACTATAAGTGCACGAAGTTGGCCTCAAGAACTCAGTACTGAGTCCTTTCCCTAATTCATCTTTCTTCAAAACATGAAATCTATGGACAGACTAATCCCCAAACAAAATGCACGTAAGACAAAACAAAGTAATTAAAAATAAAAACAAAAATTCAGATTCAAGAAAACGTAGTGATTTAAAAAAAATATTTGTTGTTGTTTTAGACTACAAACTGCGGAGATCATGAAGATCAAATACTGAAATCAATGATGTTTTTGATTTTTTGAATATTGGTCAACTATACAGTTTTTCCTAAGGATAGCCGCCCTCAAAAATAATATCCACGAATATTCCAAACTTTTACCGTGACTGCCACGCTTTTTTTTAAAAATCTATTGTCGTTGAGACAGTGGCCATTGAAAATCTGAGTTGATTTGAAAAGTATTCGTTGAACGCCGCCAATGACTTTCGAAGAATGACGCAAGCAATGACGCTATGGAGTGCCCAAAGAAACAATATAAAAATGCCCCGTAACTAAACAGACGAAGCATTCATTCCTTCTTTACAATATTATACAGCTTAAGCATGGCCGATAGCTTGAAAGAAGAAGAAAGAGAACACGTTAAGCTTCTAAGTGCTTGGTTCAGCCCCTATGGCCTCCGAGTTGTGATTGGTCTTGAAGAAAAGGGCATCGGTTATGAGTATGTTGAGCAAGACATGAGCCCCGGGAACAGGAGTCCCTTGTTGTTGCAGATGAATCCCATGTACAAGAAGGTGCCTGTTCTCGTCCATAATGGCAAGCCTCTTTGCGAATCTCTCATCATTCTCAAATACATTGACACTGTTTGGAGTTCTTCTCACAATGCCTTCCTTCCATCTGATCCATATGACCAAGCCATTGCACTCTGTTGGACAGATTTTGTAGACAAGAAGGTAAGTGCATGTAAGGCAATCTACTAGTTTTTTGATTTAGTTTTCAAGATTGGTTTACATCAAATTGCTTTCTTTCAAGGTTCTATGATGAATTCTCCCAAAACCTTTTGAGTTTTTATTTAAGGTTGTAGAGCTTTTCATTTGTTTTGAGTGGAGGATTCAAGATTATTTAAGGATTGGGTATTGTCGTATGATTATTCCATTATTTTTTCTATTTTTTAAAGTATGACTATTCCATTCCTTTTTCTTTCCATTTTAAGTTTGAATCTTTACAAATCACGTAATCAAGTAAGAGTAATATCCTCATCAATTTTGTTTAAAATTGTAGATTTTGATTTATTTTTAGTAGAAAATTTCATATGATTTATATAGGGAAGCATAAATTTTTATTGATGTTTCTTTGGCTCAGAGTTAAGGATGGGCATTATCCTTTTTAAATTTGTAAGTGTTTATTTTTTTTTAGCAGATAATTGGACATTATTTAAATATTGTGCATTATCTATTCTATCAACGTTATTTAAGATATAATTGTCCCATTTTTATTATTATGATAAGATTCTAGGGATTTGAATCTTGATGGATCATGTAATCAAGTAACACACCAATAGCCTCACAAATCTTGCTCAAATAATTGAACTACGATCCTTTAGTGCATTTTTTAATTAAATCATAATATCATTGAAAAACTCATAGATGGTACTGACCCTTTTACAACAAGCTTTGTAGGCAAAGAAATGTAGACCAAAAACATACCACTTGAAACATTCCAAAGGTCATCAAGAGACCACTTACAACATGAGTCCCTATACATGAACAACTCTATTGTACACAAAATAGACAATCCACATCAAGAGTAAGTAGGAGTTTTGCCAATAATTTGGTGAATAGTAATGACCTTTCACACATTTAAACAATTCAATCAACTGATTTTTACCATTAAATGTACCCTTTTTTAACCCCTAAACACTTAAAACTCACATTTGATTATGGAATTATGTCCACTCTGTTTTTTATGTTTATTTTAATGAATAAACCAATAAATTGCACATGTATATAAATAAATCTTGAGACAACATCATCTCAAGTTTAGTGCACACGACAAATAAATTATGTTCATGCTCAAGCTAATGTTGTCACAATGACTTTATTTTAGGTATGTGCCCTTGGAGAAAAAATAGTGAAAACCAAAGGAGAAGTACAAGAAGCAACCAAGTGCGAATTCATACAAAATTTAGCAATAGTAGAAGAAGAGTTGAAAGGAAAAAATTACTTTGGTGGAGACAAGTTTGGATTGGTAGATATAACATTCTTTCCTTTTACATTGTGGTTTGATGCAGCTGAGATTTTAGGAAGGTTTAAGATTGATTTGGAGGAGAAGTTCCCAAACATTTGGGCATGGAAGCAGAGATGCTTGGAAAGGGAGAGTGTGAAGAAGAAACTTCCTTCCCCTGAAAAATTGTTTGCTTTTGCAATTGAACTTAGAAAAATTATATTAGGTGAGATTTAGAAGTTTAAGTTAAGATGTAATAAGAATTAAAATAAATGATTTCATATTTTTGTATTCATATTTGTACACATTCTTCAATATTAAGATGTAATAATAATTGAAATAAATGGTTTTTATCTTTTTATATTTATATTTGTATAAGTTCTTTTTACACGACCACAATGAATTTAGAGTCCACAATAATACATATTTATCAAGTATTTTACTTTGATAACATTAATATCATGTTTTATCTTTGCATTGCAAGTTAATGCTTAAAAACATTTCAAGTTATTAATATCTTATTTTATCTTTACAGAGATTATTATTTATAAAAAATAAAATGTAATTGTATTTTAAATAAATTGGTGTAACCAAGGTAATGTTATTTTGTTTAGAGGAATTTTTCTAACGACTTATTCCCTCCATATTCACATATTAAGATAATTTGATTACTTTTAATCATCACATTTTAATTAATATCTTTAATTGATTTATATTTTGTATTTTTTTAAAAGTCTCGTTGTATAAATCTTATTAATTTTTATTATATTGTAATATTTTTTTGTCGAGTCTTTAATGGAGAATACCATTCAAAAACTTAATGAGTAATTTCAAATATCAATACATGTCAAATTTGAAATTCTTTTATACTTTTAATGATTTAAAAAAATTAATACTTATGTATAAGGTATACATCAAAAAATTTAATTTGTTCACTAATCTCATTTCCACTCAACAAAACTTAGGCCCCTTACTCTTAGATACGATATAATAATTGAATATTTATATAGAATTTTGTACGATCATGATCATATTATCTCACAAGTAAGAACACCAAAATACCATATAAAATATACAAAATAACTAACATAGAAAGAACTATATAAATACATTGCAAAAACTTACTACCATTAATATTCACCCATGTGACACAACCTTCTTGAGCTAGAAAATAACCATAGCTAGGGTTAATAATTAACCTAATGATTCATATTTAATCAATCTCACCTCAGCTTATTCAACATGAATGTTGCATGTCTACTTTCTCACTCCCTCCTAAGGCACTTGTGATGACACTTTAAGAGAGTAAAATGGAGCACTATGGAAATAATCTTGTATGTGTCACCTTTTATGAATGTGATTTCCATTGAAAATAAGGATGGCAAAGTAATTTAACACCTTGAAGTGTCCATTATAATGGGATACTAAAAAATGAACTAGTAAGAAATTTCTAACATTTCCAGTGTGTTATGTTATGAAGCCATGGAGAAGAGATCAAGACAATCATGGATGACAAAGGCTAGGAAATTTTATTTTGTTCTAGGTTATCGATGAGAGACATAGAAGAGAGAGAAAGGAGAGTTGATGGTCTATAAAATTGAGTTATACTAGTCAACTCTACCTTGAAACATTTGCCCTAGTAACGACTTGAAAATATATTTGCATGAACTAACAAATTTATGTGTGTGTGTGTGTGCGTGTATTGTATAACTCATGAATGAGTATCATTTTCCATTATATTCATGAATATATCTTTTGTATGTACACCTCATGGACGAATATATATATATATATATATATATATATATCCATCATATCCATAAAGATTGGTTTGTATACTATATAAAAATATGCAAGAGAGGCCATATGTATTCCCCCTCTTTACGATGGATACATAGAAGACATTATAGGGAAGATAAACAATGATGCAACACTTTTAATACCAAGTCATTATCCACAGACAACACTTTGTCCAAACCAAAGAGGTCATGAATTCTACGAGGCCATGAATGGAATGAATGCAAGGAGACATACATGGTAAACTTTAAGAAACCCCCCTCCAAAAAAAAGATATAAATTATTGGCGAATCATTCATTATTTTGAAAAACCAAATTATTTTTATTGGTGAATCTCTCAATTTTTTAATTTTATATATTATTTACATTGACGATTATTTTGGAATCATAATTTTTGAGTAGAAAATATTGGCAAATCTCAATAATAATAGGAAGTTCACTAATTGTGATAGAATATTACAAATCAAAACTAGACATGTTTTATCTCATGGAAATTATAAGGATAATTACATTATATTTTAAATCAATATTGAAAACTAAATATTGGTAATATATCCCTAAAGTAACTAATAATTATGATAATTATTGGTGAATTAATTTTAATTTCTTTGATAATATATAATATTTAGTTGAATCAGACCTAATCATGTATCAAATATTGTGGCAAATCTTTGAGTTTAAATTTTTTAATAAAATAAATTATTGAGCCATTTTAAATATTTTAGAACTAAATTTAATAAAAATGTGGCGATTTAGGTTGCATTAAATCTTATTAGCCAAATTACTAGCAAAAATTTCTAAAATTTGCAAAATTATGAATATTCACCACTAAAAAACACCCTACGATGAACCATTGAATGATGACATGGACTACTCCCTTCCTCATGAAATAAGCTTACTTATGAAAAATGATACCATGGATGACACCTCTTTTGTCTTATTTCCACATGACATAGTTGATATTTCTCCTTCTCCTAAAAAATACCTTTCTCTTAGGGATATTTCAGTGCAAGAAGGGGGCATTATAAATACTTTCATCAATGTAACATTTCCTTCATTTGATGATCCTAGTAGTAGAGATGAATCAATAATGAATATCTACAATCCCTATTCTAAAGAATCTTTAGGAAAAGGTGATATTAACAATGTCCTTAATGTTCTCTCTTATAGTCATCTGTCTATGGAGAAGCAATCTCTTAATCAAGTTAAATTTTCTTAACATATTATCACTCTCAAGGGTTACCCTTCATAAAATAATCCTCTTATCAGCCTTAAGGGTTGTCCTTCCATAACTCTTAAAGGGGAACATAACGATTCTTGAGATTATCATATGTGTATCTCACACCTATTGTACAAGAAATAATCCTCAACCTCATCTTTCTCAGAATATTAGGTTGGATTACGATTTAGTATCATAGTTATGTAATATCCTTGTCAATATTTCTCTTTGGGAACTTCTTCAAACATCTCCTAAATATCTAGAAGCCTTAAAACAAGCTTTATCCACTCTTCCAACTCCATCTCCTAATCAAGATAACAAAAATTCCTTTTCATAATGCACGCATACTACATATGTCTCACCTCAAACCATGTTTACTCATGATGACTTACCTCCTAAAGAGATTTAAGATCTCTATGATGCTCTTATGGTAGGTTTCATAGTCAATATTTACCTTATTTGTCCAACTCTAGTTGATAATGGATCTAGGCTTAATATTTGTAGCATGAATATGCTCAAGGAAATTAATGTCAATATTTCACATATCAAACATAATAGTATTCCTAGTCATGGATTTGATAATTTATTTATAAGAAAACTCTAGGCACCATCACATTACCTATCAAATTAGGTCTAGTTGTTCTGAATACTCATATTCATGTTATGCCTAGACCTACAATCTCCTTTGGGGGAGACCTTGGTTACATGCTATGCATGTTGTTCCTTTAAATCTTCATGAAAAACTCAAGTTTATCTATAACAATGTCATGTACACTCTTCATATGGATACTAAGAAAAATAGTTGTCTAAACATCGAGGAACAATAAAAACAAGAATCTAATGATGATCCTCCTTCTACAAATACCCTTCTAGGTGATGATTGGGGATCCTTAGATTCCTCACCAACCTTTATTGGGGAATATAGATTCAAGGACATTCCATTTATGAAATATCTATCAACTCCCACCTATAGAATGGTAGGGTTAAGATTAGCCTACTTGAAAGGCCCTTGCCCTACAATTCTATGGGCAACAATTTTTTCTAAAAAAAAGTTGATTTCGATCTCGATCCAGTCGCTTGTAGCAGAGCCGATTGCATCAGCCTTAAGTTTTATGGGCAGAGCATCACCAACTTTTTTTCTACTCATGATGACTCTATTAAATTTAGTGACACAAATCATATGCCCTTAGGAAATGGGTGGCATACAAACTCTTCTAACACCACTATTGATCATAATGTCAGATATGTGCGACAAGTATTGAATCTCATTATTTGTCCACGTCCTCCCACATATCTTCTCCTACTAATCAAGAACTTATCTTACATAAACTTCTTCATGCTAAGGTGATTACTAGGCCTAAACTTAGAAAGAAACATAGTAAAAAACTTATGAATCTTTGCTTTTGCATGTATCACCATTATCATGAGAAATCTACTAATGATTGCCAAGCTTCAAATTACAAGATTCAAAAACTCATTAATAATGAGGTTACTCACATATCTCCTTATAATGAGCCATCTTTTACTTTTTATTTCTTTGAATAACATTTAAGTCCCTATTATGTTTCTCTATGCCCTATAACATTATTGGCCTTCTTTTGGGGGCTCATTTTCATACATGGTTTTCTTTGTGAGTAGGATAATAAGTTTTTTTTCTCTTCTCTTGATCCTATACTTGGGGAGGCAAGGGAATCATTTCCTTCTTTTTCACTTTCTCACTGATCCACTATTTCCTTTGGTTGAGTGTTATTTGTTTATCATTTGACATTCAATATTGCATCTTTTGTAATTGGATTTTCATGGTAGATAGATCCCTTACCTTGGAGTCACATAATAGTGTATCCTTTTTTTCAAAGATTTCCTTTTTGCACTTATTTCATGGTGTCTCTACATTGTACCCTTCTATGACCTCATAAGAGTTGTCACCTCTTTGGTTTGGATGGGGTGTTGCTAGTGGATACTATCTTGATGCCAAAATTCTCTTATCTTTCTTTATTGCTTCCTTAAGATGCAAAAATAAAAAAATATTTTTCCATATTAATGGAGGGCATACATGGATCCCTTATCCTTTTCATATGTTTTATTTTTCAAGAACATCATTTGGAGTAGATTAGCATGACACAACTTTCTAGGGCCAACTACTCTCTATTTATACAAGTCTTGGATTGGTTGACTAGCATTGCCACACACACTTGCTAGACCATTTGACCTATCCTAGTGCATGCACAAAACATTCTTGTGATATAGGAGTACTATATCATAAGAGTGTAAATAATTTTTTGGGATTGACTATCAAGAATACAAACCTACTAGACAATTCAATTCTCCCCTTCTCTTTCCTTTGAAGGATTGACTATCAGGAACAAAAACCCATTAGACCATTTGATCCCACCTTATTTTATTTTGTTTCATTAGATTGACTATTGGGAACACAAATCCATTAGACCATTTGATCCTACCTCATTTTATTTTATTTCATGGGATTGACTATTGGGCACACAAACCTACTAGACTATTCAATCATATCCCCTTTTGTATGATTCACAATTATGAACACAAACCTTATTGGGGAATTTGATCACACCCCTTTCTCCCTCTTTCTTTCTTATCAATGACATATCTCTTGTTATGATTTTTGGATTTGATAAAGACTCAAGTTCCTTAGGAGAAAATACAAATCTTGAATATGGCTTTGAGTACTTAACCTTTCTGACTTGGTATGATTTATAGGTTATCTTCAAATCTATGAATTGTTCCTATATCTTGATGATTTCTTTGTCTCCTAAGTTGTGATAAGATCATCTTTTGCTTTTGATCTACTTTATTATAAATCTGAGACAACTCACACTCTGGCTAAAGTGGGGGCTAAATGTATCATCTTAAAATGGACACACTTGCATTTTAAGACCTTTTAGCACCCTTTCCATAATTCCTTTCTCAGACCATGGATGAACTTATAATAAATGTATCTTTTTTTCCTCTCCCCTTCCATTTCATGCTTCTTTTTCATCTCTCACTTTTTGACATGGTCTTCCAAGTGTCTCTTTGAAACCCTTTTGACTGTATCTCCTTATTAGTTTGTGATCTCTTAGTTTCACTTGTATTGCCTTCTTGAGCTTTCTGTGACCTTTTTGACTTGTCCACTAGGAATAGGTCAACCTAGATTGACCTATTCTAGACTAGGTCAACCAAGGTCGACCTAATCCAAGACTAGGTTGACCCTCAGTGGTTGTGAAGTTCGGGGCCCAAAAGTCCTCAAGTTTGCCAATTAATTAATTTTACTCCCCCATTAACTAGATTTTTTTCCTGCCCAAAAACTAGTATAAAAGAAGGCTTGGGGACTTCATTTTCATATCTCATCTCATAAAATCATCAAGAATTCAAGGCATTCTAGAGCTCAAGGCATCTGAGCATTCAAGCAAGTAAGTTTCTTCAACCATTCAAGGATCTTTTGTTAGTATTCCCTCTTCAAGATCTAGCATATTGTTGGCCATCAAGGGAGGATATCTACATTGAAGTATTTATTATCTTCTTCATTGATACACATTTACATCGATGGCTCCATGATGTGGTTATGGTAGATCCGTTGCAATTGTGGAGACATCTTACATCCTTCCTACTGAATTCAAGATCTACAACATACATTACAATAAATCCTTATTGACAAGGGTTTCTACAAGCAAGGTGCATATTTGTAGTTATCTTGTTTCCTTTACATTTACACACTAGTAAATTTAGATCTATTTTTTGACGCTTTGTGGTCAAAAGTTTGACACTTCCATTTCAAAAAAATGTCGCTAGAATTTTTTCAAAATTTTGATGCACTCCATGTCTTTTGATTTATCGATGAGATATTCTGTCAAAAATATCCTCATTAATGCAACTAGACAGCGTCAGACTACTAGTTTGAAATGTCAAAATATTAATGACACCCATATATGATTCAACGGGTTTGTCATACTATCGACGATAGGCCATGTCAATCTTCTCAAACCCTCAACAATAGGCTGAGTTGAAATATCGATGACAGTCAGTTTTAATTTTTAATTTAAAAAAAAATATAATTCATCAATTTCCACCTTTCAATCCATTGCTCCTTGCAAACCCCTTATCTTCCTTACTTCCTGATTCACCATTGTCTAGTGATCAACCTAAAGCATCATTGTAATTTCAATGTATCAACTTTGGCAAGCTCAAAAACTAAACAAAAATAAACTATGCAAGCATACCTAACATTCCAAGAAGGTATTTTAAGTTATGACTATGGAATGCTTAGGAAAATACTTTTTTTTGTACAAAACCCCGAGTTTTGAGGGTTTTAGACTTGTATGGATTGAGAATTACATGACTCTCTTCACACTCAAAACTTTAGAGCGTCAAACTGAGTACAAGAGATAGCTAAAACAATAGGCTTTAAGATACAAACAATAACTTTGTCATATCAATCAATGTGCTAGGAATTGCAGTACGAAAAAGTACTGATAAACAAAAAGAAATAGAGGAAAATCTTCTACACAAACTTATTTCTTTCCTTGATTGATTCAAATAACTCAAAAAATAGTTTCCAAGGCCTTTTATGTGCTCTTGGATTAGTTATGCCCATTCCCAAGTAATTTTTGGGCTTAGAGTTGCATTCTTGCAACATTTTGCAAAAGTTGCAAAGTTGCAATTTGCAAAAGTTGTGAAGTTGAAATTTTACACTTCTAAAGCCGCTTTATTGAATAATGAATGAATATGAATGCAAATCTCACAAATGCAAAGGCTACAAGCTTAAATATTGATTTCCTTTTATAGTAATGTAGACTCAATGTTCTTTACTCATAGACTGAGAAGTGTCTTGACTCTTTATACACTACTAAAAACATGTACAACAATACTCATCTATAGACTACATATGATGAATAATGCATACAAAAGTATATAGAGAGTTTCACACAATTTGCAATAGATACATGCACCAATGAATAGAACAAGACCTGTTCAATTATCACATCCATAGGAATTTAACCCAGTAGAAAGATTTCTCAATTGCTTCATATTGACAACTCTTCCTCAACAATAGTCTTAGATACAATGCTACAAGAGCTTCAAATGATACTATATTCTACAAGCAGTAATAGTCATTATCTAATGAAAGACATCACACACACTCATCATAGTTGAGAGACCCAAAAATATTTGCACACCCTTCTCAAAATGGAGTAACAAAAAATATAGATGTTATTGTTGAAGATTATAGCTATAATAAAGATCTTTATAGTTTGTAATGTTGTTTGGCTTGTGAATATAAATTACGTGCTTACAATTGTTATGATGGATCATGGAGTTCGATCCAAAAAGATATACACAGTTTTAATCTAGAAGACTCATGCAGAACTTTATGAGATATTCATTTCTCAAGTTTGTAGACTATATTATGTATTTTGCTAATTTTAGAATTAGAGCAATTGATTTGAAAAAATAAAATATTTCATTTTCTTTGAGTAAATAATCTTTCTTGCAATTTTAAAAATAACCTATATCTTGAACTTAGGACCTTTATCAAGACCATCAATAGTTTTTCCATCAAGTTCTTTGATTTCTTCATCAAGGTCCTATTTAAAAATAGATGATACCCATTCAACAACGAACCATTTAGAAGAAAAGGCTTGGAAAAATATGGGAGATTTGTTGAGCTTCATTACCTCTTCTAGAAGGACTCAAGTTCCTGCTTGTTTATCGTCCCAGCTAAATATATTCACATTTTCCTTAGCACCCAACATATGGCAATTTACTTGAATTTAAGATTCATTTGCAGTGGTTCTCTACAACCATGCTACTCCCCAAAGTAATTCATCCTGCATAAATTTAATAATTATATATCAGGCATATTCCAATTTTTTTCTATTAGTTAATTTAGAAGGTTTATGGGAAGATATACTTACATGATATCCATAATAAGAGCAATAAAATGGTCAAACGTCAAACTGTAATGAATCACTATATGCACTTTTGTATTTGTCAGCAAACTAAAAAACCTGGCCACCTAGATAGACCATCCCCTTGTCATAGTAAGAACTAAGAGAATCAATCAGTATTGAGATGATTTACTTATAAATCAACTATATATAATTTATCGTAGGACATTTTTATGCAGAGAAGTATTCTATATAATGGTTTTTGTAACAAAATATAAAGAAAACCAATAAAAAAAATACTAGAGTATAAAGCAAAGTCACTTTAATTATCATATCTACCACCACACACAAATTCTTCTTAATAAAAATGATACTAGTATTATGGGTGTTTCCTATCGCAGCCTATATAATCATTACAAAATGGCCAACATGCAAAATATTGATTGAAAACTTGATCAAAAGGCATGAATCATGTCATTTTAAAAGATAATCTCTTCAATAACAACACAAAATATTATGAAGAATAGCTAGTTGGACTTCATCATCATGTACGTACATTGTATGAACATATGTTGAAAGCATGCAATTTGTAGATAATAACATATGTTGCTATGTTTTTTTATTTATGTTTTACTGTCTTACTTCCATGGAAATAATTTTGCAAGGGAAAGAAATACACAATTTTATTCCCACAAATAGAAAAGTGGGACGATTCAACAATAGAAGAGGCTTTTCATAAAGCCAAGAGGAGGTATTTTGTAAAGATTAATGGCACTCCTTGTGACATACTAGAAGCTGATCCAAATCATGCATTTATTTATGAAATTGATTGGAATTCATTTGATATTAGAGATGTCGACTAGGCACATGAATATGCATCTAATTCAAAAAATGTAAAGAATTAGTACAATGAAAACCAGATGATGGAAAATATACCAAATTTATATCAAGATGTAACAAATTCTGAAAAGGAGAGATATGAAAAGAATAAAAGTCAGTAGAAGGAAATACCTTTTGGATATGGGAAAATCTACTATCTTGAAATTCTTAAAACACGTACAGTTATTAGCAAGTTTGTTGAAAGTGGAATTATGGTTAGAAATGTCAATGTTGCATGCAATCAAGAATGATTTTGGAGTTTATGGGTGGGGCTCAAGATTTGAGAATGAGAAGGAAGTAATATGCTATTGAGCTATTTTTCCTTTTTAATAAGTATAAATTTTTAAAAATGTAGTCTTCAAATTTATAGCAATGGTTGATTTCATGGATTCTTGATTATAGATTTAACTTCATTATAGAAATGAATCAAATAAATACAAATAACTATAGATTTTTTATTGTCTTGTACTTGAAATAATTTAGATTTAAAAAGTAACATTGACAATTTAAACAAGATTCATAAGAAAGCAATTCAAATTATGATATCCCAAATAAATGGATATCATTGTTAATTTTAATTCTAAAAAGAAATTTAAGCATCTAAAAAATAGAACTAATAACTATTCTCACCTCATTACTTAACAATATTACAATGGGCCAATGAGTTACATTGAGGTCCTCTTCCAATAGTAAGCAAGGTGTTGAAAAAATTGGTTGATTAAAATAGTCTTTGGGTGAGCAGTGGCTTTGAGAAAGTAATCATCTGCCCAATGAATGACTTTCCTTGCATGTGGGAGATCGTCACTCATTCATCCTCCAAAATCCAAAACACTCCATGACAACATTGTGGTGATGAATGCCATTGGCAACCCAAATTTGACATTGTCTCATGCATCGTAATATCCTCCTATCAAATCCACCTGTCACAACAACAATGGCAATAAACTATATAAAAACATCAAAACTACTTTATTTTTAAAAGAATAGAGCATGTCAAGCTAAAGAGACAAGCTATTGGACATAATATTAGACCATTATCACTTAAAAGGCTTGCCCACTTCATTATTATTGAACAAAAACTATCAAAGCTTAGTATACTTAAGCTTTCAAAGAATTTGAATGTACCTTTTTAGCAGACCCATCAGAAAGGCTAGAATCTCCTCACCATCTCATTCTCTGATCAACTAAAAAATTCCTAGAATGTTGGCCTTTGAAGAAAATAAGAGATTTTGTGAGAGCATCTCTATAGTTATAAGACAAAGAAGAGCCTTGCCTAACATATACCTAGCGCATATTATTGTAATAGTTGGCTTATACTGTGATAGAAAAAACCAAGAACATTATGACCACAATGCAACTCCCACTTTCCATTGCAATCCCCATTTTTTTTTGATAGAATGGATTGGTGGTAGAATCCTCAAGTCACAATGTGGTGATTTATAGAAAAATTAGTGAAGCTAAAAGTTAATGCAAAGCAAAAAGCATCTAGTTCACTTTTACCCTAGTCCACCATAGGATACCACTTGCTTGGAAGCTAAAAGTCTTGTTTTCTCCCAACTTGATAGGTTTAGGTTGAGCTTCACTTGGTTTTGATAATCCTTTCATATTCTCTACTTAACAAGGCCAACTACATGAAGGTAGAAGCCCGTTTGGCATCTCCCCCCTATAATCATTCTAAATTCCCCATTAACAGCTAAGTAAATATTTCATCCATTCATTTAGAAGTATATCATTGAATCATTATAATCACATAACATTAATTAACATGACATATAATTAATTAATACATATAAACATTCATCAATAATTTATGAACACATCAATCACTATATTCACATAACATTCATTAACATGATATATAATTAATTAATACCTATAAACATTCATCAATAATTTGTGAACATGTCAATCATTATAATCACATAATAATATTCAATAACATTACATAAAATCCATTAATACATAACATTCATTAACACAACATACAATTAATTAATATGTATAAATATTCATCAATAATTTGTGAACACATCAATCATTATATTCACATAACATTCATTAACGTGACATATAATTAATTAATACCTATAAACATTCATCAATAATTCATGAAAACATGAATTATTACAACCACATAACAATATTCAATAACATGACATTAAATTCATTAATAAGAAACATTCATAAAAAATCATCAACACATTCATCATCAAAAAAGGTTTTCAACATTCATTTCTTCTTTTGTTTTTTCTTTTGTTGAAGACAAAGGCTAATAGGCACATCATGGCTATCTTCGACATTCTCTTGTGTCTCTTATGGTTCTGATCTTATGACATGAGGCTTCCTCTTCTTTTTTCAAGGATAAGGCTGATGTGCCCCTGTAATAAGAAATAAATGGGTTTAATTCTAAACATTTTTTTAATGTTATAAGTATTTCATTAATCTAAAGAACATAACATGGATTTTTCTTTACCTAATAGTGCCAAATCATCTACTCTGATATTTTGTTTAGCCCCAACCTCAACATGCTCAACACTAACATCACTCTCCGCATACTCAAAAATTATCATATAAAGGTTACACCAATTGTAATTTAAGATGTTAAATTCTACTAATAATTACATGATTAATTTTCAATAGAAATTAGCCACCACTTGTAGGTGAGTTGTTTTGTGCCTTGAAGTTAATTTCCTTGAGGTCATAGGTTCAATTCCCCTTTGTAGTGGAGAATGGCTTTGGGCCAGTTTCCTTTACGAGACCTTTGTGCCATGTACCTACTCTGCTGGCCTGGGGTATAGGTTTGGACTTTTCCTAGAAGTTTTAAACCACCACTTGTAGGTGAGTTTGTTTGTGCCTTAGGTTTACTTCCTTGAGGTCACAGGTTCAACTCCTCTTCATAGTGGAGAAGGGCTACAGGGCCAGTTTCCCTTACAGGACTTGTGTGCCATGTACCTACTCCACTGGCCTATGGTATAGGTCTAGACTTTGCCTCCAAATTTTAAACATTGAATAAATTAATAAAGTTTTGGTGGATGGAGGGAGTGAACTCGGGATTGGGTGCCTCTATTTGATTTTCAAGTTATCAGATTAAGTGGCCACAACATAAATTGTAGGAAGCAAAACTTCAACAATATGGACATGACAAGGGGATACTAGGTAATCATTGACATCGATAGGGTTCTATACATCCAATACAGACACAGAGGAAAAAGTTTGAGTAGATCTATTAGGAAAATGGAACCTAGCAGATATTTGCATCTACATAAGAGCAAAATGACATCACCCATATTTTCTCTTCCATGCTAGTGGTCCAGCCAGTTAGGCAAAATGATATCACCCATATTTTCTCTTCCATACCAGTGGTCTAGCCAGCTAGATTTGCTCTGCATGGCTTTTCTTTTCAGAAATGTTCTTTTGTAGTAAGAAATCTAACCAAGGATGGACCAGAATGGTCTGCCTCACAGTAGATGTATAATAATCATGCCAAAGGCCATACTTAGGAATAGTGTGTGCAATCTAAGGACTATTTTTCCCAACATGAGGTACATTTAATTTTGTCAACCTAGGGATGTATACTTGAAATGGTCGGCACAATATGTGCACTAGGTTTCTTAATGAGTCATTATTGCTATGTTGTAGGAAAGTAAAATTCAAGGAAAGAACCTACACTAGTGCTACAGGAAACTAACAACACACTTAACTCTTTACTAAAACAAATACTGGAAATACAATGAAATGCTAACATATATTCCAACTCAGTTCATCTACTATAACTATTCTTACAAATGCTGCAGGAACACTTACAAAGTATGACGCTACAGGAAGGAACTTATAACTTCTACCTGCAATACTAAAAATGCTAGAAAAAATATATATACTACTCTAATCTAATCCACCTCCCAAGTGGACCCCCTTAGTTGGCTTCTACTAATCTACTAACACAAAATGTAAACCAGGAGCTATTTCATTATGTTCCAGAAATTCCTTACATGAGAACAATACATAGAATTGTAAAAACAACTCACTACAAGAGTCAACGGTTTCTTGTCATAAAATTTCTTCTAAATTTTTAACACTATTGGTCTAATCTCTATAAATAGAAGATCAATGCTTATTCAATAACATAAAAGCAAAACAAACTAACTTCAAATCCGCTAGAGAAAAAGGAAGAAAAGATAACAGCTCAAGGTAGGAATAATAAAGTTTGCACAACCGCTTTGTCACAATAATAAATGTAGAGAAATATAGCAGTTCTTCATAGCTCCTCCATATTAGCAGTCATGTCCCTTGGCACCATTATGATTCTTTCCACTATAGCTTAACGCCTTTTCTCCTTGAATGCTATTGGCCATCTTCAACATTTCCCTTTGAATGCTTCTGACCATCTTCAACTCCCTTTGCTAACAAGTTAGTTAATATGCAGAGATATTTGGAAATAAGCATTATCAAATTAAATTCAAATATAAGAACACACATTTTGATGGTTATATGAAATACTACATTATATATATAATATTGGAAAAATATAACATACTATCTACCCATAGGTTAATCACTAGTTCAAGCAAACATAGGTTCACAAATGTCTTGGTGGAAGTAAAACAAAGTGTTTAAAACTATCATAAAATAGAGGCAATAATTAGCCTCATCATCTGCCCCCTGGTAAAATGATGCTTTTCCTCAAGCATTGCATTTCCTAGTTAGTGACTTGAATTCCCCAACTTCAATCCTTCCTGTCCTGCTACTCTTGAAGGTGCAGTAGAACCCTCATGTTCTTTCCCAAACTTCCCTTCTATTGTCTTCCTGCAGCATGTCAAGTATGTCAAAATTAATACCATACAGGGGCCACATGAGCATTGGAGGTTGCATAGTGAGTGGGCACCATAGTTCTAGCCTAGCCTATTTCCCCAACTCTATATACTTTGGAACTTAGTGAAGGGTAGTCTCTAAGTTGATAGGACTGTGCGGCTTTGATCTTTTAATTGTCTCAGGTAATTTGGCCCACCTACTTTTAGCACCAACCATGGCTCTCTAAAAAGAAAAGTAAGGTAGGTTCTCATATTCTACATACACCTTGGTTCTAGCAGTGAAGATTATATCCCTTACTCCCTTAATGACAGGGGCTCTATTCTTTTCTCATCTCTATAATTATTCAATTGTCTATCATAATTAGCTTTATTATGTATCCAAGAAATCAAAACCCTCATATGTATATCCCCTATATAGAGTAAGGGATTCCATTGAGTTTCTATTGGAATGATAAAATTGTGCACGTATAACTCACATAGCAAGTTATGCTACCATGATGGCATCGTCAAGTATAAACCATAGAATTCCTGAGCTGATTTGAATTCTGCATTTATGTTCTTGAGGGTTAGCATAAGTTGGAATAAAAGGAATTGTTTCTTTAAACACATAGCATAAATCCATGGTGGTGGTCTACAAGCAAGTGCTTGATCAAACAATTTGAAGGCATGATCTATCCTTTATTTTTGGTTTGCCAATTGCTCTTTCAAATATATAAGTTTTGCACCTAGAGACACTATGTCTTTCTTCATTTTCTTCCTCTCTTCTTCCCATTGGGCTGCAACAAACATATGTTGTCCAAACAACTGGAAAATAGGTTTTTGCAGGGTAATGGAACTGTTGTCCTCTTCATAGTTTCTTATCCTCTTCCTCTTTTCCTTCCATAACTACCTTATGAAATCTGTAAGCCATTTTGGTTTATAGGGAACTAGGCCAGTGTTTGAATAGACTAACTCATTCGTTATGACAACTATTGGTTGGCCTACTAGAGGATCATTTTGATTTTCATTTACTTCAACCTTGCATTCCTCATTAGGGTTTTTAGGAATGTTTGCAGTTTTAGGGTGAGAAGGAGAATTATCGGGAACAATTTGTATTAGGGATTCTTTAGTAGATGGTTTGGATGAAGTAGATTGAGGTTCTACTATCAGTTTAGAAATTTGTCTCCTCATTCTAGGACTTTTTCTTATAGGGGTCTCCTCTGGTATCACAACCTTCTTCCTACTTCTTCCTTTCAGTGTCTCTGCTGCATGAGTAACTGTTGCAAGACCCGTCTTAGTTTTCTTTTGTTTTGTGACTACAGGGTTTGGCTTTTCTACTACTAGAGCCGAGGTCTCCTCTTGTAATTTCTATTTTCTCCTTGCTTGGGCAGAGGTAGGTTTTTGAGTCTCTTGAACAGGTAAAGGCACAGTTTCTTGCACATTTTCAACTTCAGCATCTTGAGTGCTTTGCTCAGTAGGTTCAACAGTGGGAACTACATTCTCCTCACTAGGCTATTCATTAAGGACAACCTGGGGTTGTAGGGTTTTAGCTTGGATAAATTTTTCCCATGTCATAGGAGAGGCATCCCTAAGTGATCTTTCTATGAGTAATTTAATTAGGGCATGATGGGTGACAGTATTGTCCTTTTGCTTTTGGGTTTCTTCAGCACTAATGCATAACATGTTATACAAGAAATTGGGAACATTTATTAGAAAATTGTGCCTTATACAACTAAGCAATTTAAAATGATGTGCATGTAAATATGAAAATCTTCCTTCATCGGTGATGTACTTGATAATGTGCATAGCCAACTCGTTGTATGGCGACAAAATACACATCCTTTTGCAACCTTTCTTGGTAACATCCAATCGAGGATCAGTTGGTATGACAAACTAAGCCCTGATTGATCTTGCATCATGCATATTAGGATAATGTTCTCCTATTTCCGATAACCTAGTTACTTCAACTATTTGCTCTTCTGTAGCAACAACTATTAAACCCCATACAATAGCTTCTCCTTCATTAAATGTTCTAATCCACCTATCTTAGTTCCTCTAGTTGTAGGATGCCCACTCATAGTATACATCACAGCTACCCCAATAGCACTAGGTGCTCTTCTAGCACAACATGATGGTGAAGAAAAGGAGATGGCTATTTATTAAATCAGTTGTACTCTAGTTGGATATGAGCTCAATTACACACCAATGGAAAAGGCTTGCTTAATTGTGGTCTTTGCCACTCAAAAGTTGTGCCATTATATGTTAAGCCACAATGTGCAACTAATATCAAATATGGATCCATTAATAATGTTGTCAGGCACAGTACTCACAAGGCATCTAGCTAAATGGGTCATGCTTCTCAACGAATTTGACATCCAATATGTCAATAGAAAGGCTATCAAAGGTCAAGCTATAGCAGATCACTTGGCTAATGTGCCTTTGGTTGTTGATCGCCCTCTAATTATGGAGTTCCCAAATGAACACCTATGTCTGATCGAGGAATAACCATCCTATAAATTATACTTTGATGGATCTTACACATCTCATGGCTCCAGAGCCGACATACTCTTGGTCACCCCTCAAGGTGATTACATTTCTAAATCTTATGAAGCCCTTATTTTGGGGCTCAAAATAGCAGTTGAATGGAACATCATAGAGCTATAGGTCTTTGGAGATTCACAACTTATTATCAAGCAGGTTTTGGATGAATACCAAACTAAAGATGACAAGCTTTAGCCTTACAAAGAATTGATAGATCAATTGAACCAAAAATTTACTCAGATTTAATTCACACAAATACCTAGATTACAAAACAAGGTTGTAGATGCCATGGCTACTATTGGTTCACTTTTAGAGATCCGTAGGGAGGCTACATAGTATGAATTCTTAGTTTAGCAACTACACGAGCCTGCATATGAGAATGATGAATCAACATGGGTATGTGTCTTGGTTGGTCCCCAATCCCCATGGTACCATGAAATTCATGTTTACCTACTAAATGGTATCATATCTCCCCATCTCACATGAACCCAATGTAGGAACCTTATTCAAAAAGCATCTTGTTACATAATCATAGCTGATACCCTATATCATTGTGGCTATCATGAAACTCTCTCAGTGTTTAGACCAAAATGAGGTACACGTTGAACTTTCTGGTGCTCACATGAGTGGAATAGTTCTTGCTAAGCAGATACTTCAGGCTAGATATTATTGGCCTACTATCAAGCATAATGCATGCAACTTTGTCAAAAGGTGTCTACCCTGTCAGCAACATGCCAATCTAATTTGAGCCCTAGCTCAAGGTCTTCAACCTATTGTACTTCCATGGTCATTTGCATGTTGGGGGTTTGACCTTGTTGGTGTTATAGCACCTCTCTCTTCAAAAGGAAACAAGTGGATAATCACTGCCACTAATTATTTCACTAAATGGGTAAAAGTAGTCCCACCTATCACCGCCATGGGAGTTCAAGTGTCCAAGTTTATCCTTTACCATATCATAAGTCACTTTGGCATCCCAACTACCATTTTCACTGACCATGGAGGTAACTTTGAAAACCTCAATATGGAAGAATTGTGCACCTCCCTTCATATTCATCACCATTTTTCTGTCCCATAGTTCCCACAAGGTAACAGTCAAGTAGAGGAAACTAATAAAACCCTACTCAAAATCCTAAAGAAATTTTTCAATGATTCTGACTACAAGTGGCATTTGCAAATCAACCCCACCCTATGGGCCTACCACACCTCATTCTGTACATCCACAAGCACAACTCCATACTCCTTGGTCTATGGTGTTGAAGCAATATTACCTATTGAGGTTGAAATCCCATCCCTGCGCATTTCTTTGTGGGGCTAGATATCATATGGGGATTATAGAGTAGCTAGACTCAACCAACTAGATCTACTTGATGAAAAAAGGCAACAGGCCTATGACCATCTCATGGTCTATCAAAATTGCCTCAAGCACAACTTCAATAGGAAGGTCCATCCATGTCAATTTCAAGAAGGAGACATGGTCCTCAAAGAAAACATGAAGGTCCAAGCTGACCGAGAAAAGAAAGGCAAGTTCGAACCCACGTGGCTTGGTCTTTACATGGTCACAACATATTTTGGCTCAAGGGCCTATCAACACTTGAAGGTGAAGTATTGAATGATCCGACCAACATCATTCACCTCAAGAAATTCTATGCCTAAAATCCTCTGTGTATCTTGCTACCTTAGAGAAAAATAGAAAAGAAAAATAAGCATCCAATGGTGAAAACTTGGCAATGCAAGCACCTTGGATAGGTACCCTAGTGAAAACCTAGAAAATAGGCACCATTCGTACTTAGCCTATTCATTATCTATCAATGACCTACATCTTCCCCCATCATCCCTCCACATCTCACCACCCATCTTCCCATTTTCCAAAGGTGTTCCAAGAGTTTCATCCCTGCACTCCCATAACTCATGACATATTCTCATTATCCCTTAGCTTGAAAAACCCATCAAGACTGTATTCTACCATGGTTTGCACATCTATCCTACCATTGTACCTTACCATGTGTATCATATTAGTTGTATCTTATCCTTTGTACCATGCCCATGTCTCGTACCCTTGTAACAATAACAATACTACATGTATCATACCCTTGTAACAATAACAATAATATATGTATCATGCTACCTCCTCATCCTGAGCTTTTCCCTATCATATGTAAACCCACTACCATATTTTACCATATTTTCTGAATCATCCAAATGTTGTATAGTCCCACTTGTACATTTTCAAATCCTATAGTGAGACCCCACATCACTAGTAGGTTGTTTATGGAAAATTATAGTTTCCAATTGTGTCATAGCCCCAAATACTGTTGCTAGGTTCTTACAGGATGCATCCTTCCTCATACCTAACATTGGCCTATTAGTATCTAGTTGTATTGATCCCTTTGGCAAAAGGTTACCTTTCCACGGATTTATTCTTTGTTCTAATGTTGGGTTTTTTGTAGTTTCTTCAAATGGATATTTTCCAAGTGATTTAGTTGTTCCCTCCTCACGGTTGCCATGATCTTTTATATCATGGTGTGCTCTAACTGGGGCAATTCAAAAGCAAGGTTTTGATCAAGGTCTTTTTTCTTCTTTTTCTATTTTTTTGCTTGTGAGTTAGTCAGATATGACCCTTGCATATTCCAAACATGTTTTCATTCGTGATCACATGATGTAGTTTGGAAATATAATTTGCTTGTGGATCACCCAACATCGCTTCCATGTTGATTTATCTGGGACTCATGTGTGATGTTGGGGCAATCCTTCTGTGCTTGTTCGAGTCAGTCTTATGTAATATTTGGGAAAATGCCTTAATGTTCTTAGTAACCTTGGCATATCCCTAATATTCTTATATCAAATAAAGTGCTCACACTACATGGTGGTACTTCTTTATGAAGTACCCCACCCTCAAGCTTCAAGTGTACCCCATCACCCTCGCCATTTTGTCCCATACAGAAAATTGCTTGTTCATACCTCTTTTTCATGCATCTGCACTCTCCACATCTTACATGTTCTCCTCTTATCATACACATCTATACTGTCTACACACTCATTCCTTCACAAGCTCCTTCCTACCACATTATCATTTCTTCATTTCATCTCAATCTCCTACCCAATTCCATCTCCTTGAGTCTCCTACAAACGTTGTGTTTAAAGTTGTGCATATTTTTTTCGCCTCTAGACCAAGGTTATGGTCGATCAATGATATGCTACACCACCTTCCTACAAACCACATATTTCCCTATCACTCTACTTACCTTTCATATTGTGTCTGATCATCTCCCCCTACATTCTCGTAATCTCTTTTCATATTTTTTGTCATCATTTGCATCATCTTAATTCTTTACATCACTCATCTTTTTCACTCATCCTAATCTTTATGGTTCATTTTTTGGGTCATCTTTGTGTTATCATAGCTTTGGATCCCTCCATTACCAGAATCTCTCGATTCACTTTTCTTATCCTGAACATTAAGTTCATCTTCATTATCATAAACTTACAAATCATACACCCTAGGCTCATGTTTCATCATCATAGTTTGAGTTGATTTATCATGATCATCATAGTTTGAGTTCATTTTCCGCATGCCCATCATCACAGTTTATGTTCATTTATCATGTTCATCATCATAATTTACACTCACTTCTCATATTTCATCATCCTAGTTTATACTTATTTTATTATTTTTCATTACCATCATTTAAAAAGTCCATTCAATTTATCTTTCTCATCATAGAGTTGAAACACATTACATCCATCACCATATCTTAGATTCATTTCCATTTGTTTTAGCTATCATAAACATCATCATAAAATATTTCCCAAATCTCATCATAAAGACATCACATCCTGCATCACAAAGCGTCAACACCATCCAACTATCTCATCATAAACACATTACATCCTGCATCACAATGCGTTAGTAACATCATACATCTCATAAACAATACATCCTACATAAAACCATGTTAGTCTCTCTTCTACATCCAACCACATGCATCTCATACAAACATCCACATAATAAACAAATCACAACATAGTACTTCGTATATCCATATCCCACCCAAAAGAATGATCATATCTATATATCACACCCACAAAGAATAAAGAATAAATCACCCATCCTTGCAAAAATACCAAAGCCCATCATAGTCCAAATATATATTATCCATATAGTACAAATGTCCATATCAATACATTGGATCTGTGCCCATAAAAATAGATCCAATGATACATCCAAAAATACTATGTAAAAAGGAACATAGCATTGATCCTCCTCATCCATCGCCTCCTTGCCATGAGACTCATGGGTGTCCCTCTCTACATGTGGTGTTGTTGCTAGTGGAGGTGGCGGCCTCATCTGTCCTCCTTTAATACCTGAGCTCTCTGCCTCATCCCTCCTCCCACTAGCCCCCTTGTCTCGCCTCTAGCTCTGCCCTATCCTGTGGCTCTGCCCTATACATTGAGATCCACCAGTCCTCTACAAGCCCTCAATGCTCCATCCTCTCTCTCCCCCTCTATGCATGCCTCTACAGGTCCTAGTTGTACCTGACCATGTTGGCCATCTATAATGCTCTATCTCCTCAGCTAGCAATGCTGCATGATATCTCCCACGATAGAATCTTGCTCTCTCCCTCAAATCCTCCACCTCCCTCTACAACCTCCTCAACACCTCCAAACCTCCACCTACCACCACCTGTGCCCTTAGGGTTTCCACCTCCACCACCAATCTATCCCTCTCCTCTTGGGCAGTGTCTATCCTCCCCTACAACATCTGTCTCTCTAAACTCATCACCTCCAACATCCCCTCCAAACACCTGGCCTCCACCCGTAGCGTCCCCAACTCTACCTCTGCTCTATTTGCCTATCCCTACACCACATCACACTCATCTCTGAATTGATCTCGCTCTATCCTGAGTTAATCTCTCTCATGTTGTGTATCCTGTAGCAACTAGCTAGTCTCCTCGTGTGTCTACTGCAGGGACACATGCCTACTAGCCAATCCATTATCCCCTCCCCCTAATGATGAGCCACCTCCACCTCCCCCTCCACCTACTAGCCCCTGTGGCCCCTGTCCACCCTCCTCTTACTATCTCCTCTCCTCCGTTGATCTATCCTCTCCCCTCTCTAGTTGTGACCTAAGCTCCTCTGGTCTCTTCTCCCTCACAACCCTCCACCTCTACCTTAGTGGTACCTCCTCCTGTACAATTGCCTCTACCCACTATGGTAATCCCTAACAACATATCTCCCCTGCCTCACCACTCGGGAAATCTCTCTTGTCACTACTACTACTCTAGTGACCTGGGCCTAGCCTATTGGCCTAGGGTGCTCAAAATGTCATGACCCCCACTTAGAACCCTAATTATAGTGTCCTCCACCTAAGAGAGATAGATAGATGATATAAAATAATATAATTTCATTTAAATGCATTACTATTAACTATTGATGTGATTATAGCTTCTCTTGGGAGGATCGGTTCCCCTTGATGCCCAAACCTTGGCATAAGGATTTTGACCCACTTACAAAATCTTTCTTGAAAATCCCTGTTTGGGTTAGGCTTCTGAATCTCCCCATGCATCTTTGGTTGGACTCAGTTTTGGAGACTATTATGGTGGCTCTTGGGGACTTTCAGATTGTGGATGTGATGACTTTTGATGTTCTTTATTTTATGTTTGCTCGCATCCTGGTTGAGATGGATGTCTCTAAGGGTCTCCCTGAGCAGATTTGTCTAGGTTCTCCATGGGGCACCTGAACTTAGACTTTGGATTATGAAGGTCTTCCCTTATGATGCAAGAAATGTCACATGACTGGCCATGTGGTGGCTCGTTGTTCTTTTGACAAGTCTAGATCAAAGCGTAAGCCTTCTTGGTGGGTGGATGTCTCTGATAAGCATTACATGGTTACAAAATCTTCATCTAACTAGGAGCAAGCTGATATGAGGTCTCTTACTTCTGATGGTGTTGGGGACACTACTCCTGATGCTTTGGTTCAACCTTTTTTGGAGGAGGCTCTTGCTTCCTAGACTGTTGGGCCAAATGTCTCGATTGCTGAACCTTTTTTAGTTGTTGTTTCTGGACCTGCTATTGTCTCTAGACCTACTGCTCAGAATGTTTTGGATCTAGGTCCACCCATTTTGGCCTCTCCTAGGGAGAGTGTTTTGTTGGATTGTTCTTCTTCTCTTGTCTGCCATGGGGTTTCCTCCGTTTCTTCTGGGGATTGGCAGAATGATGTGGCTAAGCTTGAGGATGGATGGAAAGTGGTAAAAGGAAAAAATCTAAGTTCCCCATCCCTCCCCTAGTTAGGAATTTGTTGTCTCACAAGGGAGGTTCTAAATCTAAACCTAAATCTTAAGTTCCCTTGTTGTGGTTGTCTAGTGTGGTGGGAGTTAGTTGGTTGCTCCCTATCATTGTTTGGTGACTCACACTGTTTTATTTGGGCTTTATATTGTTTTATCTTTAGATTTGTTGTACAAGGTTTTGGGACCTTTCAAACCTATTTTAACTTAATCAAAACTATTGATATAATGATAAATGAATTCATTAAACTTATTATATAAGGTTATACATATATTACCATAATATAATATATCAACATATTGATATAATAATGATATTATACTAATATAATAATGACTATAATATAAAATATTAGCACAACACTAATAAAATGTATAAGTATTAAATGACAAAGAATTTAAATAATATTTTTCATAATTAATAAACAAATAAATAATAATATATTAATCATATAAATTATAATTATAATTAAGCCGAGAGGCTTTCCTACAGTGGGAACAAATATCAATGTAAACAATTAGCTTTTTAGAAAAATTTAGACAGCCATTTGCACGTCTTGTACTGAGAAGTAGAAGATAGAATTAAAAAGTCACTATAATAAAGAGTTAGTGGCCATGTGTTTTGATTTCTTTCCTCACCGGACAATCAGTTACAAACCAAGAATCTATTTGTGAATACACTAGCAATCGGGCAGGTCATGCTTTTCTGATGCAGGAGATCAAAGTCATTTTTAAAGGCGAGAAGAAGTAGTTTTCTACAGAGGAGATTTCTTCCATAGTGTTCATCAAGATGGAGATTGTTGAGAATTATTTGGGGCAAATTGTTAAAGATGTCGTTATTACTCTTCCAGCCTACTTTAATGACTCCAAGCTGCCAGCCACAATGCATGAGTAATAATTTTGGGGTTGAATGTAATGAAAATTGTTAATGAGCTGATCACTACGGCCATTGCTTATGTCTTGATATGGACGCTCTTTCTATTGGAGAAAACACTATTTTGGTCTTTGATCTGGGCAGAGGAAGACGCTTCTGGCAATTGAGGAGAGGATTTATGAGGTTAAAGCTACATTAGCAAGGAAGTAATTCCTTGCAACATGATCTCCATCTGAAATAATTAAAGCCTTTTGATTTTGGTTGGGAATGATTTGTCACTGTTGATGTTATTTTTGTTCTCATTATATTTGTAAAGTATCAACACTTAAAAGTTTTAAGTTTTAATAATATATATATAATAAAGCGCGTATTGCACTAAGTTAGATTATGAAAATAGGCGCCTCGAGAAGGATATCTCTCGGCTTATTTTATATATATATATATATATATATATATATATATATATATATATATATATATATATATATATAAGCTAGTAGCATTCATGACAGAAGAATGAAAGACATTATTGTTATTATTCTACTGGAATAAATAATAATTATAAAATATAAATTTTACAATACGTTATATAATTTATATGTTCACTTAAAAAATATGCTTAATGTAATAGATTCCAATTGAATATATATATATTAGTATGAACAAAATGTATATTTTTTATTCAAGTAATTAGAATTAAACTTTGGATTGAGATTAGAGTTTCCATTTGCATTAGTGTTAGCATAAGTTTTATCCTTAAAGCTAGATAATTATTTGCAATAGAGCAAAGGTCGTAGTGGGACTTCTTTAAGGAAATCAAGAGTTAGAGAGTTATTAAGGCTTCAACTTTTATAATACATAGTTTGCTTATTAATCATTAAATTAAGTCTCAACAACTCTCTCATGTTTCTTTATCTTTCATACTCCACACTATGTATACCTCACACCTTTCCGTCATCCCCCCCCCCCCCCCCTCTCTCTCTCTCTCTCTCCCCCCCCCCCAGTTTATTTTGGGCCTAAATTTTCCTCTTTCTATATTTACCTCTATCTCTCGCCACTCCCCTTTCTACCTTTCTTCCATCTCTCTTCCCCTTTAGCCATTGCTTCCCCCTAAATACCTACTATATCTTTACATCCTCTCTCTCTCTCTCTCTCTCTCTCACACACACACACCACACACACACACACACACACATCTCTCTTTCCTAGACATATACATACATATATCTCCCCCCATACGACTCTCTTTCCCTCTCTCTTGACCCTCCTCTCAGCATGTGTTCTCATACTTAACCCCCCCTTCCCTCCCCCCCACACTTATCAATATTATCCTCTCTTCCTTCCTTCATTACCATGTCCATCTATCCTATGCCATAATTATTATATTAATCCTATCTCTTCCCTATTCCCTCTCATATTCCCTCTTTCTCTTATATCCCTCCCCCTCTCACCATCTATTCTTCTTGATTACCATATATCCCTAGCCCATTTCTCTCACCCTCTAGGTCCTCTTCTCTCTCTTGCTCCCTCATATGTGTCACATGCTAATTACTCTATTACAAAGTATCCTCCCCCCCGCCCTCTCTGATTATCAAATTATCTTATTTTTTCTCTACCTCATATCTCTCCCTCTCCATGTTCTCTCTTTCTCTTTCCCATGTACTCCCTTTCTCCTATTTCCCACCACATATTACCATCTCCCCCTCATTACCATCTCTCTCTCTCTCTCTCTCTCTCTCCTCTCTCTCTCTCTCTCTCTCCTCATGTTAATTCTGTCTACTACCTTTCTCATGTATCTTTATCTCTTACCCTCTCTCAAATTGTCTACTTCATGTATCACCTACATCCCCCTCTCTCCCTCTCTCCTTATCACATGTAAAACTATTTTTTCGACCCTAGTTACCGCATCTTTTTCAACCCCTTTTTCCATCTCCTCCTCCTAAAAATCTCTCTCTCTCTCTCTCTCTCTCTCTCTCTCTCTCTCTCTCTCTCTCTCTCTCTCCAAAATTCCTCCCCCCATCATCATTTCCATCCACTCGATGCCCTAATTATTCTCTTTCTCTCTACCTCATCTCTCTCCCCTTCGATGTTGTCTCTTTCTACCTTATTTCTTCCCTCATTCTCTTCCCTTTCTCCTATTTTACCCCTACCTTACCACATCCTAGTCTTTATTACCATTTATCTCTACATCATCTCTCTCCCTCTACATCATTAATCTCTTTACGTGTCTCCTCTCCCTCCTCTCACAATCTCTTCCCCCTATTTACCCTCTATATCTACCCCATATCTCTCACTCATGTATCTTTATCTCTCACAATATCTCTTGCACATGTCTCTCACCATATTTCCTCTTATCTCACATTCATGTCCCCTCCTCATATCTCTTTATCTCTCACATTCTTTCTATGTCTACCTTGTGTCTCTCATGCCCTCCCCCACCCCCCATACCTGTATCATGTCCCCTCTTATTATTACTATCTACTCTCTTTGTCTCATGTATCATTATCTCTCACTCTCTCAACATAGTGTTTACTTCATGCCTCACCCTCATCCCCTTGTCACACACTCTCTCACATGTCCTATTCTATAATTACTCCCCCTCCACCCCTTATAATGTAGACCCTCCCCACTCCCCCCACCCCCCCCCCCCCCCCCCCCCCTCTCTCTCTCTCTCTCTCTCTCTCTCTCTCTCTCTCTCTCTCTCTCCATCCATAATTACTCTCACTGCCCATCACTATCCATCATACTCTTGCTCTCCCCATCATTGTCTACATCTATTTTGGGCCTTATTTTTTTTCTTATTTAGCTCATCTCTCAAGCTACTCCCCTTCTACATAACTTCCTATTTAAACATAACTTCCTAGATTTAAATCAATTTAGAGATTGCAAGTTAATTGGCTTATTAAAATAGCTAATGCTTTTTTTTTTGGGAGAAATATAAGCTATAATTGCATTTAACTTTTGATTGGTAAATTACACGTGAACAAAATTGAGGAAGGGTCATATCTATGTCTCAAATATGAGCTGAAATTTAATCATAATATTGTTCTAGTATTAAATGGGTTGGTGCTTACACCTCATTTTAGCTTGTGCCTGGTTTCAACTATTAAAAAACATATTCTTATATGTTTAAATTTACATAGTTTATGGTTAGTTTAAGTAAAAATGCATTTCTAAAATATAAACCTATTAATATTTTTTGATGGATAATTACCCTTAAATTTCTTTAATTATTTGTGATATAGACATCATCTATTTATCTCTACCTCCTATTTGTCACCCTCTCCCCCTTATTTCTCTCTCTCTCTCTCTCTCTCTCTCCTCACACACACACACACACAAACACAGACACACACACACACACACACACACACACACACACACACACACACACACCACCACCACCACCCATCATACCTATCTATCTTGAACCCTAATGATACCCTTTCTTGTGATCTATTTACTAAAAAGCTAATTGTTTACATTGATATTTGCTCCCACTGTAGGAAAGCCTCACAACATAATGAAATGTTTGCAACTGAATCTTTTTGGAAACAATATCACTACTTTATTTATCCGCGTATAGAGAGAGGGGAAGCAACCAAAACAGAGGTGGGCACAGAGCACCAAGCTGAGCATTAAAAAGAGTTTCTTGATTCATGTCATTGATCTTAGTAGTCCAACTTTCCAATGGCCTCTTCCTCACATTCAAAAATTTCTTTCTCCTCTTGATTTGACCCTCAAATCTATCTCCTCTATGAACTAGGTATGCCTGGGATTCGAATCAGCATTAACAGTTTCAAAATCTTCAGAGTTTGCTTGAGGACTTCAAGAGGCAGGTCTGAAAGAGTACGAATGGACTAAGACCATCAACATGTCTAATCAATCACCTAAAAGAATAGGTGATGAAATGATATTTATATATCTCTTTTCACCCTTGATTTGTACCAAGGACTTTGTTTATATTATCATTGATCAATGCCTATCAGTTGCTTGGATTTTGCATTGGGCTTGAAATCTGAAATTTTTAATGTGAATTCAGGAGATGCACACCTTTTGTCATGTCTTGAGCTTGACGATTTTATGTTGTCTTTTATGGATGTTTGGGATACCACCATTTGCACTATGATTTTGTCTTCTATTTCAGCTTATCTTGTGATGTTTTAATGTTTGCATCGTATTCATGATTCAAGGACATTGGATCTCTTTCGGCATATAGTTTATGGACATAACACTCAAAAATAATTAGTTTCATCATTGACGAACATTTTTGAATCCTTTTTAGCCTTTCTCTTTAACCACATTAAAAAGTAATATCTTTTAATTTCAACATGTATGAGCTACGTCAAGCAGAAATACATAATGTGCTTGCATTTTTAGCCCAAATATTAAAAAAAAAAAAAAACAATAGAGCTTTTTACTATTTGTTTATTCTATGTGTGGAGAAATTCCTATTTGCGGGCTTGCTATGGACACTAGCAATGACATATGCTATTCTCCCAAGAACATAATCAATCTTAAAATCTAAGATAAAATCTTCATTTTAAAAATTTCTATAACTTCTTTCACTCTAAGCAAAAAAATTATACAAAAAACAAATGTTATTTTTTCTAAGTCTTTTTAATTATAATTTGTTTAAAATTTATAAATATGTTTTATAAATGTAAACTGAAAGAAAAATTCTCTAATAAAGTTACTATGGAAACATCCTATTTTGGTTGAATATTCATTGAATTGATCAAATATATTTTTAAAAAATATAATAGAAATCATTTTAAATTAGAAAGTATGGATGTAAAAAACAAATGAAGAAGAAACAATAAAATAATAAGCAATATTAAGTTTTTAAGTACATTTTTAACTTGATAATTTAAAAAGTTCTTCATGAAAAAATAGAAGTTTCATTTTCTAAAAATATCTAAGGACATATTTGATTTAGAAGATATCAAAACCACTTAATCAATTATAAAGTGTGAGTTTTAGTAACTAATTCTAAACCTTAATTTGAACACCATCACCACTTAAGTAGCATACTATTTGGTGAACTCAAAATTAATTTATAATTTTAAAACAAGTTGAGAGATATTTTTCTAGATGCACCTATTCTCAATTTGTCTCAAAAATATTTAAGAAACATCTCAAACTATCTAAGAAACAAAATATTTAAATGTCACCCTAACCCCAAATTTTAAACACCCATCCCAAATGTTAAACCTTAAATCTTAAAAATCAAGCCAATTTATAATATTAAATAGTAAACCCTAATCTTGAATGTTACACCCCAATTGCTAAAACCACGCTCACATCTAAATATGAAATGTACATCTTATATGATAAATGATAAATCCTACTTGAAACCATAGTCCTAAATGGTAATAAAAAATGATGAAAGATAATGAATCCTAATCCTAATAGTAAATTTTAAGCCCTAACTTCAAACCTATTTTTTAAAAGCTAAAATCCTAATCCTAAAAGTTAAACCATATTACTAAACCTAATTGATGACACACGCACACGCATACACACATGCACACAACACATCGCACATCGCACACTACACACAGACACACACACACACACAAGGGGGTAAATTGGAACCAAGAGATGGTGATAGGCCACAATAAATCTAATGCTAATGTAAATAAAAGGCAATAGATAAGATAGAGCTCAAGGAGGATAATTAGAACTCAGAATACATAGAGATAGTGATAGGGGGTGGAAGAGGGAAGAAGGGTAATTATATAGGGACATGTGTGAGATATAGTGAGAGATATGACCTGGAGTTAGAGGGTAAATAAGGAGGAAGTGATGGAGATAGAAGGGACATGTGAGAGAGAGATGGAGAGAGAGAAATGATATGTTGAGAGTAGTGAGGGGAGAAAGCACATGTAAGAGATTGATTAGGAGGAGAGGGAGAGAGGGGGAGAGGATGAAGAATAGAGAGATGGTGGAGAGGGGGGGGAGGGGGGGAGGGGAAGGAAGATATAGGGAGGGGAGGGATATGGGAGAAAGGGAGATGATGATGGGCAAAAATATGCGGTAGACAAAGGGAAAGGGGAGAGTGAGAGAGATAAGTTAGAGAAAGAAGGTGAAGATTCATAGATATGAGATAGATGAGAGATGTAAGATACATGTGGGAGTGAAGAAATATAGAGAAGGTGAGAGACATGAGGTAAATAGAGAGAGAGAAGTGGGGGGGTGTTCAGAAATATGCCAAAAAAGGGGTGCGATAAGGGGGAGAGGGTGAAATATATGAGATAGATATAGGTGAAAATTAGGGGGGAGATATGGTGAGAGGTGGGAAAAAGAGAAAAAAAGAAAAGCAGGAGAGGGGAGATGAGGTAGACAAAAAAAATGAGGGGATGAGATCAAATAGATCACAAGAAAGGGTATCATTAGGGTTCAAGATAGATAGGTATGATGGTGGTGGTGGTGGTGGTGTGTGTGTGTGTGTGTCTATGTGTGTGTGTGTGTGTGTGTGTGTGTGTGTGTGTGTGTGTGTGTGTGAGAGAGAGAGAGAGAGAGAGAGAGAGAGAGAAATAAGGGGGAGAGGGTGAAAAATAGGAGGTAGAGATAAATAGATGATGTCTATATCACAAATAATTAAAGAAATTTTAAAGGTAATTAATTATCCATCAAAAAATATAAATAGGTTTCTATTTTAGAAATGTATTTTTACTTAAACTAACCATAAACTATGTAAATTTAAACATATAAGAATATGTTTTTTAATAGTTGAAACCAGGCACAAGCTAAAATGAGGTGTAAGCACCAACCCATTTAATACTAGAAAATATTATGATTAAATTTCAGCTCATATTTGAGACATAGATATGATCCTTCCTCAATTTTGTTCATGTGTAATTTACCAATCAAAAGTTAAATGCAATGATAGCTTATATTTCTCCCAAAAAAAAAAAAACATTAGCTATTTTAATAGGCCAATTAACTTGCAATCTCTAAATCGATTTAAATCTAGGAAGTTATGTTTAAATAAGGAAGTTATGTAGAAGGGGAGTAGCTCGAGAGATGAGCTAAATAAGAAAAAAAAAAAAAAAGAGGCCCAAAATAGATCTAGTCAATGATGGGGAGAGCAAGAGTATGACGGATAGTGATGGACAATGAGAGTAATTATGGATGGAGAGTAGGGGGGAGAGAGAGAGACAGAGGTGGGGGGAGAGAGAGACAGAGAGAGAGAGAGAGAGAAGGGGGTGGGGGAGTGGGGAGGGTCTACATTATAAGGGGTGGAGGGGGGTGATTATAGAATAGGACATGTGAGAGAGAGTGTGACAAGGGGATGAGGGTGAGGCATGAAGTAAACACTATGTGAGAGAGTGAGAGATAATGATACATGAGACAAAGAGAGTAGATAGTAATAATAAGAGAGGACATGATAGAGGGTATGGGGGGTCTGGGAGGGCATGAGAGACACAAGGTAGACATAGAAAGAATGTGAGAGATAAAGAGATATGAGGAGGGGACATGAATGTGAGATAAGAGGAAATATGGTGAGAGACATGTGCAAGAGATATTGTGAGAGATAAAGATACATAAGTGAGAGATATGGGGTAGATATAGAGGGTAAATAGGGGGAAGAGATTGTGAGAGGAGGGAGAGGAGACACTTAAAGAGATTAATGATGTAGGGAGGGAGAGAGATGATGTAGAGATAAATGGTAATAAAGACTAAGATGTGGTAAGTAGGGGTGAAAATAGGAGAAAGGGAGAAATGAGGGAAGGAATAAGGTAGAAAGAGACAACATCGAAGGGGAGAGAGATGAGGTAGAGAGAAAGAGAATAATTAGGACATCGAGTGGATGGAAATGATGATGGGGGGAGGAATTTTGGAGAGAGAGAGAGAGAGAGAGAGAGAGAGAGAGAGAGAGAGAGAGAGAGAGAGAGAGAGAGAGAATTTTAGGAGGAGGAGATGGAAAAAGGGTTGGCGAAAGATGCCATAACTAGGGTCCAAAAAATAGATTTAGATGTGATAAGGAGAGAGGGAGAGCGGGCGGATGTAGGTGATACATGAAGTAGACAATTTGAGAGAGGGTAAGAGATAAAGATACATGAGAAAGGTAGTAGACAGTAATAACATGAGGAGAGAGAGAGAGAGAGAGAGAGAGAGAGAGAGAGAGAGAGAGAGAGAGAGAGATGGTAATGAGGGGGAGATGGTAATATGTGGTGGGAAATAGGATAAAGGGAGTACATGGGAAAGAGAAAGAGAGAACATGGAGAGGGAGAGATATGAGGTAGAGAAAAAATAGGATAATTTGATAATCAGAGAGCATGGGGGGGAGGATACAATAGAGTAATTAGCATGTGACACATATGAGGGAGAAAGAGAGAGAAGAGGACCCAGAGGGTGAGAGAAACGAGCTAGGGATATATGGTAATCAAGAGGAATAGATTGTGAGAGGGGGAGGGATATAAGAGAAAGAGGGAATATAAGAGGGAATAGGGAAGAGATACAATTAATATAATAATTATGGCATAGGATAGATGGACATGGTAATGAAGGAAGGAAGAGAGGATAATATTGATAAGTGTGGGGGGCAGAGAAGGGGGGTTAAGTACGAGAACACATGCTGAGAGGAGGGTCAAGAGAGAGGGAAAGAGAGTCGTATGGGGGGAGATATATGTATGTATATGTCCAAGAAAGAGAGATGTGTGTGTGTGTGTGTGTGTGTGTGTGTGTGTGAGAGAGAGAGAGAGAGAGAGAGAGAGAGAGAGAGACGATGTAAAGATATAGCAGGTATTTTGGGGGGAAGCAATGGCTAAAGGGGAAGAGAGATGGAAGAAAGGTAGAAAGGGGAGTGGGGAGAGATAGAGGTAAATATAGAAAGAGGAAAATTTAGGCCCAAAATAGACTTGGGGGGGGTGGGGGGGGAGGGGAGAGAGAGAGAGAGAGAGAGAGAGAAGGGGATGAAGGAGAGGTGTGAGGTATACATAGTGTGGAGGATGAAAGATAAAGAAACATGAGAGAGTTGTTGAGACTTAATTTAATGATTAATAAGAAAACTATGTATTATAAAAGTTGAAGCCTTAATGACTCTCTAACTCTTGATTTCCTTAAAGAAGTCCCACTACGACCTTTGCTCTATTGCAAATAATTATCTAGCTTTAAGGATAAAACTTATGCTAACACTAATGCAAATGGAAACTCTAATCTCAATCCAAACTTTAATTCTAATTACTTGAATAAAAAATATACATTTTGTTCATACTAATTATTATATATGTGGTGATATATATATATATATATATATTCAAAGGGAATCTATTACATTAAGTATATTTTTTAAGTGAACATATAAATTATATAACGTATTATAAAATTTATATTTTATAATTATTATTTATTCCAGTAGATTAATAACAATAATGTCTTCGATTCTTCTGTCATGAGTGCTACTAGCTTATATATATTCTATATATATAAATATAATAAGTCGAGAGATATCCTTCTCGAGGTGCCTACTTTCATAATCTAACTCAGTGCAATAGGCGCTTTGAGAAGGATATCTCTCAGCTTATATATATATATATATATATATATATATATATATATATATATATATATATATATATATATATATATATATATATATATATATATATATAAGCTAGTATAGGTATTAAAAGAGACATGTCCTTTCAAACATGTCAAATATATAAGGATATTATTTTTTAGGGAATTGGATCAGCACTTATTTCAAAAATTTATCTTATCAGATACAGATAGAAAAAAAGGGTCATTATAAATGGTATCAGAGCAATGATCTTGCCATCCTGTGTGGAAGAAATTTATAGTTAGATCAGCAATATCAATGAATTTAAAAATATAATACTATTGTTGAGAATATGCATGGTGATTTGATGTCCAAAACAAATTTGAATGCAGAAAATTTGAGCAAATTAAATGAACAGGTCATAGATGTTGTTTGAGCAAAATGTTTCAATATGCAACAACCAAGAATTTTGCAAAGAATTACAAATGATCGTAACAATAGACAATAGCAATAGATGCCTTTCCATAGGACTGTAGACTTGACATCATATTACCTTGGGCCAATAGGCAGCTTCAACGATTTCACCGCTTCACATTTTATTCAAGATAAGATAAGATAAGATAAGATAAAATTATTAATGTCCCCGAAAAACCAAAAGGGTTTATGGGACTGAGCATACAAACAGAAGACCCAGCCAAGCAAAGGCACCAAACGGTGATAGAAAATGAAACAAAACAACAACAAGAAAGAAAGACAAGGTAAGGACTAAGGGTCCTTCAATGTCACAAAGAAATCTGTAATAGAGAGGTACATCCGTGGACAATCCATAGTCTTCGGATGCTGTGAAGAACCCCTATAGGATTGATGCTGCCTGTAGAGACGGGTACAATGTTTGACAGATCTGGAATGTGAAGTAGTGGAAGGCCTTTTCAAACCCCGCGGAGGAGACAAGGGAGAGAAAAAGGTGGTAATGAGCTGATGAGAAGTCCGTCTCTGATGAAAGGACTGCAGGGTATTCTCTCGAAGATGGGTGGCCTCCTGAAGATAAAGTGCTAAACACCACTGATCAATATAACTGAAGAACATTGAGAGAGAAGAACATTCTCTGAAGAGGAACATTCTCTGACTAGAATCTTTGGTGGAAAAAGAATTTTGCGCAAATTTCCATGATGCGAGTTACGCTACTGATTGGAAGAAGTGAGCAAACTGATAGAATTTAGTGATATGAGATGCCTCTAATGGAAAGTATGGAGCCGTGCTATAGAGTCCTGCCAAATCTCTGCCAAAAAATAATAATTGTAGGACACTGTTGAGAGCAAAAACCCTAAGTCTCTCAAGAAAAATGTGTATATCTTTGCAAAAAATCATGTTGACTGCAGTGACTCAAAATTTAGACAAGGTTGGATGAAGTCGATGACAGTTCCAATGACTAAGAAATATAGTCAATGCATAACTAAGTTATGTAATATGACTATACTTATCGTACAAAAGGAAAATGAGTCCTACAATTGCAGATTGAACAAGATAAACATATTCAGTGCACAAATAGGATGGATTATTCATTTAATATGTTTTTGGAAATATTACAATTGAATAAGAGTAATTCATTATTGCCCAAGTCGATAATAACAAAGTTTGAAGACAAAAAGAATGCAATGCACAAATCATAATTGAATGATATGGATAGAATCAAAGAAAACCCAAACATTTGCGCCAAGGAGATTGGAACATTCAACAAAGAGGAAAAATTGAATGAGTAATATTACTACTACCACATATTACCACAAAGCATGTGTCCTCCACTAGTTCATGTGTTATGCATGACGTTCGAGAAAATGTCATCATAGACCATAGTGTAACAAAATGGGAGCTTTTCAAACAGTGAAGGGGCATCCATTAAAGTACCAAGGGTTTGGGATTTTTATCAAATAATTTTGTTCTTCATCTAGAATGATTGGAAGTGGGTCATTACAATTGGTCATGACCCATTTCTATGAGAGATGGACTTGATTCGCAAATCACACTCCTTGTCACTGTTGTAGAATGAGAAATGGGTGAGATATAATAAGCCTTAAACATAGAAGGAAATGTAGTTGGTAAAGTTGTGAATGATAAAGAATGCACACTCAACCATTTGTTGTTTGACGAACCATCTGATACAATGCCTAGGATACCAGAATGCAAATAGAAAAGGCATCGAACTATTTGAGAAAATGCCTAAAATAGAGCTTGAGATGCATGATTGATGAACATGGATATATGTTTTGAGCTAGTTACATATTATTAATAACAAGTAAAGCATTGATCGAGCTTATTATACACATTGGGCATCAACGATAGAATAAGGAACGTATCCCAAGACACTCCACATCCATTCATACATATGGGTTGAAGAAGTCAAAAGGAAGTTGGAGGTATGTATTTTACATGTGAACCCATATGTGGATATGATATTTAAGAAAATATAGATTGTGAATTAGTTAGAATTGATTATTGATAGAAATAGATTCCTAAATATGGGTTCCTCACTATTTGCATATGGATTTCTTAATCATAGTTAAAAATTTGATAAGGAAATTATATGTTTGAGGGGCATATATTGAAATATGAAAATAGAAGATCAAATACATATTATATATTCAAAATATACATTTAATCTATGTATTTGAAGGATCTAATATTATGTTGAATTATATTAAGTAAAGATGTGTGGATAATACTATTGGAAATTCATGGTTGAATCCATAAACTATTGTGTTATCCATGGAGTTGGATAGGGAGTGTGCACAGGGTGAAGAGTAAATCGGTTGTGTTGGGGCATAGAAATCTTAGTATGGATTTTAAGATTTGAGGGAGCCCCAAGCTGAGCGTGTCCCAACTTGAGCAGCAGTAAACCTTCCATCCATAATGAAACTAAAACATGTACTTAGTGGGTAGGGAGTGTGCACAGGGCGAGGAGTAAATCGGTCGTGTTGGGGCAAGAAAAATCTCAATATGGATTAAAAATTTGAGAGAGCCCCAAGCTGAGTGTGTCCAATCTCAAGAAGTAGTTAATCTACCATCCACATCAAAATTTTCCTAGTGGGTAGGGAGTGTGCGTAGGGGGAGGAGTAAATCGGTTGCGTTGGGGTAAGAAAAATCCCAATATGGATTACAGATCTAAGGGAGCCCCAAGCTAAGCATGTCCAAACTCGAGCAGTAGTAAATCTACCATCCACTATGGAATTATACACCCTATTATATTACTAACTATATAAAAGTTGTTTAAAATATGCATCTTCAAGAACTTTGGATTTTGAGATAGGAGAAAGGAGCATGACATTCATGATCAAAGTGGTAAAACATTTCCTTACTTTTTCTTATTTTAATTTGTAAGCAATGTTCTAACATGTATACTATGTGTCTACATCGTGTCTTCATGCATCAATGCATTTGCTTCGTGTCTTCCTGCATTCATGTGTCTACATCGTGTTTGCATTGTGTCTTCATGCATTAATGTGTCTACTTTGTGTCTTCATTCATAAATCATCATATACTAAGATGTGTACTTTGCAAGTATTTTAACACATATGGAGGGAAAAGAATGAATTTCAGTTACAAAGTGCTTGAGGGCAAGCAAACTCAAGAGAGGCGGACTATCATGACCCCCACTTAGAACCCTAATTATAGTGTCCTCCACCTAAGAGAGATAGATAGATGATATAAAATAATATAATTTCATTTAAATGCATTACTATTAACTATTGATATAATGATAAATGAATTCATTAAACTTATGATATAAGGTTATATATATTACCATGATATAATATATCAACATATTGATATAATAATGATATTATACTAATATAATAATGACTATAATATAAAATAGCAACACATCAAATACTATTAAAATGTATAAGTATTAAATGACAAAGAAATTAAATAATATTTTTCATAATTAATAAACAAATAAAGAATAATAATAATACATTAATCATATAAATAATAATTATAATATAGGTATTAGAGAGACATGTCCCTTCAAACATGTCAAATATATAAGGATGCCATTTTTTAGGGAATTGGATCAGTACTTATTTAAAAAAATTATCTTATCAAATACAGATAGAAAAAAGGGTCATTACACAAAACCATCTTGGTACTCCTAAGTCGAGCCCACATCTATGACACCTCCAAACCAATCCCAATCCTATGGTGTTAAGTTCCGTCAGGCATGTAGCAACCCCTCCCTCTAAAGTGCAAGCCCAAAAATAGTTTCTGGCTCTTGCGTCACACGTTGATACTAGTTCAACTCCCCTAGGGCAACTTGTGGCCATCTAAACTGTCGAAGGGCCCTATCTAGCCAGTACTACTCTGCAAAGTACTCGCACCACCCAAAAATAAAACTTGGTGAAATGGTATATAGCAAATGTTGCCTCTCCTCTGCTTATGACCCAAGACCCATATAGCCTTCATGTAACAACCTAGATCTCATCTATCTGGCCTCACCAGTAGTCCACCTCCTTTGTATGATGATAAGTTAGTGGATCCCCCTAGTTATACACAACTAGCTCCTTTGCCTGCCTATCCCTCCCAATCGGCCTAAATGCCGCAATATGCTCCCAAACCCACACTTGTAACAATGTCAAGAACCCCACACTCCTCCCCTGGTGCCCTGCACCCTGGTATACTATTTGATGGAGATCACGGTATAGCTCAGCTAACATCAATGAGTCCCATGCCACAGGGACCTTGGCATCCACAATTCGCATAATCATTGGTATCAATGCCAACGTAACTCCTATACCACCAGTATCTGGGGAAATATATCTCGAAACTAGCTCGCATACATAAAAATAAATCCTCCTCTCCATTACTACTCGATCCAGGTGCTCATCTAAAGGGAACTGGCCACTCCAGATACAATACTAAACTCCAGGCCCCACCAATCGTTGTACCATTGCCTCCCCTGTCATCTCCCTAGTAATCATCATTGGCGTCCCTCGCATGGGTAACCGAAAGATCCTATAAACATCCTCTAAAGTCATTGTCATCTCCCAAGTCTGCAAGTGGAAAGTGTCAATCTCGCTGTGTCATCACTCACATAAGTTTGTCATCATTGCCATATATGTTCGTGTATGTGGTAACTTAGCCAGGTACCCCAAGTTGATACTATCAATCCTAGCCCAGTCTGCAGGCGTGAACTACTCTCTAGCACGTAGTACAGCTGCTTGTTGCTCTCGTGACACTAATGCCTCCAACGACTACTGCATACAAGTCAACAACATGTCAATTTTCATTTTCTACATAGTATAACCATAATTCAAAAACCCAACACCAAACTTATTACCAAATTTGCGATCTCACGAAAACGGTTTTCAGTACCGATTTTTAGCCCTACCCCCTAGTTGATTTTGCAGGATCGTAGTCCCATTGATCCTTAAAGTGATCTTGCTAGAACCGTGCTTGTGGGAATGCGTTTTCTACATTGCGAGAATGTTACAAAAGGAAATGCATAAATCACAAAGCAAAGTTTTTTGACCCTACCACCCGATCTAGTGTTCATTGCACTCGTACTCACCATACCACATCTACTTGATGCTCCAGTCATCCCTACGCAGCCATCATATCATCCAAATCAAAGCTCCAAACAACAATATATCGACGTCAGTATAAGAACCAATGACCCTTTCTACCCCTCCTAGCCCCCCTTATAGACCTCTTGTGGTGCCCTTCTTCCCTCTCTGACCCCTCCTTGCACCCATCATTTCCTCCCACCATGTTATTTTTACCATTTAATTGTCCATTTTAACACTCCTTTTGCCCTTCTCCGTCCCCTTGCTCCCATCACTTTGTTATAACTTTTCAATAAGTCGTTGAGTTTCATTTTCTCTCCCCGCCGCCTTCTTGAGGGGCATCATGCAATCCATTCTATCTTCTTCTATTCAAAACCAAGCCAACCATGTTGCTTTAAAAAATCTTCTTCGCATCGTTTATATTCGAATTTTTTTGAAATAGTATTGTCCCAACACTATGTCAAAGAAGGGCACAATGTAAACCCCTAAATCTGATTACACCATTAAGTAATCTTATTTAATCATATCCTAGGGCATTATTGATTAAATATTTATTATTTAATTAATTAATCATCATCCCCTAGTTAATTAACTATAGTCCAATTGATAAAATCAAATAATAACCCAAAATCAACTTATTAATTAAATCCCTATTCCTCTATTAAATTAAATAAATCTCCAAGTCTATTTAATTTAATCCCACACCCTTTATTTATTAAATAAACTATTTAATAAATCATCCTAAACCCCTAAAACATCCCTAGAACCCTATCTTTACCCCTAATCCAACCCATCCACCTATACTAACCTCACTTAACCACCTAACTAACCCATCCTATCAAAGCTAAGCCACTTACCCCCTAACCCCCTTTCTAAGCTAAGCCTAACCCCCCTTCTAAACATGTGCACAACTTTAAGCAAGGGTTAAGACTTGCTAACCCAAACCAAAGTCAATGGTCTCCCTTGTCCTCTTCCATCCCTATCCAAGAGCATTAATGGCTCTTACATGCCATTAATGCCTCTTACATCCCTCTTACACACTCTTCCTCCCTCATTACTCCCTTTGACCATCCATTTTGCCCATCCCCTCACACTCATCCTCCTTGTGACAAGTGTCACTCCCTGATTGGCTCCAAACAAGCACAATCCATGTGCTCCCCTTTCAAAGCATCCTAGCCCTCCCTCACCATTCTTCCATCCTCGCATCTTGACCCCCCATCTCACTACCCCTTAGCCTATAGATTGAGCCCTTAACCTCTCACAATTCACATCATCTATCAATGCAAACTTATAATGCCCCACTAGCCATTACAATATAGCTATTTTACACCATTACCATGTCAAAACCCATCCATACATCCATTGTTGAATCCTCGTGTTTGATAACAACCCACAACTTCAAGCTTGAGCACAACCAAGCACACATCCCCTAGGTATCTGGACACATCTACATCATCACAGGTCACACCTAAGGAGCTTACTATTTTTGGTATGCCTTCTTTCTTGGTGTTCACCTTGTCTTATCACAAGTGCTATTATTATTTACTATTGTAAATGTTAAAATTGTTATTAATATTTGTAGCATGCTACGTTTTTAGCATTACAATGATCAAGTGGAATCAATAGATATGTGGATGGGTAGTAAAATGTCCTACTGATATCTTCCCCCTCAAGATGCATGGGAGTTAAAGGAAAACAAAATTGTCACTCATATACAAGTATATGTAGTAAGAATCTCTAACCCTATCTTTACTTCAATTATGACTATTTAATTTCGTGCATCATAGCCTAGTTTCAGTTCTGTATTTCTTTATGTCATTTTTTGTTCTTTCTCCTAGATAAATTTTCAATTTATTCTTAGTGGTTTAAGGAAAATGCACATTTTTATTGTTCAAGATGTAAAACTATTCTTTTCATTTAGTTTTGAATTCATTTATTTAGTTTATTTTTCTGTTTGTATAAGGTTGGCAACCCAAGAATCATGTTACTTATGTGCTGTCTAGCCTCCTTGCCTATTTTCATCTTATTTGTTGCTACCAACTTGTAGACGAAGATCAACAAGGGGAAGGTGCTCTTACTAGTTAGGAAGGAATTGATTCTTGATGGTCTTTTAATAGAGCAATATTAGCATATAACTTTCATTGTCTAACAACAGTTGTTGATTCTCGTTGTTTGGACCTATCCCTAAACTTTGCTTTGATTTTTTAAATATTGCTTCAAGTTGAGCTTGCATGGACTTTGAAGATATGACATTGACATTTATATATTTTACTCTGTAAAATATGTAAAAATCATGTCACTGTCCATAAAAGACAAACAACAAATTAAATTAAAACTAATATTAATATACAAAGTTTACATTTACAAACTTAATGAATATTTTATCTTATTTTAAACAAAAATGTGGTGGACAGAGTCTTTCTGATTATATTTTCATATATATATTTTCCCTAATATCAAAACCATGTCAGGTAATGATAAATTCCAACGAATCTATTCGACTGATGTTTTAGTTCAAACATGTTACATTATAAAATGGCGATAAGTTGTAGATAGGAAACAATTGTGACATAACACTTACAATTCTATTGATATCTGCAGAGAACAAAATAGAGTCATGAAGAATGTGGGTATGAAAAAGTTGGGGCAGCAAGGACTTTGTGTGTCTGAACAGGGTTTGGGATGTTCGGGTATGTCCTTTTCGTATGGCCCTCCCAAACCTGAACAAGAGATGATAGATCTCATTCGCTATGCTGTGGAAAGAGGTGTCACTTTTCTTGATACTTCAGACGTTTATGGACCAGAAACCAATGAAATACTTATAGGAAAGGTTTGTCATGTAACCAGATCTTATTCTGACACTTCCACGGGTTTGAAAATACTACTTACAAGCTTTGCAGATCGCCCATTTAGGAAAACTGTATAAAGCATCATTGAAAAATGATTTAATGTGAATTAAAAGATGCATTTTTTTAAAACCATCGATTCAAAACAATATTGTCCATGGTCTCTTCCACAAGCATATCTTGTTTTCAGTTCTTAAGCAATCTTGTTTGCAATATTTCATCTGTGAAATATATGAACTTAATTTCATGCAATATGCCTCTATTGTTACTAAATAAGCTCTGAAAGGCGTCAGAGAGAAGGTGCAGATTGCTACTAAGTTTGGATTGATTTGGACTAATGGAGAATTTGGTGCGAAGGGTGATCCTGCATATGTCAGATCTGCCTGTGAAGCAAGCCTTAAGAGGCTCGATGTAGACTACATTGATCTTTATTATCAGCACAGAGTGGATACCACTGTGCCAACAGAAGCTACTGTAAGTTCAAATTTTAAATCTGTTATCTTTTACCTTTTTTTCTTGGACAAGCTATTATAAGATTTAAGATTTCAAACCTGCAACGTTGCGACAAGATAATCTTTTTTCAAACTACTGTGATTCATAAGATTGTTAAGAATGTGAAGTCCCCTCACTTGACCATTTCTTTCATTTTCTTTGCTGTCTAGATTCATATTTGAAGAGTTAAACATTTGAATAAAAGAATGAGTGCATGTTATGTATGGTGTGTGAGAAAGAGTAGAACATGGGTCAATGAGTTTGACTCAAAGATTACATAGTTATATTCTAATAGCAATATCACCATTTGACGTGCTGTGGAAAATATCTCGCACTTATCACTTAATGAGCTTAAGGAGCTTTCTAATGAATGGTTCATAAGGTATAACAGTTGGCAAAGGCTTTGCAAATGGGGTTGCAAGCAGAGCAGGTTTAGCTGTGGAGGAAACTTTGTAGTTAAGCACGCTCAAGCTGGAATAGTATAGAGGTGGGTGACCTCCTGGGAAGTCCCTGTGCTTCACCTCTGTGAGCATCAACCTAGACCCAATGAGTGCTATGTGTTACATTTATTCTCATGAGAGATGGATTCGTGTGAACCTGCGCCCCCCCCCACACACCATGAAAAGTTCAAACCAGTTCACGGTTCTGGTCCTGTTCGGACTCAGTTCAGCCAGGGTTTGAATTTCGCCTTGCGGGTTCGATCGGGTTCAAATTGAACCAGCACCAAAAAGTTTGAACCCAGTTCGAACCCACAGCAAACTGGGCCCCATGGATGGTTGGAAAGTGCTTTTTTCAGCAAAAATTAAATGTTTTTGGCATCCACAACCCTAAAAGTAGTTTTGAATTGCTTTTGGTGGCCTTTCTTGTCATTTTATGTTTCCAAACAGGTTATTTTGTCAAATGTTTTGAATCTTTGATGTTGAAGTTGATTGATCTATATGATAGTATGATCACTATGATTACAAGTTTAACTGTTTATGGTGTTTTGTTGTTTAAATATGTTTACACTACTATGCTACATTCTAATTTTAACTCATGCATTTTTATAATTTTTACATGTCTTTGTACTAATGAACCAAAACAAACCCAAACCCCTTTCCAAAATTTTGACGAACTTGCGAACCAGTTCTTGAACTTCAAACTTGGAGCCAAACCTGAACCGGCAACTTAGTTGTGAATCACTACTAATGAAACATGGGTCAATGAGTTTGACTCAAAAATTACACAGTTAAATCCTGATAGCAATATCACGATTTTATGTGTTGTGGAAAATCTCTCCTACTTATCAAAGGCATTATCCTGCTTTCTAGTAAATGTAGTATTTAATGGTGAACCACGTAATGTGTTATGTGACTATTTCTGATTTTCTTTATTTTAGTTTTGTTGTTTGATACTATTTTTTCTGCAAAATGTTCTCTTATCAAGCTATTATAATGCCTGAATCATCAAGGTTGCATGGTTTAGGAGGACAAAAGAAAAGAAAAGAAGTCTGATAAATAATAACGTACTTGACCTTTTTTAACAGATGGTTGAACTGAAGAAGTTGGTAGAAGAGGGAAAGATAAAATATGTGGGTCTGTCCGAAGCCTCTGCTTCAACAATACGTAGAGCTCATGCAGTGCATCCAATCTCTGCTGTCCAGCTTGAATGGTCTCTTTGGACTAGGGATTCTGAGGCCCAAATTATTCCCACTTGCAGGTACATAGTGTGACAAAACAATATCAGTAATTCTATTTTAACTTCATTTAGGCAGAGAACTTGGAACAAACATTTTTTAATCAGGATTTATACCAAAGGTTCATAGTCGGCAATTTTGAAAAAGAACTTTCAACAATTTAAACAAGCCCTATGAGATACCAGTTAATTCAATTTCGTTTTCTCCATTGTCAAGGAGTTGGGGATTGGAATTGTGGTATACAGCCCTTTAGGCAGGGGTTTCTTTGCCTTGGGAGCAAAACTTCTTGAAAGTTTAACGGACAATGACTTTCGTAAGGTAAAGGATAGGATTTTTCTTTTACTTATGAGGATCAAATTCAAATAATAAGATTTGATAGACCAAAATCAAATTTGAACATAAATTGTTAGCATTGGCATATTATGATAGCTAATAGTGTTCTTGTCATTATGGGTCTAACCTCTCAGGACACTATTGTTCAATGTTTGAATTGAGATGAGGTCCCCTCAATTATAACCTCATTGATTCACAGTTCCAAATCAAAAGTGTTTACCTTTCTTTAAAAAGTATAATAATCTGAACATAATCTATGTTGGAAGATCAAATGGAGCATTTAAGGTGAAAACTACTTTCATTTGATTTTCTGACTGTAGGTTATAATTGATTTGTTAAACAGGGGAATCATGGAGAATTGAAGGAAATAATTACTTTCAATTGATTTTATGATTGTAGATTGACCCAGATCACATAATTGATTTGTTGAAACAGGGGATTCCAAGGCTTCAAAGTTAGAATCTTGAGCACAACCAAGCTCTATTCCAAAAGCTAGGTGAGATCAGTGTACGAAAAGGGTGCAGCCCAAGCCAGGTTGCTCTTGCATGGGTTCAGCACCAGGGGATTGATGTTGTGCCCATACCAGGAACCACCAAGATTGAGAACCTGGAAAATAATATATTCTCCCTCTCTCTAAATCTGACTGCAGATGACATGAAGGACATTGAGGCCATTTTTCCTTTGGATGCTGCAGCAGGAGCTCGAAACAGGTCAGAGACTATGCAATTGAGCTGGACGAATTCAGAAACACCACCTTACAAAACTCTACATTGAATGAGAGCACATAAACATTTGTACGTCTCTTAAGTATGCATTGCAATACTTGCCTGAGATAAAGGCAGTGCAGGGCAGAGCTAGATGAATAAAGGCATGTGAAGAAATAAAAATATACAAAAATGTTCTATATAAATGGTTTTTGATATTCTTGTTTTCCTCTATCAGTAATATATAGCTATTATAATATTTTTCGCAGTCTGTAAAATATGGTTATTATAGTATAGTATTCTGTTGCAATCGAATAGCTCAGAGCTCGCAGTATTTCATATAGATTGATCTTAATCTCGTAAAATTTTGTGGACGGAATGTGTAATATATTTAGAGAAATAGTTAGCTGATTAGGCTAGGATTCAGAGTATTAATTGGTAGCGATAAAATGGAGGAGATTTTAATGTTGTATAAGGGGGGGAGTTTTAATCTAGAGAAGGAGATGGCCGCAAAGGAGGGCATAGCTTTCGAGAAGCGGTGCAAGAGATCTGGTTGTAGGCAGTACAGATGCAGTGGCCAACCCGTGGATAGAAAAATTATCTGTGAGAGTCATTATTTACCGGCTAAGCAGCAAGCCGCGAGAAACCCTAACAACCCTAACCCTATCCCTAATGCAGCGAAAATTCAGAAGAAATTTAAGTGAAATGACGATGAAGGGGGCTTGAAGAAAAATGAGGCCAATATCAATGGAGAAAGCTGAATAAAATTGATTCCGTTAGATTATTTTCCAATCTGGGACCTTAATCCAATGACTACAAATCCCCGCAATTAAAATGATAAGAGACTAAAAATAGCTAGAAATAGCTAGCTCGTTTGAAGACCAGAGTAAAAGCAATATTCAATCCTTGTCTTTGCCTTCAACTATTCTTCAGATATCTTCACGAAAAACGAAAAACTAACCACAAGCTTAAGTGTACTTCATATCGGTCCAAGGAAGAACTTCAAATGAAATTTAACGATCACAAATCCGCAATCAAAACTATATATATGTAGGAAAAAGGTAAAACTGAGCAGGTGCATTGGATTTGAAAACTATGTATATACCTCTTATTTGACCACACGGTTCGCTGAAAAAATTAGATTCAGCCAAATTGACAGCGAAGTATTGAAGGTTAATTTTTTTCAGGATCTCGCGCTTTCTGGTCCTTATTTTTCTCACTGAAAATAGAATTTTATCACAGATATTTTGCTTGCCGTAATTTGCTGAAGGGATAGATACAATTTGCGAAACATATTAATCTGTAACAATGACGAAAGCAATGCCATTGCAGGAAGAAGCCCGTAAATGTTGACGAGAAAATGCCGGACATTCAATATAAACGTACCATTCTCGACTATTCTTTATCAACAGCTTGAACATTCTTATACAGCTTAAACATGGATGATGTTAAGCTTCACATTTTGGTTCAGCCCCTACGGCATGCGAGCTGTGATTGGGCTTCGAGTGTTGAAAAACATGTGTCTCAACCTTGCAATCTTTTCTTGAAAAATTCTGAAATTTGTTTGTGGAAGTTTTCTTGGAAAATTCTGAAATTTGTTTGTGGAAGTTTTCCACTTGTTTATGCATTGGAAAGTGGTTAGTGAGTTGTTAAATGAGTCTTGTCCTTAGTAGAATATAGGTAGGCTATTTGTAGAGCCTTGATGACTCATTTTGTGACTTTTATAGGGGTCTAGACTAAGAGACAAAATTGTGGACGGGATTACTATTTTAACCTGGTTGTTTTTCCATATTGGAAATGTAAATGTAAAAAATGGGTAACATGTGGCATGGTAGTTTTGTTCATGGTTTTGTAAAACCATAAGTGGTTTCCAGGTTGTAAAATCACTATAAAAGGAGGGCTTGGGGAGGTATTTGTGTAATTGAGTTTAGTTTGCAAGACTGGTGCTAAAAGGAGTCTCTCCAAGTTCGAGTTGTGGTGATACACTCTTGTAAGAACTTGCATTGCAAGTGTATTGTAATCATCTTGATTTGATAATACATTGTGCGAGTTTTGGAGGGTGAGGTTTTTCTTCCGGAAGGGTTTCCTATAAACAAGAATAAGATGCCTAATAGGCCTAATTTCTAGGACTGAACTGTGGTTTTGATAGCAAACTTGCTCAAAGCAAATCCTAAACGACTGGTATGACTCCTATATGCATAGAATGGATAGATATGATGTTTATCTTCATGAAAAATTCTTGGAGCAATACGGATACGTACAACCACACAATGTTTCTTCACTCTTTTCACCTCTAAACCTCTAACCGGGTTGCACAAAATCGCCTAGGGCCTAGCATAATATATAGTTCTTAATGCTTTCACGAAACCTAACTCCTAAAAATATATACAACAATGACTCCAAGACAAAGCTGATAGGGTCAAAGAGAAGATTGACCTTAAAGAAGAAGCTGAAGCAAAGGAGAAGGAGTTAGAGTTGGAGGAAGAAGCACCAGCTCCTGATCCTGTTCTTCCTGAAGAGCCATTCTTGAAAGCATTGAAGGCATTGAGTGGCAAGGCTTTAGAAGGTGTTCCACTTTTTAGTGGACAAATGGATCCAGATTCAGTTGTGGATTGGATAGACAGCATTGAGAACCATTTTGAATGTGATGGTATCTCTGAAGCACAAAAGGTAATGGTGACCAAGTCTAGACTAAGAGGTTTAGCTCTTACTTGGTGGAAGTTTGTGCAAACTGAGAGGGAAAAGGATGGTAAAGGTCCTATTGTGACATGGAAGGGTATGGTATCCAAAGTCAAGCAAACATATCTTCCTGATGACTATGAAGTCCAAATGCATAGAAGGAGACAAAATCTTAAGCAAAAAGATTTGGATGTCCAAGCATATATCGAAGAGTTTCAAAAATTGCGTTTGAGGTCCAAGGTAGTTGAAGATGAGAGCATCAAGCTAGCAAGGTATTTGAATGGTCTCAAATGGTCTATTTAAGAAGAGATGAGCCTAGTGAACTTCAAATCCATTAGGCAATGCTATCAAATGGCCTTGAAGATAGAGGAGAAGAGCAAGAGAAAGCAAGATAGCTCCAAAGGTAAAGGCAAAGGAAAAGATACAAAAGGTCAAAGAGGTGGCTATGGTGGAAGAAGTTCTGATTCTAGAGCTCAAGGTGAGGTAAAATTCAGTGAGCAGCAAGAAGGAAGCTCAAGTAGAGGTGGTAGAGGAAGGAATTCTAACTCTAACTTTAGAGGAAGAAGTGGTGGTTCTTCACAAAGAGGAAGAGACAATTATTTTGCCAACATGAAGTGCTACCATTGCAATCAAATGGGGCACCCTGCCTATAGATGCCCTGAGAAAGGTGGCTCATCACAAGGAGGTGATAAGAGAGCTAACCTTGTTCATGAAGACACTAATGCAGGAGATAAACATTCTGAGATTCCATTAAACTGAGAGGAAGGGGAGAATCTCATAATGAGGAGAACTCTAATCAAGGAGCCGCTAAAGGAGGAGCCAAGCCAAAGAAGATCTTTGTTTAGAATCAAATGCAAGATAATGGGAAAAGTATGTAGGGTCATTATTGATTCAGGCTCTACTGATAATATAGTGTCAGAAGAAGCAGTCAGCAAGCTCAAATTGAAAAGGATATCCCATACCAATCCTTACAAGGTTACTTGGCTCAATAAGGGTCAACATGTGTTAGTAAATGAACAAGCATGGGTGGAGTTCTCCATTGGAAGGTACAAAGACAAAGTTTTATGTGATGTGTTGCCTATGGATGCATGTCATTTGCTCCTAGGTAGACCTTGGCAATTTGACCGTCAAGCCAGACATGATGGAGGAAAGAATTCCTATTCTTTTAAGAAGGATAATACTACCTTCAAAATTTAGTCATTGTTGGAGGATGTTGAAGTAAAGACAGTAGGTCCAAATGTTCTTATGGTAGGTGAAAAAGAGTTCCTACAAACCATGGAAGAAGGTGAAGGCATAGGGTATGCATTGATGTTGAAACCAAGAGAAGGAGATGAAGACAAGGTGACTAAGAAGACTGAATTACCAAAGGAGATTCAAGGTATGTTGTAGACTTACCAAGGCATTGTAAGTGATGGTCAACCTTCAACCTTACCCCCTCAAAGAGCCATAAGTCATAGGATAGACTTTATCCCAGGAGCTACCCTACCTAACAAAGCAGCCTATAAGATGACCCCTCAAAAAAATGAGGAAATAGCAAGGCAAATACAAGAGCTCTTAGACCAAGGCCTAATTAGAAAGAGTATTAGTCCATGTGTTGTACCCACCATACTTGCACCTAAGAAGGGAGGGAATTGGAGGCTGTCTACTGATTCAAGGGCTATCAATAGGATAACCATAAGGTATAGGTTCCCTATCCCTAGGATTGAAGACTTAATGGATTGTTTAGGTGAAGCAAAGTACTATAGCAAGATAGACTTGAAGAGTGGCTATCACCAAATAAGAATCCATGAAGGAGATGAGTGGAAGACAGCCTTCAAGACTAATGAAGGACTGTATGAATGGCTTGTCATGCCATTTGGATTGTCAAATGCCACCTCTACATTCATGAGGCTCATGAATGAAGTACTCAAGGACTACATAGGCAAGTTTGTAGTTGTATATCTGGATGATATACTGATTTTTAGCAAGAAAAAGAGTGAACATTTGAAACATCTTGATATTGTCTTCAAGAAGCTGCATGAAGAGAAGTTGATGATCAATTTGGAGAAGTGTGAGTTCATCAAATCAGAACTGGTATATCTTGGGTTTGTTTTATCTCATGGCAATCTGAAAATGGATAAGAGCAAGGTAGAGGCTATCATGAATTGGCCTACTCCAAGGTCAGCAACTGAGTTAAGGAGTTTTCATGGTCTTGCATAATACTATAGGAAGTTTATAAGACAATTTAGTGCAATTTGTGCTCCTATGATGGATACTATCAGAGGAGGAATGAAAACCAAGTTTGTGTGGAATGAAGATGCTAACAAGAGCTTTGAGTTGTGTAACGCCCCGCCAAGGGATCCAAAAGAATTAACCTAAAGTTTCACTAAGTTTACTAAACATTTTTTTTTTTTTTTTTTTAAAAGTAAGAAAGTATGACATACACATCAAACAAATAGTAGCGGAAGCAATAACATGTAATCATCGACAAACATACATTGCAAGTTACATTTCTTAAAGATCCCAAGACGTTGAGTCACGTTTAAATTTAATTAATTCTAAGTCTAACAACTAACACATACATATAGAAGAATAATCAGAAACTCCAATATCCATAATATACATTTGTTCCGAATGCTTCTTGGCAAATTAATTCGGAATGCTCATTCATCCACTGTACATGTCATAGGGTATGAAAGGCTTAAAAGAATATACATATGTAAAGATCAAGATACAACATCCTCAAATCCATGATACAAAGTACAGTAAAAATATATGAAAATTATTCACCATACATGATACATCCATACATCCATAATGATAAAACATCTATCATAAAATCTAATCATCCATCATACTAATCCAAGAACATAGTGTAGGTAAATGCCAATCACGAAAACTCCAGCCACGGTGACCACGGAACGGATCTCAATGGTAAGAGTAAAAGCACTACCACCCGACCGCGTGGAACCTAAATGGTCCACTCCCACCGCGCTGAGGAGATAGTCTCAAGTCCCAAATAGGATAACAAAACCTATAATCATAAATACTTTCTAAGTCCAGGAGATCCTATAAGTATGCCAACTCAAGGGTTCCTAAAAAGATCGACATCTAAATCCCAGAGGTACCACAAGACACGTAGGAAACCTAATATGCAAGCGGGAAAGTGTCATCGCAAAAGTCATGTAGAAGTTACCCGAGCAATCCCTTAGGAATCCCGGGTCCCTACTGATCCTGCGGCCACTAGTATCCTCTCGTACTAACGAGGCATACTATGGTATGCAAGGTCGTAACCAAGCGTCCTCTCTACCCCATCCTAGTCTGTACTAGCACTCATGGCATGGGAGAGAACATACAATTATCTTATTAGGTTCATTTTCTCTCATTTAGTGTAAATGTTTTCACTTATTAAAAACGACTTACAATGGGTTTCTCAAGGCAGCCACTTAGGGCTCCGACCCCCATTGCAAGCCACTTCCCGACTCTACACATAGATAACCTACCCTAGCTCATGAACTCATAAATCAAAGAATCATAATAAAACCATCTCAGTCCTATGCGAGCAACTGAAAATATCATAAAAAGATAATCCACAAAATATATCAGTTCTTCATGAGCAACAGATAACATCAAATAGTAATCAAGTAATCACGACAGTTCTCTATTAGCAACTGAAGGCATCAATGATAAGTCACAAAATCCAATGGTTCTCTAATGAGCAACCAGAAAGTAATACAAGTATAACTGATCGAGACTCAGAAATGGTTAAGTTAGGTATTCTCAAATACATACATCTCAGCTTCACACAAGGAACTGGAAAGCAATCACAAACAGTAAACACAATCATGTCATAGAGCACTTCATCACATTACCATGGTCAGGTTTAAGAAAGATCGAGACCAAATCATCAAGACATCACATTCACAAACCCCGAGCCTCTGGTAACAACCTGAACTGGTCAACGCTAAACCAACCCCAAAACATTCAAAGTATAAAGACAACATCAAAGTCTCAGAGATTGGATCTGAAAGTATATTATTTAAGTTAAGGTAAGGTTTGTGATTTAGTTTAATGTCGAATTCAAGTAACAAAGTTTTCACAACTACCCTTTTTCGAATAACCCATTTCTATAATAACTTTCATTAAATCAATATCCAAATTTATAATTTAGTCAAATAAAATTCATTATTAATTAACTTAATTAAACTAATTTTAATTAAATTAATCAATATTCATTAGATCTAATTAATTATTTTAATCCCACTACTAATTGTTAATTTATTAATATTTAAACAAAATTATTAATAAATTAAAATCTACAACTATATCTATGCAATTAATATTTATTTATTAAATATTTAAAAAGTTTAATATATTATAAAAATTGAATATATTATAATTTTTATTATTTAAAATTTTTAATTAAATAAAATTTCGTTTTTTAATCATTAAAAAAAATTATATAAAAAAAAATAAAAAACGGAATTAAATTCTTCCCCACTTTTAAAGCCCGTCGGCTTTGGCCGCAGGCTTTATATATATATATATTTATTTATTTATTTATTTATTTTTTTTATTTATCTAGAACTTTTCAATTTCATTAAAAACAAAACCCTTATCAAATTATATCTTAATTTCTAAATCAGGAAAAACAAGGGTTCTAATTAATTCATCCAGTCTCCATGGATACAGATATTATTGACGAATAATTAATAGCTTCACAAGATTGAAAGCTTAAAACTTTTATAACAGAGAATTCATATCTACAAACCCCAGACACGAAGAAGGCAGGAAGGGATAATTGCAAATTTAATGGATAAAAAACACAAGACCCTACCTGATCCTGATGCTATTATGCAACCTCCAGAAAACTGTATGCGAATTCGCTCCTCTCAATAACCTTTCCCTTCGAGACTTTCTTCGTATCAGCCTTCTGAAATTTTCTTCCAAAAATTGTCTTCCTCCTAATTCCCGTCCAAATTCCTCTCTCTAAAAAAATGAACCCCCAAAGTTGTGATAAGAAAATTCTCCTCAATTCGGGGCACTAATTGTGCGTTTACCCGAGAAGACTCTTTTCACAACTTAGTTAACTCAAATTAACTTTTATTATCTTTTCTAATTCTTTTGCATTCAACTTTCATGCACATTAAGTTGAATGATTAAATAACTTTATTTAAAATTTCACTTGACTTCAATTCTTAATTAATTTATTACTTTAAATCTTATGTGCACTTTTAAGAAATTAAAATAACATTATTAATTTTTATAATTTAATCTTTTAATTTAATTCTTATATTTAACTCATGTTTAGATCATGCGATCTAGAATTCTTAATAAAATTAATATCTTTCAACTTTTTTTAATTTATTTTAGAACTTAATTGATAACATATTTAATTAATTTAAATAACAATAATACTTAGCATTTATTTAAAAATGAACTCCAAATATATTATTATTAAATTAAATAAATATTATCCTATTCTAAATATATCTTAAACTTTAATTTCCAACTTTAATTCTTTTATTTAATTAATTAATTAATTAATTAAATATAAAGATATCATAATAATTCCTTATTAAATTAAATCATTAATTTGTCTTTTTAATTAGACTTAATTAATAGAAAAATACACCAAGGACTCATAAAGCAACATACGAAAACCCATCATAGAAAAATACATACCACATCAAACAAAAAGGTTATAATCACAAAATTACATCATTTGATGCATTCGGAGGGTACTAACTCAGATACTTGTCCTAATTATCAATTAGGACAATTGGCTAGAGGGTTTAGGATTTGGACTTAAGAGTTTATCTCCCCTCTCTTACCATTGAGACAGTGCGATAGGGTACGCTCATCCTGACAATTCAGGGAAGTCGATACCCGGTACCTGCAACCTGCATAAAATCCACGCATGTACAAACACAATATTCTAAGCTAAACAGGCAATGGCAGGAAGTGGTGCATCGTGTAGATCCCGACTAGCAGGTGACTACGACTCCCTTCCTTAACCATATCAGAAACACCATACATAAATAAAACAACACGCACACCATACACATGCAGTATGGGGTAAGTATCCATAAGAGGCACATGAAATAATAAGCCATCTAACTAATCATCATCGATAACTAAAACCATTGAATAATCATCATACATGCATGAAATATAGAGTACCAAGTAATCTCATCATATAATAAACTGAGTGTAAACATCATCTGATAATCTCTAAAATAATAATACTACTCATCAAACATAAATTGGCCTAAAAGAGTTTGGCAATCATAACATAAATGTAGCTCGAAAAATGTAAACTAGGGGCAGGCACTACAAGTTGTTGAAGGAAAGAACAGCTACCCAACCTATTTTGGTGTTGCCAAGCTTTGAGAAGCTATTCACCATTGAATGTGATGCTAGCAATGTAGCAATTGGGGTTGTCCTAAGTCAAGAGGGTAGACCGGTGGCTTTCCATTCTAAGAAGTTAAGTGAGGCTAAGAGGAAGTACTCCTCATATGACTTAGAGATGTATGCATTGGTCCAAGCTCTAAGAAAATGGAGGCACTACTTGCTTCCCAAGGAGTTCATTGTGTATTCAGACAATCAAGCACTTAGCTTCCTGAATTCACAAGAGAAGTTGAGTCACAAGCACATGAAGTGGTTTGAGTACCTACAAGCCTACACCTTCCATATCAAGCACAAGAAGGGTGTACTAAAAAAGGTGGCTGATGCATTGTCAAGAAGAGCCCTCACACTACAAGAAATTCAGTTGAAAAGCATGGGGATAGATCATTTCAAGGATCTATATGTAGATGATGATGACTTTGCTGACATCTATAAGGTATGTGCTGAATACAAGAATCATTTTCATAGCAAATATGCTGATTATACTTTGCAAAGTGATCTCTTGTTCAAAGGGAATCAATTGTGTGTTCGTAGAGGTTCTATTAGAGAGAATTTAATTCAAGAAAAGCATAATGGTGCTTTGAGTGGTCACTTTGGGATCACTAAGACTCATGACCTTGTTTCAAGGTTTTACTTTTGGCCTAGAATGAATCTTGATGTTAGGAGGTATGTGGAGAGTTTTGTAGTATGTCAAAAAGCCAAGGGCACTTCAACAAATGCTGGTCTTTACCAACCACTACCTATTCCTACTAAGCCATGGGAATGCTTAAGCATTGATTTTGTAGTTGGGTTACCCAAGACAAGACAAGGAATGGATAGTGTGTATTTGGTTGTGGATAGATTCAGCAAGATGCCTCACTTTGTGCCATGCAAGACTACACATGATGCAAGTCAAATAGCATCTCTATTCTTCAAAGAGATAGTGAGAATACATGGACTACCAATCAGCATTGTTTTAGACAGAGACACAAAATTTATGAGTCCTTTTTGGAAGACTCTTTGGCAAAGATTGGGAACTAACTTATCCTTTGGGTCAGCCTACCATCCCCAAACCGATGGTCAAACTGAGGTTATTAATAGAAGTCTTGGAAACCTTCTAAGATGCCTAAGGAGTATGGACAACAATGGGATTAGTTGATTGGGCAAGCTGAATATGCCTATAATGACACCATAAATAAATCAACCGGGACGAGTCCATTTGAAGTTGTATATGGCCTACATCCTAGGGGTGTCTATGAGTTGAGAGATTTAAAAGATGGAGTCAAAGCAAGTGCATATGTTGATGACTTTGCATTTGCTATGCAAGAAGTTCATGAAACAGTGAGGAAGACATTGACATAGAACACTATAAAACATAAAGCCAAAGTGGATGAAAATAGAAGGACAGTTGATTTTAATGTTGGTGACTTGGTTATGGTGCATCTCAACAAGTCAAGACTACAAAAAGGAGTCCCCCACAAGCTACAAATGAGAAGGATAGGACCCTGTCCTATATTGGCTAAATATGGTGACAATGCATTCAAGGTTGAACTGCTGAAAGATAGTGGATTGTCACCCATTTTTAATATTGCTGACTTAGTCCATTATAGAGGACCACAACAAGACATGGATCAGACTCTTCATGAAGTGATCAGAGATGTGGAGGATCTCCAATTACCTACTACTACAATCATAGGCCCAGACATCATACTAGATACAAGAGTCTATAAAAAGACAAGGACTAAACAGTACAAGGTGTAGACACCTAAATTTGATTACATCGCTTTAGTAATCCTATTTAGTTATCTCTAAAGGCATCATTAATTAAATTTCTATTTAATTAATCCTTTGTCAGCCCCTAGTTGATTAATTTAATTAATCATCTATAGTCCTAATTGATAAATCAAATAACCTATCATTTATCAATTAAATCTTATTCTTCTATCTAATTCCAAAAATCCCCATTTATTAAATAAATCTATTTGATAAATAAAATCCTCAAATCTAAAAACCCCTAACCTATCCCTAATCCTCCATTTAGCCTAATCCACCCCATCCACCCATACTAACCAAGCTTAGCCACTAACTCACCCAACCTCATTAATGCCATCCACTTGCACATCTCTAATATTCCTAATCTAATCCTAAACCCAAGCCTAATCCACCCCCTAATGTTGTCACATTCCTTAAACAAGTTTAAGACTTTCCTAATCCAAACCAAAGTCTCCCCTCAAAAATCCCAACCACCAAGTCATGAGTGCTCTTACAAACCATAAAAGACTCTTACAAGCCCACTCATGACTCTTACATCCATCTTCCACACTCTTCCCTCTTCCACACTCATTCCTCTTACATCTCTCTTACATACTCAACCCCACTCATCATGCCTTTAACCAACCCTTTACCCTACCCTCTCACACTCATCCTCCTTGTGACAAGTGTCACCTTCCCATTGGTGCTAAACAAGCACAATCCATGTGCTCCCCTTTGAGTGCATCTTAGCCCTCCTTAACCATCTCCCCATCTTTGCATCTAAGCCCTCCATCCCTCAAGCCCTTAGCCTATAAATTGAATCCCATCCCAAGCCATTTCAATCAACAATCTTGGAGCTAAAGTTATAATGCCCTTTTGAGAGCCAAAAGCCATCAACCATACCCTTATAATGCCAGATTGAGAGCTCACAAAGCTATCAATTTTCCATTACCCATCTCTATTGAAGCAACTTTGAGAATCTTGAGCATACATCCATATCAAAGGACACATCTACAAAATCAAGGAAGCATAGAGTGTTTCTTTTTTTGGGTTTGCATTCCTTAATTGTTTCCTTTGTCTAATCTCATATGTGAATATAGTTTTAGTTTGTGAATGTTTCTCTTATTGCTAATGTTCTTTGCATACTAAATCTTGTTCTACATTTTGGCACGCCCGGTGGGACCCCGCTATGGGTCATTTTTTTCATCCATTTCAATCTATATTTTGTGCTTAAAAACTAACAATCTAATGGTTTATGTTGTTTGAGTTGTTGCAAGGTGTGTTTTCTTATTTTTGCAGGTGGAAGGACGCACTAGAGAAGAAGACATACCCTCAAAAATTTGAAAATAACCAAGAAAACAAATTTTTTTGAAAAAAAGCCCGCACCCGTTGGTTCACGTCGCGCAGTGTCGTCTGCGCAGATTGGCGTCTCCGCCTGTTGTCTAAGCAGTTTGGCGTCTCCGCAGTTTGGCATCTTTGCCTGTCGTCTCTGCAAAAATGTCGTCTGCGCAAACTCAATCGTCGTCTCTGCAAGCTCAATTGTCGTCTGCGCCTGCATAACCGTTGTCTGCGTTAGCTCAACCGCCGTCTCCGAAATCCTAGACTGTTGTCTGTGAATTTTGGCGTCTCCACCTGTCAAGCTGTCGTCTCTGCTGCCGCAATCCGCCAACTGTCGTCTCCGATGCCGCCAGCTACTTTCTTCATTAGACTGTCGTCTGCGCAGATCACCGTCTGCGCAGATTGGCATCTTCGCCTATTGTATTATTTTTTAGGATTTATCGCCTAGTTTTTGGCTGTCTTGTTCAAGTCATTGTCTTTGCATGCTTTCAAAACTCTAACAAATGAACTTGTATGTTCCATAGGAAATAGACCATTCTAATCATTTTTACGCATATTAAAAACAACAAAAAAAGTTAAAATTTTTTTTTCCCATAGTTAAACTTTCCTTTTGGAAGATTTTGGGTGACTAATTAATTTTCTTTTTTTGTCTTATTGCAGGTTGGAGCAACTTTTTGGGTGACTAATCATGTTTTTTAGGTTTTTTGTGGAATGAACTTGCATGTTTAAACACATTTTCCCTTTGAATGTATGTTGCTCAAACACAATCTTGAATGCAATGGTTTAAAATCAATCTTTCTCGGAATGCATGCTTAAAACAACAAATTCAATCTTGAATGCCAAGGATCAATTAACCACTGCAATATCTCACACTTGCAATTTGGGCTTAAAACACTCTAACACAATCTTGAATGTCTAATAATCAATGAACATTGCATGGTTTTGATGCATCTCAATGACGCTCGCTTTTCTTATGTTGACGAATTCTCAATTTCCATTATGTTGATGACGTTGTCAAGTTGGAATGAACATTGTATGCCATAATCACGAGTTTCTTCAATCATAGCTTACAAAATCTAAGTCATCAATTGGAAAAGAACTCTGCTTTTTAGCCCAAGGTCATCCAAGTCTTCTCTCCCCTTGTCGTCTTTCGAGACCATCTTGGGTGCATAAGATTAGGATCCAAAACCTTGTTTTCTTTTTTTTTTAGGAGGCCTGCTTGGAGATTTCATCACCCCTTGGATGACCTCAACTCCAGTGTTCCGGCGGAGTATAAGAATCGGGGGGTGAATCGAAAGACACCTCTCTTGGGATCAAGATTTTGTCACTCGGGCTAAGCCTCAAGGAACTTTATACCCTTGAGAAGTGAAAGAGGAGAAGTGGGTTACCGCTCCTCTCGGCTGTGTGACATCCTTTTGGTCTCATCTACGGATATGGACCTCACATACCTTGTGTATATCGAGGACTTCCTAGCTAAACCAAATTTCATCCTTGTAGAAAGCTTCCTAGGATGTTGGTGTGTTTGACATGCTTGCTCCAAAATTTTGTCTGCTTGTTTGTTCATAGCCTTTGAATGAATGTTTGCCAACTTTGGTCAAAATCTTAGAAAAGAAAAAATCTCCCAGCTCAAGGCATACTTAGCGTAGTCACTGCCTCATCAGAAGATCATCCAAGCTCCCTTAGTTCTTTGCTTTAGAACAATCCGAAATCCAAATTCCATCCAAATCATCCCCCCCAACCAGCTAGCAACCCAATCCAAAATCACACCCAAGCCTTTAGAGAGTTGTTGTCACTCTGCCAAAATTTGCTATCCAATCAATCCTACCAATCAACCAATCTCACCAAAGTTATCCCTCTGACAGAGCATTGTCTAAGGTAACCCAGCTTTGTCACTTGTATCCCTCATCACCTTGAGCTAAAGGTTGGGATCCACAAGTGGTCAATCTCGTGTCATGCCCATAGGATCATTAGTCTATCCTTAAATTGACACAATCTCCACCAATCCTGCACATACGAAAGAAAAACTCTCACTTTTTGACAGCATGCCCTTGAAGTCTTCCATCCACACGAAAGCCAAAAATCTCCAACTAATCCTCCTTAGGTCTGTCATACAGCTTTGACTCCCCCTAGGAAATCCTTCATCAGCCAATCCAAAATCTGAGCTTAATCCAAATCCGACCATGAGCTTCCGTGTTCATCCATATGCAAGACCCCATCCCCATCAAACTCATTGTCAAAGCATGAAGTACCAATCCTATCATGATATATTTGGTCGTATTGTCCTGGCTCCTGCCACCTCCTATTCCAATGATGAGGAAGATCTTGTCAACTATGAAGGGTATCTTGAGAGCCTTAGAAACATTCCACCAACCATCCCCCAAAATCCAAGAGTTATTCCAAACTATCTAGTTATGCCATCTGATATCCCAACTTCTCCTCCATCACCCAATCAACCAAGCTTCCAATCTTCCACCTCCATCACACTAGCTATTCCTGTTAATTCACCTCCACCTCCGACACACAAGTCTCCAAGGAATCTCCCAGAGGAAATACAAGAAAAGAAGCCTCCAGTAGTCGATAAACCATGTCATCTAATCCAACCATGTGAAGTAGTCAGTGATGAAGCTTCCCCATCTATAATACTACCTCCATCTTCCATAGCTATCATCCCCATACCATCCATCAAATTGCTTAAAATCCTTCCACTTCCTACAAGCATCAAAATCCCACCACCTGTCAAATCCCTTCAAATCCTATCCACATCCCCTCCAAGCATTTCCCAAATCTCCCATAATGAACCCTATGCATCCATCTTCTACTCACCCATCTCCACTACCGAATCTCCCATCTATCCATCCACTGCCTTTGAAGAATCCATCCCTTCACCTACTATCGCACCATCCATCCCAATCCAATCCTATCAAGATCCTATCCAAAAGCATGTTGACATTCCCCAAAGCATAAATGAAGATATCCTCGCACCATGTCTTCCATCCATAGCGCAGTCACCATCCCCTCCATCTCCAAAACCTCAAGCCATTCCTCCTCTACTGAAGGATATCTTTTCATCCCATCAGCTAAATCAAGATCCTATCCTACCATCTCCTCTGCTCCATGCTTCCATCTTACCACCTATCCAAGCTATTCCACCATCTGTAATCTACCCTCTTGGTTCACTTACATTTATCCATGGTGGCCTCCTCTCAGTAGAAGAATTAAGAACAATATCTCCCTGTTGTAGTACATCTGATAAAAAACTTCCACCATTTTCCACAAGCAAAAAGTATCCTCAGCTAGTTCAAATGCTCAATGGATGGCATTATCAAGGTCAAGGTTTAGGACCACAAGAACAAGGAATCAGAAAGCCTATTATTGCACAAAAGAATCTAGGATTTCATGGTCTTGGATATGTATCCAAAGGCTCACTATCTAAAAGTTTTGGTACACCACACCCCCAAACCAAGCCTATCTCCAAACTCACCATGCCAGCCTCCCATCACTCCTTCAAGAAATCTTATGCCATCCCCCCTCCACCATCTTTGCAAACCAAAACAACCTACCATATCCCCCCTTCATCCGCTAAATCCATTTTGGGTCCCTATGTCCCAAAATCTACCATCCTCCATCCTCCTATCAGCCATCATTCAAATCCTATTCCATCCATTCCTATGCAAGATCAACAAAGGCACATATCAGGGCACATTGTCCATCATCACCCCCCTACATGCTCTTCCATATCCTCTTCATCTCACAAAGCTTCTCCTAACCATCTTCCCAAATCTTACCACAGTAATGTGAATGCCAACTTCAAAAAGCATAAAGCTAAAAATCCACATCCTAGGCAATCATATGTTTATTTTAAAAGACATACTCCAAAAAGGAAAAATCCAATCAAAGAATGCAAAATAATGCAAAATCCTATAAAATGAAAATCCAAAACCATGTGGATCCCAAAGAAAAAAGTTGAAACCCAATGCATAATGGCATCCACCATTGCTAATCCTCCATCCAGTGACTCGTGTCCCCCATCTCCTAACTCCATCTTGGGTGCCTATATCCCCAAGTGCGCTTCCACAAATCCTCCATCAAGCCCACATCTACCATCTATCCCCCATATGCTCTTTTCACACCTATCCCAACATGTGCCAATTTTGATCCTGCAAGCATCCCCATCTCATGCTCCTTTCCAGCCTTTTCATCCCTCCATCTTCTACCATCAATCCCATCTAATCCAATCTATTGCATAAATCACACATTCGGTGTACCAACAGCTAGCAACAAAATTGAACATTCCAATAGCTAGTGAAAAATTCCAAGGAAAAAGCCAAAAATAGCTGAAGAAAGCCAAAATCATTCTAGCTAAGTCCAAAGTAAAAAAGTCAATATATATATATATATAAAGAAAGAAAAATAAAGCATCCACTGGTGAAAACTTGGAAATTCAAGCACCTTGGACAAGTACCATGATGAAAACTTGGTAAACAAGCGTCATGCATAATCCAACCATCCCCAGCTTAGCCTATCATCCTCATGCTTTTGGTCATCTCTTGTCATCCAGCTCCATCTTCCAATCTATCCATCTATCCTCCACCCTCCAGCTTCCATCTCACACCATCCACTTATCTCCTACAGCTTCTGCCAACCATCACAGCTATCATCCATCTCCCTAGCATCTTCAGCTTTTCCATCCTAGCTTCAATCCTATCACATCCATTGTACAACCTCCTTCCACATGTCATATTCTAAATAGGGGCATTATATTCCTTGGAGATCTTTTCTTGTCCATCCTCCCTTGTCATTGGTATCTAGCTCTAGGCTATCCTCATGCAAACCCAATGTCATCTCTTTATATCCATCATAATCCTAGCTATCTACCATCCTATCCAGCCATCTTGTCCTACTCCTCTAGCTATCCTTGGTCACAAAATCTTCCATCATCATTGGGATGCATCCTCCCCAAATCCATGTCTTCTGCTATTACCCCATCCTTAGCTTTCGCCCTTCCATCCCGCTATCCTATCAACCTGAGCTTTTGCCTGCTTGTAAATATCTTGGTTAGCTTCAGCTTGTAAATATCTTGGTCCGTCAGCTTGTACATCCTTTTTAGCTTTGTACCATTGTATCTATCTAGCTTTCATGTTAGTTCCTCCTTGATCAGCATCTTGCACACATCGCACAACCCTTGGTTAGCTATTCCAATGCATTCTTTAGCTAGATTTCCTATCACCAAAGTGTTATCCTTCTTAGTTCAGCTTTCCAGACGCATCACTCATCCAGATCCATCAGCTTAGGTGCTCTCCGATAGATCCTTGCAAGATATAGCTTTCCTCATGTCTGATCTTGGTCCGTTAGTACCTCGTCCTACCCATCTCGTTGGCAAACAGTTCTCTTTTGGATCTTCGCTTTCTTTTGATTTGGGATCTTCCCTTTTGGGTCTTGAAATATCTTTTCCAAGCAATCTCCTTTTTCCCTTCTCAAGGTTGCCACGATCTTCCATATCATGGTATGCTGCGAATGGGGAAATTAGAGCGTAAGGTCTTGATCAGGTCTTTTGCTTGTTTTCTTTTTCTGCTTGTGGGTTACCTAGTGTCATTTCCATGTTGCTTCCTCTAGGATTCATGTGTGATACTAGGGCAATCCTTGTGTGTTTGTTTTGAGTCAGTTCGTCAGTCCTCTGGACGGTTGGTGAAAAGGCCTTGATGTTCTTGGTAACCTTGGCAATCAACCAACAACCCTATAGCAAATCTAGTGCTCAACTACATGGTGGTACTTCTCTTTGAAGTATCCCCCCACTCAAAAAGCTTCAATGGATTCCCTTCATCTCCATTATCCCCCATCCATATCCTGCATCTGTCGCCCTACTCTAGCTTATGCATCAGCATCTCTTTGAATCACTCCTCACACTTAGCTTTAGGGATCCACAATCCTAGTCTTAGGGATCCACCAATCAAATCAATCCACCAAGCCTCATCTTTCGAGATCCACAATCCTAGTCCTAGGGATCTCCAAAACCCATCTTCTGCCAATCTAACTCTTTGAAATCCTGTTGCATCAGCTTTATCATTCCATCATTCATCCCCCTATCCATGGATTCCTTTTATAGCGCTCCGCTCCTCCATCTCCCCCCCTCCAATCCTGGGAAGTCTTAAGCTTTCTTTACTTTTGTGCCTCTGATTTCCCTTTATCATTCTCCCATAGTGAGAGTTTGAGCTAATTCAACCCCTTCTCTTCGCCAACCTGTGTCTCAGCTCGTCTCAATTTCTTGTACTTTTTCAAGAAGTTGTCGAGCCCCATTTCTTTCCCCGCCGCCTTCTTGAAGGGGGCATCATCTAAGTCTAGTCTCTCCTCTTCTTATCCGAGACTGGGGCAACCTCGTTGCTAAAACATCTTCCTCGTGTCATCTTCATTCGAACTTCTTTGAAATAGTGTTGTCTCAACACTATGTCAAAGAGGGGCAAAATGTAGACACCTAAATTTGATTACACCGCTTTAGTAATCCTATTTAGTTATCTCTAAAGGCATCATTAATTAAATTTCTATTTAATTAATCCTTTGTCAGCCCCTAGTTGATTAATTTAATTAATCATCTATAGTTCTAATTGATAAATCAAATAACCTATCATTTATCAATTAAATCATATTCTTCTATCTAATTCCAAAAATCCTCATTTATTAAATAAATCTATTTGATAAATAAAATCCTCAAATCTAAAAACCCCTAACCTATCCCTAATCCTCCATTTAGCCTAATCCACCCCATCCACCCATACTAACCAAGCTTAGCCACTAACTCACCCAACCTCATTAATGCCATCCACTTGCACATCTCTAACATTCCTAATCTAATCCTAAACCCAAGCCTAATCCACCCCCTAATGTTGTCACATTCCTTAAACAAGTTTAAGACTTTCCTAATCCAAACCAAAGTCTCCCCTCAAAAATCCCAACCACCAAGTCATGAGTGCTCTTACAAACCATAGAAGACTCTTACAAGCCCACTCATGACTCTTACATCCATCTTCCACACTCTTCCCTCTTCCACACTCATTCCTCTTACATCTCTCTTACATACTCAACCCCACTCATCATGCCTTTAACCAACCCTTTACCCTACCCTCTCACACTCATCCTCCTTGTGACAAGTGTCACCTTTCCATTGGTGCTAAACAAGCACAATCCATGTGCTCCCCTTTGAGTGCATCTTAGCCCTCCTTAACCATCTCCCCATCCTTGCATCTAAGCCCTCCATCCCTCAAGCCCTTAGCCTATAAATTGAATCCCATCCCAAGCCATTTCAATCAACAATCTTGGAGCTAATGTTATAATGCCCTTTTGAGAGCCAGAAGCCATCAACCATACCCTTATAATGCCAAATTGAGAGCTCACAAAGCTATCAGTTTGCCATTACCCATCTCCATTGAAGAAACTTTGAGCATCTTGAGCATACATCCATATCAAAGGACACATCTACAAAATCAAGGAAGCATGGAGTGTTTCCTTTTTTGGGTTTGCATTCCTTAATTGTTTCCTTTGTCTAATCTCATATGTGAATATAGTTTTAGTTTGTGAATATTTCTCTTATTGCTAATGTTCTTTGCATACTAAATCTTGTTCTACACAAGGAGCATCTCATTAAAAGGCATGGACAAAATGATGTTGATGCTGTCTGGATAAAAGAATCAGAGTTCAAAAAGATGGGATTTGATCCTACCATCATCAATCCAAGGGTAGATTGAATTTCTTATTTTGGGGAAGATGGTGCAGGAGCACCTAGGCTAGCCTCTATTGTTTATAAGTTTTTGGTTTGTACTTGACTCTAGCCAAGTCAAGAGGATAGATTGGTTTGTTTGAAGACCTTAGAAGGTCATTTTCAATGTTGGTTAGGTGAATTAGTCACTAGGACTAAGGTCACTAATTAACCTTTGTTTGTTGTTTTTTAAATTTCCTAGTGTTAGGAGCTTAGCTTAAGTTGGAGTTTTAAATGTGTTCTAAACACATAATGGTTGTTGTAAAGCTGCCATAAGGTCATAAATGGCCTTGGATCCATGAAACATAGGTGGTTATGAGTCCTAGAATATAGGATTGAGGCACATGACAAAGTTGCCAAGTGTTGAGAAGAAGTTGTCTTCAATTTTGCAATTATTGCAAAAGAGTGCATGTCATTCAGGTATCTTTGGATTCCCTAAGTTATAGGATGGTTATGCTGCAGGAAATAGGCCAAAAAATGAAGGAAATAGAATCTAATGATACTTAATACTCGAACACAAAGTATTATGGAGGCATTGTAATAGTTTAGAAAAAGTTTAGAGAGCTCTGCAAGCATTTTTTAGCAGATTTTTACTGGTGTTTGTGTTGACAGTCATATTTAATGGATTGAACGACTAAATATAATTCTTCATTAGTGTTCTATAGGTTTTTTATGAACTTTTTCATTTGAATAGAAGGTCATTTTGAGTTCATCTAAGTACTGGTTTTGGGCGTTTTAGTTTAGGTAGTCTATTTTCAGCTTGTTTTCAGTAGTTTAGAGAGTCATGGCTCCTCCATGAAATCTAACCATGGATAATCATTCATGATAGATGGAAATGGAAGAGGAGTCATTTTTGTATATATTTTTAGGAGTTAGGAGTCATGAAAGCATTAAGAACTATATATTATGTTAGGCCCTAGGCGAGTTTGTGCAACCCGGTTAGAGGTTTAGAGGTGAAAAGAGTGAAGAAACATTGTGTGGTTGTACGTATCCGTACTGCTTCAAGAATTTTTCATGAAGATAAACATCATATCTATCCATTCTATGCATATAGGAGTCATACCGGTCATTTAGGATTTTCTTTGAGCAAGTTTGCTATCAAAACCACAGTTTAGTCCTAGAAATTAGGCCTATTAGGCATCTTATCCTTGTTTATAGGAAACCCCTGTACGATCACTTTCAGACCCAGAACCCTTAATGAAAGTTTTAAAAATTCCAAAAGGGTATCCAAATAAAGTTTTATTTTTTTGAGTTGTTTGGAAAAAATTTACTAAAAAGGGGAAAAACGGACTGGTGAAGGCTATAAGGAAATAAACCTATTTTAAGGTCTCTACATGATAAATCGATGAAGCTGATTGGAAGATGATTCAAGATCCTTCCAAAATGGTTCAAATGGGAAATATTATGATTTTTTTTTACATGATGGAGAATACCCCTACAATGTTGGAGCATGTTTATAGAGATTTGGCACTTAGAGCCTTCTAAGTGAGTGTGGAGAAGTGAATCAAAACTAGGGTGTTGATCATTCAAGGTGAAGTTTTCAGAGATTGACTCTTATAGAAGAGTTTGAATAGGTCTTAGTTAATGATCTAAGCCTATTGGAAGATCCTATAGAGAAATAGGATACTAGGAGGCAAGTGAAGTCTCTTGGAGGGTGTGAAAACAAGCCTTGGAGTTTATCATACACCAACAAAGCTGTCAAATGTATCTTCATCGGATATAGTTATGGTGTGAAAGGATACAAGCTTTAGGATCCTCTTGCACAAAAGGTATTTTATTCCAGAAGTGTTATTTTTAGAGAAACTAAGCCTTCTTTTGTTACAGTGCAACCAAAACAAATTAAAGAAAAGAAAGATGTGATTCAACTTCCTGCTACACCTGAGAAAGTTGAATCAAGGCCCTTAGAAAGATGAGATGTTGAAGAAAGCTCTACGAGTTATGAATCATCAGAGGAAGAGGGAGAACCTAATCATGAACCTGAACCAGATCTTGTTTGAAGATCTACTAGGCAAAAGAAACCACCTGAAAGGTATGGGTATTCTTCTGATGATTGGAGGTGCATATTTGCATTGAATGCTAACATTGATGAACCGAGATCTGTAGAAGAGGCTCTTTGTATGAATGATTCAGAGTCCTGGAAAATAGCCATGGATGAAGAAATGGCAGCTCTTAAGAGGAATCGAACGCGGGACCTTGTACCATTGCCTGAAGGACAGAAGCCTGTTGGTTGTAAATGGGTGTTCAAAAAGAAGATGGGTTCAAATGGAAGCATTGAGAAGTATAAAGCACGTTTGGTTGCAAAAGGTTACTCTCAGGTTGAGGGAGTAGATTATGGTGAGATTTTTTCTCCAGTAGCCAAAATGACATCCATTAGATTTTTGCTTTCTATTGCAGTAGCTTATGACCTAGAGATCGAGCAAATGGATGTGAAAACTGATTTCCTTCATGGAGATTTGGAGGAAGAAATTTACATGTCACAGCCAGAGCACTATGTGGTGAAAGGTAAAAGTCATTTGGTCTGTAAATTGAAGAAATCCTTGTATGGTTTAAAACAGAGTCTTAGGATGTGGTACCAGAAGTTTGATACATATGTGTTGAGTTTGGGATTTGTGCGATCTAAATCTGATCATTGTATATATTTCAAATCTGATGGTGATGGTTTTATGGTTATTGCCTTGTATGTCGATGACATGTTGTTTATTGGCAAAGGAAAAGGTTTGATTGCAGAGTTAAAATCTCAACTCTCAATAAAGTTTGAAATGAAAGATCTTGGTGCAGCTAGGCACATTCTGGGAATGGAGATTATAAGAGATAGACGGAACAGAAAGCTTTGGCTAGGCCAAAGTAAGTATGTTGGTACTATTTTGAAAAGATTCAATATGCAGGATGCAAGACCATTGAGTGTTCCTGTTACTATGGGAACAAAGCTTTCTAGCTCACAATGTCCTACATCCCCATTGGAGATGGAAGAGATGAGTCGAGTACCATATCAAAGTGTTGTTGGAAGTTTGATGTATGCTATGGTTTGTACAAGACCATACATTGCCCAAGCAGTGGGAGTACTTTCCCTTTATGTGTCTAATCTAGGAAGAGCACATTGGGATGCAGTAAAAAGAGTTTTCAGATACTTGCGAGGTACCTCAGAGTACTCAATATGTTTTCATGGAACATGAAGTGAGCATTCCTTGGATATTCGAGGCTATGTGGATTCAGACTGGGCTGGTGATGTTGATAGAAGAAGATCCACCAGTGCATATGTGTTTACATTATTTGTTGGTGCAATCAATTGGATGAGTAAGCGACATGCTATGGTCGCTTTGTCCACTACTGAGGCAGAGTATATGGTAGCTACTCATGCCTGCAAAGAAGCCATCTGGCTAAAGAGATTGTGTTCAGATATAGAGTTCAAATAGGGTGCAGTGACAATTTATAGTGACAGCTAGAGTGCAATTTTCCTAGTGAAGAACCCGACTTTTCATGCGAGGACCAAGCACATTGATGTACAATATCATTTTGTGAGAGATATGGTCGAGGATGGCAAGGTGAAGCTAGAAAAGGTAGAAACTTTGGCGAATGTTGTTGATGCATTAACTAAGCTCGTGAGCACAGAGAAATTCAAATGGTGTTTAGAGTCTATAGGCCTCTCGGCCCCTAGCAATTAAGTCCATGATATGTCAGATCCCCTGACTCTTGCAAGGTGTTCGACAAGTGGAAAAATGTTGAAAAACATGTGTCTCAACCTTGCAATCTTTTCTTGGAAAATTCCAAAATTTGTTTGTGGAAGTTTTCCACTTGTTTATGCATTGGAAAGTGGTTAGTGAGTTGTTAAATGAGTCTTGTCCTTAGTAGAATATAAGTAGGCTATTTGTAGAGCCTTGATGACTCATTTTGTGACTTTTATGGGGGTCTAGACTAAGAGACAAAATTGTGGACGGGATTACTATTTTAACCTGGTTGTTTTTCCATATTGGAAATGTAAATGTAAAAAATGGGTAACATGTGGCATGGTAGTTTTGCCCATGGTTTTGTAAAACCATAAGTGGTTTCCAGGTTGTAAAATCACTATAAAAGGAGGGCTTGGGGAGGTATTTATGTAATTGAGTTTAGTTTGCAAGACTGGTGCTAAAAGGAGTCTCTCCAAGTTCGAGTTGTGGTGATGCAATCCTGTAAGAACTTCCATTGCAAGTGTATTGTAATCATCTTGATTTGATAATACATTGTGCGAGTTTTGGAGGGTGGGGTTTTTCTCCTGGAAGGGTTTCCCCACGGTAATCACTGTGTTGTGTGTTCTTTGTTATTTTGATTATGTTATTATGCATTTCTTGAGATCTTTGCAATAGTTACTTTGATTTGCATAATCGTCCTCACAAAGATTAGCGTAGGATGCGATTCCGCGCACCTTTGCTTCCTTACATCAAGAAAATGGCATCAATTATGAGTATGTGGAGGAACATGAATCCCATGTTGCTGCAAATGAATCCCTTACTTTTCGAAACTCTCATCATTATTCAATACATAAGCCAGGCTTGAAGCTCTCCGCCTTTCTTCCCTCTGATCCATATGACCGAAGTAATGCCCTCTTCTGGACATATTTTGTACAGAAAAGGGTAAGACTAATCTGAATTGATTTCAAGATCAGATTTCTTTCTTTCTTTTCTTCTTTCTCTTTTTTTTTTCTTCTTATTTTTAGATTAAAAAATTAAATTAATAGTAAAATAAAATGTGTTAATAAATTAATAGTAAAATAAAATGTACCTATAACAAAAAATTTCTTAAATTAATTTTATTGTTATTTATAATCACATTAATTCATATCAATGATTTATTTGAGGCATCTATATTCATGTAAAAAAATACGTAAGAAAATTTTACATTTTCATTCTTAGTGCTTTACTATTGGCTATATTTATATTAATGAAAAAAAATGAAAATACAAATGCTGAAATATTTTTCTTTGGAATTTTTTTTAAAAGTGTAGAATTTTTGTTTTGTTTTTTTAAATTGGAGTAGAACAAATTTTTTGAATATTTGAAAAGAAAATTACTAGCAAAAATAGGAGGAACCAATTAGAAAAGAGAACTAGTGCTAAAAATAAAAATAAAAATATGATAACCTTAAACATTACAAATGTAATTAATATTTCTAGATTGGAGGAAAACTAATAGAAGAAAAGTTCAAAGGTAATATTTTGAATTTGTGACTAGAAAAATTTAAAAAAATCATTAGGAAAATTAAGAGGAACCAATTAGAAAAAAGAAAGTCATTAAAAATAAAAAATAAAAATAGGATAATTGTAAAACATTACAAATATATGATATTGCTATCAAGATTTAACTATGTGATATTGCTATCACACAGTTAAATCCTGATAGCAATATCATAATTTGACTAGCTATGGAAATTATCTCCTACTTATCAATTGCAAATATAATTTAATATCTCTAAAATTGAGGGAAACTAATAGTAGAAAATGAGGTGAAACACAAGTCTCAACTTATATAGGCAGGACTAATAATATACTAAGATTACAATTCCAAGCTTCCTGCCACAGATTTCATTTATTCAACTGGATACTCATTTGTTGCAATGTTTTAATGATTACTTTTTCTAATTCTTGTCCTTTTTGGTTTAAGATTATAGATACAATTTTTTGTTCAAAATTTAATTTATGGTACTAATTGTTCTTATTTTTGTTTAAGATTATTGAAAGTTATAAGTTGATGTCAAAGGGTTGAAATTATTGGAACCATTCAATCTAACTATAATTAAATCAACCAATTATATTAAAGAATTTGAGATTAATAACTATCAATTAATAAATTTCCCAAGAATTAATTTACTAACAATTTCATGCATTTTGTGGAATTATAAATTTTACTTTAGAACAATAGTTATTTTTTGGCACCTTTCCAAGTTAGGTAGATTTATTGGCTTTAATTGTAGATGTGAAATGATTATGAACCAATTGTTTTTGTTTTATTATTTAAGGATTTTTTTATGATTTTATGATTTTTTTTTCAATATTAAATATTTTATGTTATAAAAAAGTATTTACTATTATATAAATGGTTAATAATAATTGAATGTTTATATTCATTGTATTATTATTATTTTTTAAATTTAATTTATATTGATGACTTTTATTATGTATTATAATTTTTTTATAATTGTGAATATAAGTTTTTTTTTTATCGATAAATGGCCAATGGCCAAGATAATTTTATTAACGTCAGAAATAATCAGTACAATAGCAATCCATCATTCAAATAGGCACTAGTAGGAAAGCACAGGGAAGAAAACCTCCAGTCTTGCCCAGGACCATGGTCCTATATTATTACATCATTAAAGGGGCATACCCTAGTCTAAAAATTATCTCAGATATTACATCAATTTAAATTAGAATTTTGAGCTTAAAGCTCTTTGGTACATAGCAAAGTCTCTTGAAGAGAATTCATCACTGCCTTAACAATATTTCATTGCTCTGTAATAGACATCCTTGTCTATTTCTCTTACCATTCAAATTGGTTAATCATAAGACTAGAAAACTGCTTAATACTATCTATGTCTAAATTTATCAACTAAATGCAAATAATTAACATGTCTTAAATCAAAAGAAGACAATTACTCTATCAAATACTTATCGAGGAAGACAAAACAAATAAACCAAAATAGAACAAAAGATTAGCCAAAACATCTGAACATCAAAGGGACCCATTTGGGAGTTAGAGAAGAAACCATACCTAAGATACTCAATTCCAATACCCATAGCTGAAACATGAAGCACTAATATGAACACAATTATAATAAGATATCCAATCCAATATACAATCTTATCAAACTAAAAAGTTACCAAAATAATGACAAGCTAAAACTCTGTCAAGGAGGCAACAAAAAGGCCTTGATCTATATGACAGAGAAACACTTTTAAGGTAAAAATTATGAGTATTGCTAATCTCAATACTTATGAGAAAACAACAAATCATAGACCAATCATCTAACCAGCATCGATCTCAACCAGACTCAGGAAAATGAATCCCTCCACTATGATGGAAAGGGACAACCCTAAAAATCCATACATAAAAATCTACCATAATAAGAATATACTGATCCATTGGAACTGAAGATGCTAAAATAGTTTTAAAAAGTAATTTCTCATCCTAAATCCCTGAATGCATTCGTAACCATAACAAATAGAGCAATCATGGAAAGCCAAAATTTGAGTTTTAGCAGTATAATAAAAAAGAGTTAAATACAAGAAATCAAATGAATCCAAATCTCCACCAAGCTAAATTTTAGAGATTCTCAGATCAAGTATCTTGAAATCAAAATGGCTACCACCATATGAAGAAATCATGATCAAATTAATGGCTACATTAGCCACTATAAAGAATCTCGATCAATATAATTAACCCTGATATCCAATTTCATCTAACCATCTAAAAGATAGAACAAAACTATCCTTAGAAAACTAAAAATATCATCATGTGATAACCAAATAACCAACCCATTAAATCAAAGAAAATATAATATATGTAACTAAAAATAGAATGGGCCACAAGGGCATACCAACCAGAACATGTAGAAGAACAGATAATCATAACAAACTATTTAGTATAGGTTATATTAACAGAGTATGATAAATACAATTAGGATATGCACCAATATCCATAAAGTTTCAAAAATTTCAGAACTAGAGAACCTAACTACAATAGACCTACATAAAAGTTTATATTAAACAAGATGATAATTACAATAATCCTTAGTATGTAGTAGAGAATAGTATCTCAAACTTTAGAAATAAATCTGAACAAAACTTCCCCTTGGATCTTCAATTAACCACTTGCTTCCAATACACCATGATGACCTCTAGAATATGATTTGGCTTCTCAACAAAGACATTTGGAGGAAATTCGAAGTCAAATTTAGCCCTACTAGTTTTTTCGGAGTTCGGCATGCAGAAATAAATGGCATTGAGGTTATCAAATACCACTCCAAACTGTATATATGTATTGAATAGATTAAGATAGTTTGTTAGCCAATCTTTGCGCTCATCCCCAACAATCCTTCTCCACCATAGTAGAAATTGAATGCTTGCCTCCATCTTGGGCCATTCTAGGTAGAAGGCCAGATTTTCTCTGATAATCAAAGTTGGACATCGATATACTATCTCTAATTCTAGTGATCCTAGCGGAAGATTCATGTATTTCTCTAGGAGTGGTATGCAAAGTTTATCATCTATGTTGTAAACTACCTACTCAAGCCCCTTTCTCCACACTGGATTGAAAATATCATAGCATAATCTAACAATGTCCCCTGGTTTAACATTTTCTCTCACCAAACACCCAATAAATGAGCCAATAATGTCACTGTTAGTCCTCCATGAAGGCCTATACTCAAAAACCCTTGCCCCGATGGCCTTTCTAATAGTGATCCTGGTCATGTCATCTACCAGATTCAAAATTATATTCCATCTTTGTGGTTTGACGTTTCCAAGGAAAGCCATAGTATGATTTTCAGTGGTATGATAAACACAAATGTTGGAATCCATTTGTAGAGATGGAAAAGATCAGCTAAAAATGATAGATGGTGACTCTAGATGAAGATAGAAGCAAACAAAGAACCTAGAAGCCCATCATGATGACAACTAATAAAATCATCCACAAACCTTGACACGAGCAAGATATAAATGCCAAATAATGATAACTAATAGGGGAACAAATCAATACTAGGAGTAGAAAGAAGGGTAATTAATTTCCACCCCCCAAAATGATGATATGTAATTGAAAAGAGAACCAAAAGAAACAATATAGAAATATAAAGAGAAAAACCATAGACACATGAGCCATAAAAAAGAAATTAATGCTAAAACAAATTGATGAATATATATATATATATATATATATATATATATATATATATATATATATATATATATATATATATATATATATATATATAGATATGTATGTATGTATGTATGTATGTATGTATGTATGTATGTATGTATGTATGTATGTATGATTATGAATATAAAAGGAAAAAAGATTGAAAAGGGATGAACAATTAAGTAAATAAAATAGATATCATTAACTAAAATCTAGGAATAGAAGGATCAACATTAAAGACCAAGGAATTGACTCCATCGACCCCTGAATTTGCTAAATAATCAACCTTCTGATTGCCTTCTCGAAAGATATGACAAATCCTACTATCTTCAAATTGATCAAGCAGAGCCAACACTTCTTCTAACTTAGAGTTAAGGACCCAATTTGGGATTGAATGTTTTCTAATAGCATTCAAAATAATCTAAGAGTCACCTTCTATTATAACATTGGAGAGTCCTAACCGATGACACAACTGCAAACCCTGGTCTAGAGCCTCTAATTCTGCCAGATTATTAGATGTTCGTTGAATCGAGATGGATTTTTTGGCTATCCAATGGCTAGTGTCATCATTAATGATACAACTAATACTTGCCATACCCGAGTTGTCTCTAGCTATCCCATCAAAATTGAGCTTCACCCAACCTTTTGAAGGCAAGGTCCATTTGCAATTTTTCCTAACCTCCTTGCTTTTCTTGACATAGAGCAAAGGAGGATTGATCAATTTTGACCAAAAAATTTTCATTTGACCATCCCAACAAGAAAATGATCCTTCTTCTAATTGAGCATTTCTTAGGTGTGAATTAACTGTTTCAACTATGCTAGCTTCTATCTTTAAAATTAACTCTTCAGGTTGCATTTCTATGTTCTAAAAAATGTGTCGATTCCTTTCCTTCCAAATTTCCCATGCCATAATGGAGGGGAAAATATTCCATAGTTTATTATAAATTTCATTAACCAAATTTGAAGGCCATCCTTTGAGTAGATCAAAGAAAGTCTTTGGTAAAGGTGTAGACCAACCTAACATTAATTTAAGTCATTCCCAGCATCTTTGGGAGAATGAACAACTAAATAAAAGATAATCAGAGTCTTCACTATTTTGTTTACATAACTCACATCTTGATGGACCTTGAAAACCAATTTTATGTAACCTATCAATAGTTAGGATTCTTTTCTACAAAGCCATCGATAGAAAGAATCCTGCCTTTGGAAGTCATGCAAAATCCGAGCAAATATTAAGTGGAATATCCACTTTGTCCCATTTTTTATAGTGAATCAAAGCTTTATAATCATTTTTCACACTATACTTTCCATCATTAGATGTTGCCCATATAAGTTCATCTTTCCTCTCTGATTGCTTAATCCTCCTATCAACTAAAATCTTTTTGAAAGCTTTAGTCATAGCTGAGTCCAAACCCAAACCATCCAAATATTTCCATATCCATCTTGATTTATTCTTAGAAATAACCTCTATCTTATAATCATAAACTTTTCTTCCCCACAAGTTAATTAATTTTACTTTGAGATCCTTAGGAAAAGAACTATGAATAAGTGAGGGATGCTTGTCCCAAAAATCTTCCCAAAATAAAGCCTCATCGCCTTTACCTACATCCCACATCAGATACTTACAAACCAAATGGCAGCATTTTATCATAAAATCCCAACTCTCAGATTCTTTGGGTAATGTTTTCATCCTAAAAATCGAAAGACGATCATCCACATTAAGATATTTATTGTAAGGAATCTTGGCCCATTTCTGATGTCTTTCCTTATAAAGACACCAAATTAATTTGGTGCCTAAGGCTTCGTTTTGCCATTGTAAATTATTAATCCCTAACCCACCCATATCTTTAGGTTTACAAATATTCTCCCATTTGATGAGCACCAATTTTTTATCTTCTTCACAATCATTCCACAGAAAATTCTTGAGTCTAGATTCAAATTTGAGAAGTTGCTTGGGTAGAGGAAGAAAAGATAATGGCTAGGTTGGAATGGCAGATAAAACTAATCTAATCTTTATACTTTTTCTAGCCTTAGTCAACCATTTGTCCTTCCAACTCCCAAGCCTTGAATTCATCTTATCCAAGGTGTTTCACTAGACCTCACTAGATTTCAAACCTTTCTCTAATGCAATACCCAAGTACTTATAGGGAAAGCTCCCCTTTTTGTAATCCGTGATCTTGCAGATTTGCAATTATATTTTAGGTCTAGTATTAATAAAATAGATCTTAGTTTTAGACTCATTCACTTTCTAACCTGAAGGTTCCATGTAGGATTTGATAATGTTCCTTAGATCAAAGGGCTCAACCATTGTACTTTTGCCAAGCAAAATAGTGTCGTCAACATATTCTTGATTCGTGATGTTGGGCATATTTCATAATTGTTAATATAAGTTAGTGATATTATGTTTTTGATATAAAAGTAGTCAAAATTAGGGGACTGGCCCTTTACAACAGTGGTGAAACAATCAACAGACAACCACACAAACCCCCTAATGATGTACATCAAAAACATAAGTAAAAACATAATAGTAATTAAAAGTACTAGAGTTCCTACTCTTAATACTAGAAAAGTTTAATAATTTAACAAAAGACATGTAGGTGGTCATCACATCATACCACCTACAGACAAAAATTAAGTTCAATAGAAAAAACAAAACCATCACCAAAGGATGGAGAGTAAAAACTAGCAGAGCACCAAAAAAATACCAGGCACTAGGAGGTCACTAACTGACATCTTTTTTCTTTCCTTTCCCAGCTAGGAGAACTTTGGCCCAGTCTTTGGCAAGGAAATTATAGAATAGCTTCAAGTCCTTCTTCCCAAGGCCCTCCTCCTCCGACTCGTGAGCTAGAAGCTAGAGAGTGGTCATAGCCGCATGGGTCACCTTTAGAGTGAACTTTGAGAAAAGAGTGAAGCCCTCCTCTAGTGCATTGCACCTATCCTTTAGCTCCTAGAGGTCTTTGCGAGTAACAATCCCTTCCTCTGTATTACCTAGGTTTAGAGCCCTACTACAAATTTTCCAGAGAATTCCTTTTGTCCTACACATTCAAATTGTTAGTGGGGGCCCTTAAAGTTTCCAAACACTTATTGGGGAGGAGATAGTATTCAAGGAGGCTTTATTAGTTTTGGGGTTATCTTGGTTATCAACAAAAAGTAGGGTGATGGTGGCAGAAATATGCATGGGGTCTTGGGAGGGGTCATTGGTAGTGTTCTTTGCCTCAAAATCCCAAGTGCCATTGGCAATGCTATCCCACTTCTCTACCTCTTTATTAGTCTTATCCCCCTTCTCTTGACTGTCCCCCGAGATCTTATCACTCTCCTCTGAATTAGTATCTTCCTCCTCCTCCTCCTGAGAGTGATTGGCCTTTTCTTTGTATCTACCTCAAGTCTTAGCTATTCTTCTTGACCTTCTTCTATTCCCACATATTTCAGCATCCAAATCCCCAAATTTCAGCTCCACCCTCTTATCAGTTTAAATTTTTTTATTGGTAGCCGGCTCCAAGGCCAAGGTTTTGTTTTTCCTACCCTTAATTGGGGTTTGGCTTGGGGAGGGTTGAGGAGTAGGGGCATAGCTACCACCTGCAAACTTCAGATGAAGGGGGGGCCCTAGAGAGAAAGAGATTATCAATGGCTATCACATAGGGAGGGCAAAGGGCTAGGTGGAACTAAAAAGGATGAAACATGAGCCCTTGGCATAAAATAGTGAAAGTAGCCCCTTTCCTTTTTGTCTTCCTAACATCCATCATAGTCTCCTCGAGGGCCTGCATAAAAAAAAAGGGAATGCGTACTAACTCCCTATTATGAAAGTGGTTAAGCAAAGGGGAATGGAAAAAATAATACACCCCATGTCTACCTTCTAGAGTGAGATACTTCATTATTCTTAGTGATATTATGATAATCTTACATGAATAATATCTTTTTTTTTAAATCTTGATAGAGTTAGTTTTTAGTTTTTTATTATTTCTTTCTATCATAGATAAAAAAGTTTGAAGAAAGACAAGCTAACTTTTAAGCCTCTCATGTGGGAGGTTGGGGTTTGAGTCTAGTTGAGCTTAACACATAAACTTTTCTTTGTGATGTTATTTTTGTGACAAAAATACATGCAATCAAATTGAAAAGAATAATGACTATAATTTAAAATAAAAAAAAGACTAGGGGAGAGGACCCAGTACTTGAACATGTTCCAATAGTTGTAATAGGAGTTGTTGCTTTGATACATACACTTATTGACTTAATACCCAATTTTCTTGACAAAATTGTACTAATACTTGTGACTTTAAAGTTGTTAGTACAATTATGACTACCCAATATTGAATAAAATGTACCTTCATTTATAAAAATTAACCAATGATGTGATGCCACACCAGTTGTGCAAGTATAGGTACCCTCTTTGCATGACCATTGGTCTCAATTTTTATTTGGGTTGTTTTGGACAACTTGGCAAAAAGCACATTGATGTGTCATCATAATGAGTGATGTGGACTCGAAATATTAGTTATAAGTAGATGTCTCACCAAGTACACTACTATAAAAAATTGGGAGCGAGTTGAAATTTCCGCATAGGATTTTGATAAGCTTGAAGGTAGGGTGTTCAATATATTAAACAAAATGGAAGTAAATTGGTGGTGAACCTTTTTATATTCAAAATTTTAAATTCTCCATTATTTAATTCATTCAAACACTCTTCAAGTCAACAATATCATTTTTTCTTTATTTTAAATTGGACATTATCACCCCTTACTTTAGCCCATGCCATTCAACAGTCGTACCATATACTTAAAATAGAAAATTAAAGTTTGTCAAGTATAGATACTTAGTAATTTAATTCTTAAAAATATAAATTAGCTTATTATTTTAATATTTCATATTACTTATTTTAGATTTATTGGTAAAGTTGTTCTATTTAAACAATTCATACTAATTTCACCAAATCTAAATTTAGACTATTGGCATGAACTTTGATGCTTTGTGTCTCTTGTTTATTTCTAAATTCAATTGTGTAGAAACTATAGTTTTGATTGTCCTATTTTTTTGTTTCAAATGGTAGAATCTTTGAAAAGAGTAATTTTTTATATTTAAACAATTTTATAATTGATTGTAGAAACAAAAAATATTAGTTATAATAGATTGTACTCTAAGATTGTAGGTTTTTATTTATTAATAGAAGATTTTATATAATCAATTAAGTAGCTTTCTTATTCCTACCACAACATGATTTTTTGTTAAACTTTCTTCAATTGAGAATCAAAAATTAAGGATATTCATTCTACCAAAATTATCTAGGATTTGTCCTATCCTCATCTCTTATGTCATGCCTCCAATGTTTGAACCTTGGTGGATATTGTAATCGAGGAACATATCACCTTACTAATTATGCTTAATCAATTGACCTACAACCCTCTAATATAGGTCATTTTCCAACAATAATATCACTGAGACCTTAAGCTTGCTTTTCTATTTAGTTTATGAATATTATTGTTTATTATCCCACAACTTAATGATCATTACTTACTAAAATGAAATATAGGAATTTTTAGTACTAAACAATTGAAAACACACATTTGTTTATTGAGTCATCATTCTTGACTAGTTTGAATAAATAAACTATTTTTTTTACATGACCAAATCTTCAAACAATGTCTACTCAAGCTTGATGTGCTAGATAAATATGTTATGTTAATGTCAATGCTAATATTGTTCTTGTTTGTTCATAATTAATTTAAAGGTTTTGATTGAAATAGTTCAAAATAGAAATGGGACAAGAAAATGACAAAATTTATAATTTAAAAAAATTAAAGAAATGATAAATATATTTCACATAAATTCACTCAAAATAAAAGCATTTCTATATGAGCATTAAAAATGCAATTTGATTATTATATAATAACAAGTGTCACATAATGACTTATTTGGCGTAAGTTATTATAGTTTAGTTAAGTAAAATAATAAAGTAAAAATAAATGATAATACATCAAATAAATTTACTAATAGATTAATATTTTAATATTTGAATAATATTTTAACATTTTTAGATGATTTTTTAAATTAAAAAGTCTAACTTTTTATTTTGAAAGATTAAAAAATTATCACTCTATTTTAAATATTTAAGTAATTAAACATAATATTTTTTAATATACAAATGTTTATAATTATTTTATGTCGATGAAAAATATTTGTAAATGAAATAATATTCATTTTAATTTTTAATTTAGAAAGATTAAAAAATTATCATTCTATATTAAATATTTTATTTGAAAATAATATAATTAATTATATATTTTAATTATTAAGCACTCAAGTAGATTCAAACCCAAGACCTCCTAGATAAGAGACTCACAATTTACCATTGTGTTGTAGGCTCTTGCCTATTGTTCTCACTTTTGTAAATTTAGGCAACTATAATATTTTTAATTTTAGACTAAGACAACTATAATACTATTAATTTTAGACTAAAACACTCGTCGAAATGTTACAAATTAAAGCTCTTGTCTAATAATTGCAGATTAAAGCTCTTCTTGAACCATCACTATTTATAATTTTTATTATTGCAATGAAACAAATTTGAGCATAGGAGTAATTTTTTCACTTTCTTATCAACAATTTCCCAATTTAACATGTTGTAATTCTCATTTTATTTCTTTATAAATATTTACAAATAAATAATAATTTCTATATTATATAAAAAACTATTACGCTTTTTAAAAAAGTTTTAGAATTAATATTTTTCACAATTAGAAAAGAAAATTATAGTTTTTAACAATTACTTAAAAATAAAATATTTGTACAAAGTCAATAATTAAATACAAAGAAGTAAAATTTAATATTATATAAACTAATAATTAAACTATAGTAATTTAAAAAAAAATTATATCAAGATTTATAATAATAAATTATTTCACGATTAATTTATAGATTTATTAAAAATTAATTAAAAGTGAGATACCAAAAATAAAGTTTTTTGAAAAAAATTAATTAAATAATTAATAATTAAAATATAAATATAATTAAATGATTTATAATTAAAAATATTTATCCAATTTGAGTAAATTGGAAAATTTGATTTTTAATGAAATGTGAATTAGATTGCCTCGAAATAATTTTTGTATAGTGCTTGAGTTCCTTATATTTATAGATTTTTCTCCTATAGTATATATAAATTAGGTAGAATTTTAGTGATCATTTTATTTATATAAGACAAATTATATCATCTCTATTCATGTTCCACACAAAAGCATGTAACTGCTAGTTTACTTGAAAATAATATATATTAATAATAAAAATATTTATAATTAATTTATATGGATGACAAAACATTTTTACAAAATAATAATATTTATTTTATATAAAATGTTACTCATTTACAAATATAATCATTTGGGTACACCAAATAAATATGTAGAAATTTTAGCCATTGCTATCATAAAATAATTGTATTATATTTTAACCATACTATAGTGACTTGATAATTATATTTTTAGCTAGTAACTAAATCATTTCACCTTTTCATTTGTTTACATATACAAAAGTTAATAGCTCTTGTATGAAGTATGATTAAAGTTAATATGATAAATATTGTAGCCATCTATGCTAAACAATATACAAACAAGAGAAAAATATTTATTTTTTCATTTATTAAGTGAAGTGTGCTAAAATATCTAATAGTGTTTTCTTGAAATCCAGTCCTATAACACCCAAAATATATGAGCCAATCAAGTTAAAGTAAAATAACATTAAGAATTTTAGAATTTTTTTGTTTTTGCAAATAGACATTAGAAAAATTAAAAAAATTCAAATTAAAAAGAATAATACTTACATCTAATTGGTTGCAATAGAAAGGATTAATCACTACTTAAGTACAACCAATTACAATAATATATTGCCTACAACACATACAATAATAAAGTAAATAAAATATTATGGCACTATGCATAAATGTGGGTCCTTAAAAATTGTGTATAAGACCCTAATGTTTTTAGCCAAAATCTTCTAAATTATTTTTCCTAATTTATGCAAGGAGTGTATTTTCCTAATAATTAATTATAGTTTGTATATTTAATATATTAATAAATATATATTATTTAAATTAATAAAAATATAAGAATAAATTTAAAAATAATATAAATATAAAAATACATATAAAAAAATATAACTATACAATAATTTAATAGAAACATAAGAACAAATTTATAAATTAATAATTAAAATTAAAATAATTTATTTTTTATTTGTAATAATTGTTTTTGATTGATTCAAAAAAGTTCATTACATAATTAATTTAAATCAAAATAATTATTTATATAAGAATTTTAGTATTTTTCAAATTTTCAATGAAATATAATTACTTTATATAAAATTTGTATATCGATAATTATAATATACATTTAAGAAGATCAAATTTTAAAATTACATAATTATACGTATTACCATAATGATAATATAGTGGAAGAAATATTTATTAAATTAATTGTTGTAAAATTGTTGTTAGGTAAAAGTAATTCTAATATTGTTTAAAATATTTTGAGAAAATTATATAACATATTTGTAAATATTTATGTATTTACTGTATGAGAAAAATAGCATTATAATTCTTATAATGAAATAAAAAGTTATATATATATATATATATATATACACACATCTTTGTCTAGGGGACAATACCCTTTATATTACTGAAAAAAGGATTACATAAAATGAAGGAGCTCACTGTCTATTACAAAACCAATTACAAACAAACATGACCAACTACATCAATGAAAAAGATAGCATATCCCTTGTCTAATAGAGATCATTCTTGCTAACACTTCTACTAGGGAAAGGTTATCATTCGATTGACAAAAAGCTTTAAACTTGCTCATGTCAAACTCCTTCGCCACGCAAGTCTGGAACAACTTCCAATCCTTTTTCATTAGCTTTTTCTTACATGCAACTTCCATACAAAATAAATTCATAATACCTCCTCCCGATAGTCTTGTGTCAATCAGATCCATGGCAATAGATACCTCCATATAAATTTCTTTTGCCACCATTCTATGAATCATGCCATTTCTAGGTGCTAGATGACCTAACACTTGGATAATAGGATGAAAGAGATCAAAAATCAATTTCCCATCATGCACATGACCTCTCGTCTAGTAATCCACAGCCAATAGCTCTATAATGGTTACTCTCCCTCAATCAATAGCATGCTTAAAAAGCTTGAAGATTTGATCCTCTAGTGTCTCTACCAAACCTTCTTCTTGCATACATTTACACCTAATGCCCAAGAACATCATCTGACCAATGCGAATGAAAGAGGTCATAATTCCTTAAAAAAGAAAAAAGATTGACTGTCATGGGCGCATAGGACAATATTCAAAAAATTGCCCAGTCAAACTTTGTTGCCTGAACTCTATTGTATTCCTGAAAACTAGCAAACAATGTCTTAAAAAGGACTATTGTTCACAATAGACTCTCCTTCCAGCAGATGACATGACTTCTTCTAACATTAACCTATACCTTTTCTCATGAAAGCCCACAAATCTTCTACAATGGTCTCCTTCAAGGACATTGGCATGTGATCGTCGAATTCAAACATTTTCATTTCATTGCCTTCAATCCCTAGATTCGACAATATGTCAGCCACCTTATTCCCTTCTCGATAAACATGTTGGATTTGAATTTCTCCTATTGATCTTGAATGATTTGAGATTTTCAGAATCCACTCAGCCAGTGTCCATGCTTTGAAATTTCTATATGCCACCCTCTTGATGATGACCATTGAATCTCCCTCGATAATTAGGTTTAAAACTCTATTAGAAGCATATCATCTGAGACTAGCTTCCAATGCCAAGATCTCTGCCATATTATTTGAAGTGTTGTCAATTGGTCTTGCTATAACTTTAATCAATCACCCTTCTTCATTTCAAATGATAGTGCCAATACCACTTTTACCTGAGTTTCCTCTATTGGCCCTATCAAAATTTAATTTCAACCACCCCTTTTGAGGAGGCTTTTAAGAGATCAAATTTCTAACCACTTTCTTATCTCTCATGAGATGATCCCCTCTGGATTTAAGTGACCAAGAGACTTCCATATCTTGATCCCATTTAGATTGAAATTTATACTTCAACCCCTAGATCCTATTACTAACAACTTCTTCAACAACACCTTTAATCTTCTCTTGCAAACATTCAACTCCCAATTCCCTCTCTTCAAAAATCATGCAGTTTCTCTCTTTCCAAATATGTCATACTAACATAGATGGACTTATTATCCAAAGAATGCCCCATTTGGAAAAATGTCTATCTATTGGCAAAGAAAACAAAAAGTCTTTAAACAATTCATTCCTCACTATATTCCACTTCAATGAACTCAATAACCAATCCCAACACTATTACACAAAAGGACACCAAAGTAGGAGATGATCCACCGTCTCCTCATGCTTTTTACATGATATACACCATCTTGGTTGCTCAATGCCAATACTCTTCAGATGACTACCTGTAAGAATCCTATCATGTAGGGCAATCCAAAGAAAAGCTCCAGCTTTCAGAAGAAGCCATTTCCCCCAACAAAGAATTGATGACCATTTAACATCTCTAATCCTACTCCTTTGCAACTCATATCCAAGATTTACCTTATAATCCCCTGATTTAGAAGCACTCCAAATTAGTTGATCCTCAAAATTAGAGAGAATCACAATTCTATCAAAAAGAATGTTAAATAATTTCCTCCAAGAATCCAAGGAGCTAGTATCCACCAACTTCTAACTCACCAAGCTGGAATTCTCCTAATGATTAAAGTAATCAACAACTTTATCCCCCATTACAATTTTTATTTCAACCACCCAATTAATATCCTCAAAAGAGTTGATTAATGGAGGATCACTATTCCAAGAATCATGCCAAAACTTTGCTCTTCACACATTCCCTAATTTCCAAGTAAGATGATTTGTGATTAGATTATAGTTGTTCCAAAGAAAAAGCCACATATGAGATCCTCTATTAACATTGGTCATTTTAAGAATTCTATCAGGGGCATCAGAATCCAAATATTTTGCAAACATAACTTTACACCTTGGTTTCTTTGGCCTTTTATACATCTTCCAAACCAATTTAGCTTCCAAAGCATGATTTTGCAACCCCATCTTCTTCAAACCAATACCACCATCAGCTTTGGATTTACAAGCCACATCCCAATTAATGAGCGAAATCTTCTTTACTTCCTTTGAACCTTCCCAAAGGAATTTTTTAAACAAGCAATCAATGGATGCTACTGCTTTGTTAGACATTTGATATATCGACATATAGTATATGGGAATGGTTGAAAGCATTGATTTTATCATTTGATTCTACCTACCTAAGATAACGACTGATTTTTCCAACCTAGAGCCTTTTGTTGACATCTATTTGAAATATCCTCCCATACCTTGGGATCAAACCTTCCTTTGAACAAAGAAACCCCCAAATATACAATGGAAAATTCTCTTATTATGAATTCCAAAATAGATATAATATTATTTTGTAAATTCCTACTAGAATTTAGAAAATAAATATTGGATTTCAATATGTTCATACATTGTCTCGAAACCCTTTCATAATTATCTAGTACCTCCCTGATGACTAAAGCTTCCCTAACCGACACGTCCCAAGAACCTCTGCCATCAAAACAAAAAGGAATGGGGATAGAGGATTCTCGTGCTTCAATCCATTAGTTGATTGAAAAAATTCACAAAGAGAACCATTGACAAGAACCAAGAAGTGAACCGATGATAAACAATGGAAAATACATCTTATCCATTCTTGGCAAAATCCAAATCTAGATAGCACTTCACAAAGAAAAGGCCATCTAACCTTATCATATGCTTTGGGTAAAAGTACAAAGTTGTGTCACCTTTTAGGCTGACTTATTAGAACAACCGAATTTGAGTATTTTTATCTAAAAATCTATTTTATTAAAACATATGATCTAGATAAATACATTCTAGCTAAGTTATATAGGGTCTCACACTTTTGCAATTGGAAATGCCTATTCATTGCAAGTTTTATACTAGTTTCTATGCAATTACTAAAGAAATAAAATTATTTCAGAAAAGTGGCATTTCAATAACTCTAACTATTTTTTATGATATTTTTTTAATATTATGTAAAAACTATTTTTTAGTGCTTAGAGTCAAGAATATTCTCATATAGAGTTTATAGTGTTTTAATTAGATATAGTATATTTTAATTAAAAAAATTTACAACCACATATTTTAACACTTGAAAAGATGTTGGTTTTGAGAAAGAAAAAAAATTAGATCATATCAAAAAAAATCTAAAAATTATATGATATTCTAGAGGAGAGAGTCCTCTTCTAGAATGTATAATTTTTTCTCCCAGTTAGAATAGACTTGTTTTGAAAAATGTGGTGGGAGATGAAAACTATCGATTTAAGGTGAGTTGAGATTTCAATCCTCATGAAAGAGAAAATATAGGTCTAAAGCCGATTTTTATTTTTGATTGTTCTAGTTATATATGCTATCTATAACATAGTCTAAGATCAAAAGAAAATCTTTTTATTTCCATATAGTTTTGTGGTGGGAACTAAACCCCTAATTTTTAGCATTTTTCGGCCCTAAAAAATTATCTATAAAAATTAGGAAAATATATCAATTCTTATTCCAAATAATTATTAAAAATTATAATCCTAAACTTCATCCATTTCTACTCATTTCATTAGTTTACTTCATTTCCAAATTCAAAATAATAATACCAATTTTATGTCATTAATGGTGAATAGTTATACTTTTGTTAACCTTTTCCTTTACAAAAGGGTGAGACAAGTTTGTGCTTTTACCCCTTTATTAACATCTAATTTGATAATCATACCTGGTCTCTTTCCTGTCTTCATAGGATGAATAACTTCTCTAGTGATAAGAATACTATATGAGATTTCTCTTTCGGGGATAAAACCATGTTGATCTGCCAAAATATACCTATCTAGCTTTGACTTCAATCTATTCACCATTTCCTTGGAGATGATTTTATATACAAAATTGCATAGGGAAATTAGCCTAAAATTTGGCATTAAAACACACTCCTGTTTCTTAGGAATTAGAACAATGACCGTATTATTGATCTCTCTCACAAATCTCCCTTTTTTTCTAAAATCCTCCACAATCTTCACAATGTCTTCCCCCATAAAATGCCAACATTTATGAAAAAATTCTCAGAGGAAACCATCAGGACCTGGTGTCTCATCCAAAAGATTATCAAAGACTACTTTTTTAACTTCCAAAATGGAAAAGGGATGCATCAAATCCACATTGTGCTCCACTGAAACCACTCTCAGAATCTCATTGAGCAAATTTTGAGGGTCTAAAAAAATAGTCATTATTTCCCCCTAATAGATTTTTAAAATGATCAATTGCTTCATTTTCTATAACATCTTCGTCTTCTAACCAAACTCCCTATTCCTTTTGAATATGATTGATTATGTTGCTGACCCTTCTCAATTTAGCTAAAGCATGAAAGAATTTCGTGTTGAGATCTTTAGCACTAATCCAATTATCTCAGGTTTTGTCCCTGCAAAACACCTCTTCTCTATGAAGCACTTCTTCTAGATCATTTTTCATTATTTTTTCCTAAATAAAATCTTTTTTTTTTCTATTAGAAATAAGAGTTTCAGAAAATACAAAGCAACCAAAGTACCACCACAAAAATCAACAAGGAGACCAAGCCTCAATAAGAAAGAACAAACTCAGCTATACAACATAACAAAAAGATGAGAAGGACTATCTAACTAAGAACATCATAGTAATTGACCACCCAAGCAGTCCAACCTAAGGGACCCTCCATCCAAACTATGCTTTTATGTTCTTGAATCAACATCAGCCTGAATAAATCTTCTTTTCTAGCATTCACTTTCTTACTGATTTCTCTATTCAGCCTAATGCAAGCTTGCTCAAAATCTTGCAAATCATCCAGGGTTCTACACCATTGGTATCCATGCTTCAACTCATAGTAGAAAAAAGTAGCATGCTCATCATGAAGGAACCTTCTCCTCTTGTCCCGCTCGATCATCATAGTAGCCTACACCTGTAAAGAAATTTTAAAATAAGTGAGTTTTCAAAAAAATTTAGTAAGATCCCTTGGCTTACCTTGGTACCTTTCCTCGTTCCTGCACTTCCAGATCTGCCAAAGAATGTTAGATGACAATATATTCCAAAAAAAATTTGGTATCTTTAGGAAGACCATTAATATGACTAGTGATAATATCAAGAATATTAACATCAATAGGATAAACATTGCCAAAAATTCTCCATATTTCTTTAGCAAAAGTACAATCTAAAAGAATATGTCTACTAGTTTCAGGGACTCTACATAAATTACAAAAATCAGAACTAGATAAATCTCTCTTAATAGGCAACTTGTCCAACATGACTAACCATTTGAAGCATCTAATTTTAGGCTCAACAAAATTCTTCCACAAGATATCAAAGTATTTTTTCCAAACATCAGCACCATAAGAAGAGTACCAAACAACATTGACATGATCAATAATATCAGTATTACAATCAAGGATTATGTATATATTCTTGACCTTAAGAAGATTCGTGACAACTCCACCAGGCCATTTACAATTAAGGTGCCTTTGAGAATCAACATGGCATATAGTGGGAAGACCATTAATAGCTTGCACAATCATGTTATAAGTTCTTTTATGGGAATTAGGGATATCATATTTATTTTTAAGCTTATCCCAAGGAGTGATTTGATTATGCTCAAAGAGATCTATGAACTATTTAACACCTTTCTTGGCCCATAGTCTAGTAGAACACCCTTGGGTAAGGACCAAAGGTTTACCATTTAGGTGGAGATTCCACCAAATGGATATTTCACCATGGAGTTGATCCTTACAATGAAAATCCTTCTTAGTGATGAATTTTCTAACATGTTCCCAAGCCTTCCAAATAGATCTGAAAATCGTAGAACCTTGGACCATGACAGGAAAGTTACCAATAATGAGGTCACAAAAGGGGAGATTAGTCCAAGATTTGGATTTCTTATGCATACCCCTCTCAATTTTGTTTCTAACCAACACTTCCCAAGGACAATCACCCTCCATGTATTGAAAAATCCATTTGGCAGACAGGGCAATACCCTGAATTCTTATGTCCTTCAACCCAAGTCCCCCAAGGGCCTTGTTAGTGTGGCACCAAGCCCACTTAACAGAATGGATTTTTTTATTACCCTTGCCATCAGACCAAAAAAAATTTCTAATGGACTTTTTAATTTCAGTGATTTGATAATTGTTAAAAAACCAGGCAGAGGAATAGTGAATGGTGTAGGAGGACATCTTCTGGCAAACTTGAATTCTGCCTGCCAGAGATAATGCCCTATTATGCCATTTGTTAAGCTTCTTATCAATCTTCTCTTTAACCCATGACCATATGTCCTTGAGGGAAGGTTCCACCGAGAAAGGGATACCAAGATATCTAGTGATCTTATTGGGGCCTCCCCATTGAAAATTGTATTGAGAAAACCAATCTAGGAGCTGCACATCCCACCCCAAACAAACTAATTTGGCTTCTCAGATATTTTAGCCCCATATATAGAACACAAAAAACTAAGTTTATAATGCAAACTAAATAAAATCTTCATTTGACATACCTTTTGTAATGACATGATTGTTTATCAAATCCAATTCTAATTCAATTCTAAGTTTCTCCAAGAAAATGTCTTTAAAAGAAACCTTATTCCATCTTTTAATATTTTTCTTAACCAATTTCAATCTTTGTGTGAAATAATAACTTGGTGTCCTAGTAAAACTGTTACTCTCCTTCCACCAAAATGCCTGATTTGGAAAAAATTTCTTATCTCTCCACCACATATTTTAAAATCTGAAGCTACCTTTACCTCTTTTAGAAGATTCATTGATAGATATTTGAACTAGGAAGTGATCAGATAGAGAAAATGGAAGTATATAGGAATCCAAAATAAAAGAAGATTCAACCCAAAAGTAACCAACCAAAAATCTATCCAACCTCTCCAAAATTTTGGTGAATTTCTCCCTATTGTTGGTCCAAGTGTATTTACCATTTATTAGGGCTACATCAAATAAATGATTTTGAAGAACAAACCTTCTAAAATCCTCCATGATTTGAGAAGACATCCTTAAGCCCCCAGACTTATCCTCTTGATCAAGTAAGGCATTAAAATCCCTGACTCTAATTACCTTGGTAAAATTGATCAAAATGAGCCTCTCTGAAATCTCTATCTAGACCTTAAATTTATCCCCAAATTTAATAGGACCATAAACATTGAAAAATGGGAATTCCAATTATTCTTATGATAAATAGCTTTCCCAAAGATCCAATGGGGAGATCTTTCCAATTCTAAAACTTTTATGATGTTTGAATTCCACAATATACTTAATCCTCTTGAAGCTCCAACTGCTTCCTGAAAATGACTTTCCCACTTATGACAAGACATCAAGAAGCTAAGAGCTTTATCAAGATTGATCTTTGTCTCCTGTAAGAAGATCAGTTCCCCTTTGATTCTATTTAACACTCATTTTACCAAGCATTTCTTGTCATTTGTTGATAGTCCTCTGACATTCCATGTAGAAATTTTCATCTCTCAGCAAGGGAGCATTCTACTTCCTCCACTTTTCTTAAATAATAAAAAACATTTATGATCCCTTTCTCATTAGCCCTCTCTTCTCTTTTTTCCCTGTTTGTTCTTCTTCCCCTACCACCTTGGGATTTACCAAGAAAAACATTGATCGGTTGACTCACACTTCTTGGATCAACATTTTCTAATTTTTCTGAAGCAAAAAAGCTATCATCAGATATCTGGTCATAGTCTACTTCTGTGTCTGAATTCAATTGGGTTTTAATCTTTTCCACAAACATGTGTCTCCTATCCACTAGATTTGCTTTCAAAATAGAACATTCACCTTCTTCCAACATAGGATTTTGCTTTGGAGGAAAAATCAATCACCTTCTTCCAACACATGATTTTTCTTTAGAGGAACAATCTTCTGTTCCACAGAAATAATTTTTGTAAGCGTTTTCTTTGGAACCCAAATCTTGTCTGGTTTTTCCTTTGTCCAATGATTACACATAGGGAGAATATTGTCCTCTTTCTTATTGACAGAGATTGGCAATTCAATCTTGACTTTCTATTTCCAAATTTCGTTCCCTGATTTGAGGTTAATAATAGACGAGATTCTCTTGACTATTGCAACCTTAATCCTTGCATATAGGTATGAATCTTTATTGATGATCTCTTCATCTATTTCCAACAAAGTACCTATTGATCGTCCAATGTGTTCCAAACTCTCATCCACCTAATACTCCATCGAAAGATTATATAATCTAATCCAAATCGGATCCTTGTATACTGCTAATGGGATCGAATCAATATTTGATTTCCATGGCCGCAAAATTTAATTTTTAACAATTTAAATTTTTAAAAAATATTGCTCAATTTAAGTTGATGATAATATCATAAATCTTTTTACTTTTTGAATATTAAATTAGATGAATTAGTTTTTAAAATTCAAACTTATCATAATATTTGTTTAGTGAATTAATTAAGAGTGATAAGTTCTATAAATGTTGATCTCATTTTCATGAAATTTGTATATAAGATCTTAAATGCATTAAGAAAAATAATTTTGATGACGTTAAAACTTAGAAAATGAACATATAGACTTTACAATTTATTGAGAAAAATTTAGAAAATAATAATACTCAATTATAATTGGTAGAAATAAAAATTTTTAATAGCTAATTAACAAAAACTCATTGCAATAGTATTTAGCCTATGGAAAATAATAAAAAGAGAGAGTGTGAAAAAGGCACTTCTTCCCCCTCAAAAAGTGTTGGTTACTACAACTGAAATTAGGAAACAAATATTAGTTGAGAATTGAAAGTTTAATTTCAAAATTTATAGTGATTAAAAATAAATGACTTGATCTTTGTATTATTTTTATTTCTACACTTAAAAATCATTGAGTATAGTTACAATGGATTGTCATAAAAACAATACCATGTTGATGTCTTCCTTCTTGAGTAGTTTTTTTTTTGGTGTTGTCCTTACAAATTTAATCACAAAAATTAGTGTTCTTTTTATCGTTGTCTTATAAGTTGTTTTCTTTTTTTTGAAAAGTTAAAATATCACCTTACTTTATAGAGAAAATGACCTAATAGTCTACCAAATAATAAATTAAATGACTTAATATGTTAATTATAATTTAGTTAAAGAAAGTATTCTAACATTATTCCCTCAAGTGTCACTCCTTAAAGTCACTTTGTATCATTTTTATTCACCCTATATTATTCATTTTCCGTGTATAGAAAAAAACCTTTATTTGAATAATTTAATATTTTTTATTAGTCTCTAATGAATAATATCATTTAAAATTAAGGTTAGTTTTTTCCCTTACATTCTACCTATGTGGGAATAGAGCCCTTGTATTAAAAACTAGAGCAATTATATATATTATAGATGGAACAACCATTGCATATAAATTACATATTATTTGATAATAAAAACAATAAAAAATACATCCTAAAAAAATACAAACCAAACTACATCAATAAAAGTTCTTGTAGAAGTATGTTATCCCCCTATACAAGTTCAAGAGATCCCATGCCTCTTTGGAGGAAAAGTGGAATTCATTAGCAAATAATTGCCGATTGTTAGGATTAAACCACAGACAAAAATAACAATTACATGCAAATATAACCAATAACAGAAAATAATAGATCACACAGAAAAGAACACAAGACACCAAGATTTAACATGGTTCACCCAATCCTTGGGCTACATCCACCAAACAACAAGTTCGATATTATTACGATCTAGTAATTATAACCTGATTAGAATCTGTAATCCCTTACAGCTCAGTATCACCACAAGAACCAATTTCGCATCACAACTATGAAACAATCCCTAACCCTAAGCTCTTTTATACAAGTATTTTTACCACTTTAGGGTTATAATTAATAATTACATGTTGACCCAAAATTCGGATAAAATAGGGCCCAAAAAATATTTTTGCCTAATCAATCACCACAATCTAACAATCTCCCACTTGGGGACTGATCAAGCTCCACATTAAACAACAATCTCCCACTTGGAGACTAATCCTATAGCTATGCCACTACTCATGAGGCTCCCATTGGATCAAACCACCTTGGACTCTACTATTCTTTTATTCATGTTTAGTCTAGAAGACCAACCAAAGTTGAAGAGGAGTTTAGCTTCTCCCTTGTTACTACCTTTGTCAACATATCTGTTGGATTGTCATTTATATGTATCTTCTCTAGCTTTAACTGTCCATCATTCAAAATTGACCAAATAAAATGGTTCCACAACTGTATGTGTTTGATCTTTGAATTTAGAGTTGAATTCTTTGTAAGATGAATGACACTTTGACTATTTGTAAAAAAATAATTATCCTTCTGAGGGTGTCCCAGTTCTTCTAAGAAGAACTGAAGCCATATCATCTCCTTGGCTATCTCTATAGCAGCTACATACTCTGCCTCTGTAGTGGATAAAGCATTAACCTTTTGTAACCTAGAAACCCAACTCACAACTGCCCCACCAATAGTAAAGACATAACCTATAGTACTTCACTTGGTATCAATATCCCCTACCAAATCTGAGTCATAATAGCCCTATAAATCAATAGTAGAGCCCCCAAACTGTAAACACCTTTTAGATGTTCCTCTCAAATATCTGAGAATCTATTTGATGGCATTCAAATGCTCAATTCCTGGATGAGTGATATACCTACTAACGAATCCCACTACATGTGCAATATATAGCCTAGTACATACCATAGCATACATCAAGCTTCCTACAACTGAGGCATAGGGTACTTTGGACATCTTATCCTCCTCTTCTTGTCTCTTAGAACACATCTCCTTAGTCAACTTTAAATGACTAGGTAAAGGTGTGTTGACAACTTTAGCATTCTCCATAGAGAAAGATTGCAACACCTTCTCCACATAATCAACTTGAGATAGTGTCAATGTTCTGTTCTTCCTATCTTTTCAAATTTTCATACCAAGGATTTTTTTTGCTGCCTCCAAATCTTTCATAGCAAATTCATGTGCTAATTAACATTTCAACCCCTTAATGTGATTCATGTTAGACCCAGCTACAAGCATATCATCAACATATAAACATAAAATAATGTAGCTATCATCATCCAACCTCTTAAAATAAACACAATGATCTGAATGACACATATTGTATCCATGCTCATGCATAAAACTATCAAATTTCAAATACCATTGCCGAGGTGCTTGCTTCAAGCCATATAAACTTTTCTTCAATTTGCACACTAAGTTCTCCTTACCTTTGACCACAAATCCCTGTGGCTGAGCCATATATATCTCTTCATCCAAATCACCATGAAGGAAGGTTGTTTTAACATCAAGCTACTCTAAATGCAAATCTTCAATAGCCACAAGACTTAAAATAGTACGGATAGAAGTCATCTTAACAACAAGAGAAAATATCTCATCAAAATCAATGCCTTTTTGTTGTGCAAATTCTTTCACAACTAACTTAGCTTTAAATCTTTTCTTACCTCCATCCTCTTCTTTTAACCTGTAAACCCACTTATTATGTAAAGCATTTTTACCTGTAGGCAATTTGCATAAATCCCAAGTCTTATTTTTCAGCAAAGAGTCCATTTCTTCTTTCATTGCAAACTCCCACTGAATCTTAGTATCCACCTACATAGCTTCATCATAACATTCAAGTTCACCAGCATTAGTAAGAAAAATTGAATACAAAGATAGAGAGAATATTTTTGGAGGTCTAATTTTCCTTGTTGACCGTCTAACATTCACTAATGTGTGTGGTATATATTGTTGAGGTTGTTGCACATCATGAGGAATGGCTGGAACATCAACTTTTGGAGTATCATCCAGCACTACATAATCATCTTCTTTCTTCTCATGTCGTTGCAACAGATCTTTGTACAACACTTTCTCATTGAATATGACATCCCTGCTCCTTAAAATTTTATGATTTTCAAAATCCCAAAGCATATAACCAAATTCATTAATTCCATATCCAAAAAATACACATTTCTTTGACTTAGCTTCCAACTTGGTTCTATTTTCAAAATCTATGTGAGAAAATGCTTTATAGCGGAAGGTTTTGAGAAAAGAATAACTCACCTTCTTACCAGTCCAAGCTTCCTCTGGAATACCATAGCCCAAAGGAGTAGAGGGACCTCTATCAATCAAATATACAACAATATTGATAGCCTCTACCCACATGTGCAAGGGCAACCCAACATGCAACCTCATGCTCCTTACGCACTCCATTATAGTCTTATTCATGCATTTAACCACTCCATTTTCCTATGGAGTCCTTGGAATAGTTTTATTTCTATGAATACCATTAGTGGAGCAATAATATTCAAATTCACGACTACAATACTCACCACCAATATCAAATCTAAGACATTTTAATTTCTTACCAGTCTCATTTTCAACCAAGCATTTCCATTTCTTAAAAGTTTGAAATACATCATATTTTTTTCTAAGGAAATAAATCCATACCTTTCTAGTTGCATCATCAATAAATGCAACATAATAATGAGAGCCTCAAAGGGAAGATACCTAAGCCAGTCCCCATACATCGGTATGCACAAGCTCTAATTTCTCCTTTTTGTTTTCCTTCCCAGTCTTTGTAAAACTCACTCTCTTTTGTTTTCCATACACACAACTTTCACAAAAATGCATATTAACACATTTTAGACTTGGTAAAACTTTCTTTGAATGAAGTACTTTCATAACTTTCTCACTCATGTGCCCAAGTTTTTTGTGCCACAACATTGTATCAGAATCTACATCAGCTATTTGTTCTCCCTGCTCAACTACAACAATTATTCTTGAACATTCATTTTTTTCTGAAACAATTAAAGTAGAAGGAACAATATGACCTATACAAAGATATAAGGTGCCTACTTTCACACCTTTTTCTACAAGGGAACCTTTTGAAACCTTCCAATTTTTATAATTAAAAGTAACTACACAACCTTCATCACCTAGTTGCCTTGCTGAAATTAAATTCCTACTCAGCCTTGGAACATGTCTTACCTCATGTAGTAGCCAATGATTCTCATTTTGCAACTTAATCTTAATTTTTCCCTTTCCAAAAATCTGGTAGGGTTCATTATCCCCCAAATAAACAAGCCCAAAGTCCCCTTGGACATAATCAGTGAAATAACCTCTATGAGGTGTAGCATGAAATGAAGCACTAGAATATAAAACCTATGAATCATCAACACTTTCTAAAGATAGATGCAAAGCATCCTCTTTGGATTTGTTACTTACCACATTTGCCTCCTTGTCTCCATTTGGTTTATCTCCTTCATTTTTTTTCGATTCCAACAATCTTTCTTTTTATGACTTGGTTTCCCACAGTACCAACAATTGTTTGGTCCTCTCAATTGAGACCTCCTCCCCTTTGACTTTCCTCTTGATTTTCCATGATTTCTGGAATTAATTTCTCTCTCAGTCGTTCTGCCCCTACTTAGCACTTCCTAATGTAGATCCACCTAAGGATTTCCTACAAGTTCCTCACTCAAAATAACACCAATCACATCATCATATTTTATGGTACTAGATCTAGGAACAAAATTACTCATATCCATTACCAAGTCATTCCAACTTTTAGGCAAAGAACACAAAATCAAGAGAGCCCTAATTTCCTCCTCAAAAAATATACCCACAGAAGATAACTGACTAGTAATAGTATTAAACTCATTTAAATGATGTGCGCTAGATCCACCTTCTGCCATTTTCATATTAAATAAATGCTTCATTAGAAATACCTTATTTGAAGTGGAGGGCTTTTCATACAGTGTTGCTAGGGTTTTCATCAACTTTTCTACTGTCTTCACTTTTGTAATATTAAATGTCATTGATGGTGCCAAGAACAATCGAATGCTTCCAAGTTCCTTTCTGTCCAAAAGATCCCATTCATCATTTGACATAGATCCCTGATTCTTGGCTTTGCCTTCCAACGACTTCCATAAATCCTTTTGATAAAGATAGTCTTCCATTTGCATGTTCCATAACTAGAAGTTCTACCCATTAAACCTATCAACCCTCAGCTTACCCTCATCTGCCATCGTTCCCACTCAATTGTGAGACTCCCACTCAACTGTGAGACTTTCTTGCACAGGATAAATGAAAAAACAACTAGGCTCTGATACCACTTGTTAGGATTAAAC